>CAWUFW010014796.1:0-395845 GCA_963921515.1 Calotriton arnoldi
TCCTAGTTGGTGTTGACGCCGCTGTGTGCTTCGCCATGTTTGTTACACTGGGGTGTGTCCTGCTGTTGCGTGTCTTCACTGACATGTGTGCGTCGGTTGTGTGGCGTTGGGTGTTGTCCGTGAATTGGGCGTTGGGGACATGTCTGTGGCAGGCCTGTCACGTGTCATGTGCGTTCGGGGTGGGGCTGATGTGTGTGCTGCTTGGTTGTGTCCCTGTGTCTGTGTGCGACGCATGCATGGCGCTGCGGTTGGCCTCTGCGTTGTGCGCATGTGTGGCGGCGTCATCGGCGCTTTGGGGCCGTGACGGGGTGGTTGGTTCCTAGTCCCAGGTGGTGTGTACACATGTGTTCCGCGATGTTACGATTTGGCCTGTGTGTCATATGTGGATGCAATGGTGGATGTGTTGTGTACACGCGCTGGTGGGGGGTTGTCCGCTTTTTCCGCCCTTGCACTGTGTGCGCTGTTTGCGTGCACTTGTTGTGTGTGTGCCTACCTGCGTCTCCGCGGTACGTTGCGTCCTTGGTGGTGCATCAGCAGGAGCATGGGGAGGGCCTGCAGTGCTGGATTCATGCTCGGGGAGCCGCTTCTTCGTTGTCCGTGCTCGGCATCCGTGTTACCGCTTCGGTTTGTCGTACGGTATCTCTTGGCCGTGGGAGCCGTTTGTTTGCGGCATCGTAATTTATGCGCCGGGCGGGACGTGTTTCGTCGGACGGTGTGTGTCAGTTGGGCTGCGCCGCTACGTGTACGGGCGCACTTTGATGGCGGACGGTGTTGCTGGCTTGCCGGCGGTGTTTGGTCTACTTTTCGCATCGTAATTGGACGGGCGTGTGGACTGCTGCGTGCCGGCGGTAACTGGTGCTTTTTGCATCCGCCAGCACGGCGGTGGTGCTTCCGCCCGCCATCGTAATGGGCCCCTAAGTAAGTATATATATTATATGTTATATGTATATGTTTAATTAATGTTTTATTAAATTATATATATTACTTATTAATTTTAAACATTATAAAATATTTTTAACTATGTTTATTTTATTTATAAGTATTAGTTAGTTTATTTTACATATTTTTTTTAACAAAAAAAACCCGATATTTTTAATAACGATATTTTTGACATCGATATTTTTTTTCCGAAATTTTTGTACTTACCATGTTGTAGATAGGATATCGATATTGTTGACATCGATATTCTTGCTCCGATATTTTTGTAGGTCGATTTTTTGACCTTCGATATTTTGTCAGTGATCCTCCTCACCGTTACTGCCATAGGCTTGCACGATGCCCAGTCACCAGGAGTTACGTCGGTCTTACGAGTAGGGCATATCGAGACAGGGAGAAAACTGGGCCTGCGCTGAAAGTCGGCAGACTTCCTCGCTGCACGGCCACCGCCTCCCACACTGCTGTTGTCCACAACTTCTCTTCCCGGCGATTATCCTGGGGGCTGTCAGTATAGCACTTCCATGCTGCTACTTCCAAATTGCGGCTAGATCTGACAGCCCAAAACGACTGGTGGTACGTGAACAGCGTCAACCACCATCGCTGATTAATATCAAAAGACACCTCTGCTCCGCTTGGAAAAGAGCACGTACACGAGGGCTATTGGGTTCAAGGCCTTTTTATTACATGAAGCCTCCTCCGACCCGGCAAACAAGAGGGATGCGTTTCAGCTGGCGCAGCAGCCTTTCTCAATCTAATGCGCGCCATTTTTGCTTCGGCCTAAATACCATGTGTTAATCATAGACATAAAAGAGTTCATAATCATAAATGATTAGTTTACTTAAAACTGAGGACAAATATATACATAAACTGTACAGAGGAAGTGCTGAGTGGAAAAAGCATGTCGTAGAATAATCAAACACAAAGTGCATCCAAATGAAACTTTTAAATGCATAGTGCATAAACGAACCACTCTCACATGTCAGCAATGAAACGTTTATACTTGAACCCAGAAAATGAAATGTCTTGGATATGATTCGAACCAGGTAATCACAATAGGCCCCATTATAATAAAAGCATCGCGCTAACTCATCAGGTTACAATATTAAAAATAGAGCGTGGTGCAAGAATATGGAACTTAACGGAGACTTGCTAAAAGTTATCTAGCTACCACATTCATGAAAAAACACCACCAGACCCCGTGAAGTCTCATTTTGCTCTTACAAATGAATTACAAAATTTAACGTGATGGTATTAAATATCGGTGTTAGGTACAAACAAAGATAAACAAACATTTCCCACTGGTATTCCAGATACTTGAAACAAAATAAATACCCAAGTGTGTGCTAAACTTTAACATCCCCGATATATATACTCAGTGCCTAGTTGTCAGTCTCGTATTGTACTACTAGCTCCGGCAGGGACTACTGCTCCCATAATGCCCAATGATTTGTCATGCTCTTAATGGAGAGGCATCGCCAGTTCGTAAAACGAAAGTTTGTGTTTGGGCTGACAACCCAGGCATTACTAAGTAGGCAAATGCATCACGGCGTTATGTTTTATATCCGGTAATGTCAAAGTGGTGCTCAAGCTCGAATTCCGCCATAATCAATGCATTCCAAACATAGACTCCTTGCGGGCTCCATTTAAACTTATCCCATAGGTGTGGAGTTAGCCGCAATGTGCATTGAAGAAAGAAAGTCTCTGCTGATAATAGCACACACTCTATAAAAATTAACAGTTAAGCAGGGTCGGGGGAGATCAATATACAAAAATTTGATAAGCCTGATAGTCCTCATATATATATATATATATATATATATATATATATATATATATATATACTGCCGCTCACCAGTAGGAAGTAATAGGTAGGACCATATTTTCATAAGAAAAGCTTTTTTTGACTTGCCTATGTCTTTGGTGTCGTTTGACAATTCCCAACGAAATTTTCTGAAAAAATTTCCCGGTGATTCTAGATGTGCATGGAAAGTTTTGGGGTGATCTGTCATGCAGGGGCCGAGAAAAAGGGTGGGGATCAATAAACTGTGTTTTCCCATGTTAATTCCCATAGGAATTTCAGACACGACTACAGCCCGAACCACTGGACGAACTACACCAAACTGGCAGAAAGGTAGCTCTTGGTCCAGAAAGCACCCTTTTTGTTATTTGGTTAAATCCATTCAGTAGTTTCTGAGATATTAAAAGAAAAACAGTCTTGTATATATATAGGGACGTGAAGACTCCATCAACCCTCCTGATCTCGTGCTGGTATCTGATTGGCTGCCACCACTTCAACCAGGAAATGTTGGCAACCACCTTGGCACTCGGCTTCAGCTGAGTCCCGGAAAAAATGTTTAAAAAATGAAAAGGGGGCAGGGTAGAAATACCTAGCAAATTTAGAGTGTCGCTGGTGTTGAGGGTGCTTAATACAGGAGCTGCCTTCCACCTAAACTTGAGAACTACCCAGAGTTCTCTGCTCCTTTTTTTGCATAATTTATGCATCACTCTATGCCTGAAAGGGTATCGTTTTGATTTAGACTGGGCGCTCCATTTTGTGTCTGGACAAAGTTAAACCTTTCTGAAGAGCTATAATGATAGCGAAACACGTGTCAGGGGTTTCTTTTATTCATTTCAGGTTGGCTTGGTTGGTATTTTACCAATTCAAAGCTGTAGTACTGTGCCTGGAGTGATAAAAGTCTTTTATCACTTTACAGCTCGGCGTGGATAGCACTGTGCTAATCCTATACTTAAAAACATTGATATAAAAATGGCAAAGGACTTTGTACAGTTCTATCTCGGCGTGGATGGCACTGTGCTAATCCTATGCTTAAAGATTTTGATAGAAAAGCAGACATTTGAGGTGAACAAATTTAGAGTGTCGCTGGGGTTGAGGGTGCGTTATAAAGGAGTTGCCTTCCACCTAAACTTGGGAACTACCCAGAGTTCTCTGCTCCTTTTTTGCATAATTTATGCATCACTCTATGCCTGAAAGGGTATTATTTTGATTTATACTGGGCGCTCCCTTGTGTCTGGACAAAGTTAAACCTCTCTGAAGAGCTATAGTGATAGCGCAACATGTGTCAGGGGTTGCTTTTATTCATTTTAGGTTGGCTTGGTTGGTGTTTTACCAATTCAAAGCTGTAATAGTGTGCCTGGAGTGGTAAAAGGCGTTTGTCATTTTACAGCTCAGCATAGATAGCAGTGTGCTAATCCTATGCTTAAAAACGTTGCTGTACAAATTGCAAAAGACATTGTCCCTTTCTATCTCGGCGTGGATGGCACTGTGTTAATCCTATGCTTAAAGATTTTGATAGAAAAGTAGACATTTGAGGTGAGCAAATTTAGAGTGTCGCTGGTGTTGAGGGTGCTTTATAGAGGAGCTGCCTTCCACCTAAACTTGGGAACTAACCAGAGTTCTGTGCTCCTTTTTTGCATTTAAATATAAAAGTATGATGAAGCAGCATTCTAATACCAAAACCACCAAGAGTTTATTTCAGAAGCTTGAACGCAGCATGTTTTGGCTTGCCAAGAAGCCTTTCTCAAGTGAATGGAAGTCTAATTACTGTAGAAACATATACAAATACAACCAAATACAAAAAAAAAAAACGTAGAAGACATACCACCCATGTACCCATGTACCGGTAGTGTTTTGTGAAACGATACTGTTAAAAAAACTTATATCTGCATCAATCATTACAGCAGTGAGGTCAACAAATTTTTCATTATACTTTTATACACAAAGGAAAGCACTAGAATGAAACCGTCATAATTATCAAGTAAATTGGGCAAAATCATATAACATGTGACTTCTATATCCAAAATGCAGTATACTAGACTGTAATAGCAATTAAGCATAAATCCATCTTCAATAGACATGGTGTTAATTCAACACGTAATTCATCCATAGTATTTTGCATCGGTTAGGGTAAATGCCAAGTGTGGAATAAAAACGTTCCGTAAGTTGTTATCGCTAATATCAGCATAATTGCTTTAAAAGAAACGAAAGAGAAAGCAAGTGTGGGCTGCGATGAATCAAAGCCTGTTGCCATTTTGGCTTGTCAAAAATATGGAAGGGAAGGGAGAGCAAGTGCTGCCTGCAATGTATATATATGGTGACCAAGAAGGGAGCTGCAGACAGCATGCTTAAATGGTTTCATTCATTCTTGGATGGTCAATCCAAACGGGTGAAATAAGGATATTTCAATCTAAGACTGGACAGGAAATTTCCATTGGGGTCCTGCCTATGTATATTCTACACGTGTATGCAAGTTTAAAGATTTCAGTGAAAATTGCGCCAAAAGGCGCAAAGTGCTAACTGTGGTTATCTGGTCTTGCTGGACCTGGACAAAGTCACAATGAAGCTTGGGTTGGCTACAGGGACCAACTCAGGTCCGCCGAACACAGTACCTTAATGAAATAAAATGAAATGAAATGAAAGGTGGCATTTGTAAAGCGCTAACTGTCACTCCGAAAGGAGCATCCTGGTGCTGATACTGAGGAGAGAGGCAGCTCTGAAGATCTTAAATGAGAGAGAGACAGAGTTCATCTGTTGCTCTAAAGATCCTAGGGGCATATTAGCAAGACCCACGTTAAAATTATCGCCGTTTTAGCGGCAGGAAACTGCCGCTAAAACGGCGATAATGGGCTTGCTAATATGCGTTATAGAATTCCAATAGAAGCCCAGGTTAGATGTGCAGGACATCTAACCTGGGCTTCTATTGGAATTCCATAACGCATATTAGCAAGCCCATTATCGCTGCTTTAGTGGCAGTTTCCTGCCGCTAAAACGGCGATAATTTTAACGTGGGTCTTGCTAATATGCACCCAAGTTTTTAGAGCCTTTCTATATTGAGTTTCAGTTTTTAACATTCTCAGTTGCAAAGGCAGTAGGTTCCAAGCTCTGGAACCTAATACTGCTATTGTTTTACCTCCTTTTGTTTTGCATCTAAAATTGGGAGGTTTGAGCAGGTTGGCTGATGAGGACCTGAGAGTTCTGTTAGTCACGTAGGGGGTGAATCTAGATGAGAGGTATTTTGGTCCTATCTTGAGTGATGCTCTGAAGGTGATTAGAAGGATTTTAAACAGTATTCTCTTATGTAATGGGAGCCAGTGAAGAGTTTTGAGGGCTGCGGATGCGGAAGACCTTTGAGGAAGTTTTAGAACAAGCCGTGCTGCTGCATGTTGGACTACTTGGAGTCTTTTTAGTATTTTTTTGCTCGCTCCTACCAGGAGCGAAGAGATGCAGAGTCCTGCATTGAGGATGTGTCACGCAGCAGAGGCGATGCGAGGTCCGGACGAGGAGATGCGTAATGCAACAGCAGTTCCGGGGAACTGTAAAGCGCAATGTGATGTACTTGTGTAGGGATGCGTCACGCAGCGGCTGTTCCGATGAGCTGTGAGGGGTGATGCAAAGTCCTTGCATCAGTGAAGTCTGTTCAACAGAGGTGATGTGACGGTTCTGCAGTAGATGTGCTGCGGAGGAAATGCATAGGTTTTGCTGAATACACAGATGAGCTGGCAGAGCACCTTCAGGCCCACTTCCAAGGTCTAGGACTGGGGTGGCACCAGTTGGGAGGGTAGCAGGGGCGGTTTCTTAATATGGGCGCAGGTGCTATGCCCCCATAGAAATTGCCTCCTTAATATTTTTTTATTAAATAAATGCATCCTACCTGCTGCTGAACAATAAATATTTACAGCAAACAGCAAAGCTTCTGACCCTCGGTCTGCACGAGGGTCAGCCAGTCACAGCAATGAAAGGCACATGCACTTACTGCACATGTACCATGTTGCAGGATTTTCAGGGCTTCAGTTATTTCAGCCCTTATTTCTGTGGCCTGCCCGAGCGTAGGGCCACTCCTCCCCTGGGACATGCACCACCCTCGCTGACTGATTCCATTGTGGTACTTCTGGTTGCAGCCTATGCTTTCCAAAACAATGTGTCAGTCAGCGAGGGTTCACCTTTCCCAACTCATCACAGAGTGGGGTGGATCAGCCAGCCTATCTAATCCCACCCCTCTCTGTGACGAGTTGGGAACAGGAGGCCAGGTTTGGAGGCAGTAGGGTTGCGACGTGTGAGCAACATCGGTGAACACTTTGAATGGTGTGTGAATTTGAGACACACACAGAGCCCAGGAATTCTATTTTTCAAGCTCTTCCCTGTTCCTTCTTATGCGGTTTGTCTACACATGTTTGTACAACATGAGCACTCTTGTTAAAAATGTTTGTATTCATCTTCAAGATCGGATTGGGTCCAGCGCGATTAGGTATTTTGTAGCTAAGGGGGAGGGAGAAGTGTTTCTGCATTTCTGCTTCAATAATTATGTTTCAAAGCAGCACAACATGGCTAAAGGAACAGCTTCAGCATCTGTACCGAATTCCGCCAATACATTGTGCACTGGCATATCACATTTTTCATGTGCACCACAGCAGCCTTGCATGTGTGTGCCTTGAAAGATGCATTGCTTTTCAGTGAGTCCCCTTTGCTTTTCATGGTTAAGAGTAGTGAGCTGAGTGGTGCTTTCATTTTTTTTAAAGGCGGCATTTGTGTTTTCTTGGCATTTATGTTCTCTTTTTACAGCATAATTTTCATTTGTGTTCTCTTTGCATTTGTTTTCTCTTTTTACAGCATCATTTGTGTTCTCTTTGCATTTGTGTTCTCTTTTTACAGCATGTTCCTTGTGTATGTCTTCATGACAGAAAACTGTAAATACCAGGCAGACCTGAAGGGCCTTCATCTTTCTTCAACTATGCTTTAGCAGTTGCCTTTCAAAAACCTGGGTTTGTAATGTAATATTCAGTTAAATGTCACACGTTTTCAGTCCCCACAAAAGTTTATTTCCAAGAGTTGCAGTTTAGCCTCTTAAGTATTTTATTTAAGAGACCTTGTTCTTCACATTTGTCTGTTTTAAATAGTTAGTTCAAGGGAAATATTGTCTGCTTTGATGATTGGAAACATTATACAAATTGTGTAAGGTGTGCAATATGGTTTTGTACTGTAGAAATATAACTAAGATAACCCAATGTATCCAAGGGTGCTGTGCTCGCCTGCTAATCGAGTTCCACAACTAATGCTTTTGGGGGATTGACATTGTGCACTTGTCTGGATCCAACTGAACTGTGTGCCTATCTCTCACACGTTTTCATCTATCATACTGCTAAGTGCTGTGTCCCATAACAAAATAGCAGCACCATGGCAGTCTCCCTCTACGACACGGAAAAACTTCCCATATAGGATAAAATCCAAGGATAGACACTACCAACCAGAACCCTTACAAGATGTAGCATGCTCTGCATGTATACACGCGCTTCACTGCCCACATAGGTAGGAAGTGCCATATAAATATTGCATTACAATTCAATCAGTGTGCAGAGGAAATTGAAGTAAGAGGCAGCAAGAGAAGGAGAGTGATGGAGATAAAGCAAGGCAAGGAGAAAAAGGAGGAACCAAGACAAATGAGAAACTGCTACAGGGAAGGGAGACAGAAAAACAAAATGGGAATAAGTAGAGGAAATATTCTGAAGAATACAAGAGTTATAGAAATTGAAATGGAATGGAATTAGGTAGCTTGGTGTGGCAGGGAATAGAGAAAAGGAACAGAGTAATGGATGGGTGGAAGGAGACAGAAGGACATAGAGGGTACAAAAGAGGGGATTTTTATTTCTGAATGCCATCCACAAAAGTATTGTGCTACAGGAATAATCTAAGCAGGATATCAACTGCAAAAATATACCTCATGTAAGTTTATATAGATGCATATAGATTTACTATCCTTACTTCTAAGGGGTCGATTCCGATTCGGGCCGGAAATCTCTCCGACCGAGCCGGACCCGGAGAGAATTCCGACCGAATCGGACTCTGGCAGTCCGACCGAACGAGTACGATGCGCACGCATGCACCCGGACTCGAGTCGGTCGGACTCCCATTGAAGTCAATGGGAGCCAGTCGTACAACGCGTACGCGGGCTCCCATTGACTCAATGGGTGCGAGGCGAACAAGGGCGCCCCCTACAGCGGGTACGCGTCGACGCGCATTGTGCCGTACAAGCACAGGTAGGGGGGACCCATGGGTCCCCCTGTGTGCGACTCGCGTGGCTACGCGTACAGGGGGGTCCGACGCGGACCCCCAAAGTCCGGCTCCGACAGCTCTTTCGAGCCGGACGGCGCGAGTCGGTCGGCCTGCTCGCGGTGCGCATCGTACTTACCCGGCTGGGGAACGTCTCCATTGCGCGGTGCGAGTTGTGTCCGTGCGAGTCGGTCGGAGCGTGTTGAAGCCGCGTTCGAGTCGGTCGGTGATTTCGCGGGCGCTTGCATCGTACTCGCTCGGCCGGACCCGCGTACGATTCGGTCGGGAAACAGGGCTCCGAATCGGATCCGGTAAATCCGAATCCGATTCGGAGCCCTACCGGCCGAGATCGGAATCGGCCCCTAAATCTATATACTTTGAGACACCCACCCATGAAGTCTTATGGTAACAGTTGCTCTCGCTCACTACACTTGCTCGTACTGTCTAATTCAGGATTTAGTCTTACGCTTCCCCACATTAAAAATTCACCAGCCGCCACTGGAGGGTAGGCCTCACAGATAGCACAGTCCAGATGCTGGGTTCAAGGTTGTTGGAAGCCTGTTCTGTCCCTGAGGCTTCTGATCAGGAGGCCAGCCGACGAGCCCTTGGAGTCACTATGGGGTCCTGTGTTTAGAGATGCAGGTCTAGTCCTTCTCACCTTGTCCAGAGGGCAGCAGGGCAGCAAGTCAACACAATGGGGCATCAGTACAGAGTGACAGGCCTTTCAGCAGCACAGCAGTCCTTCTTCCTGGCAAGATCCACAGGTCAAGAAGTGTACTGAAGAACTGGTGTCTGAGGTCCAATATGTATACCTGGTGCCCACTTTGAAAAGGAGGAAGCTTCTAGAGGTTAACTCCTGCCTGTGGTCCCAAGCATCCCTTTCCTCCCTGTCCTCGCACCGGGGTCACTAAAGACTGGTTATAAACCTTTTGAGAGCACTCAGGCAGAGCCTTTGTGATGTGCAAGGGTGGTAGGAAATAACCTCCTCCCCCTTGGTAAATCCGAGTGGCCTATCTTACCATCTATCTTCCCTTTGTCTCACTGTTTGGGAGCATTAAACAAAGACCAACTGCCAGCTGCACCTAGTCATGTGAGTCAGGACCAGGCTGCAGGCACCAAATGGTTAGGACAAGAAGATGCCAGCTTTCTAAGACTCTAAAACAATTCATGTAAACAGTCACCACAGTTCATATCTGTATAGAGTGACAGGCATCCAACATTCATTTTATTCATTATTTTACAGAATCAACCAGTCACGTCCTGATGAGAACACCAAAAGAAATGTGAGGTTCAAAACACAACTTGTTTACAACTATTCATTTGGAGTTATTTGTAATCGTTGTGACAATTGCATGCAGGCCATCCTAACAAAGAAATTGGTAGCCTACCCCCTAAAGCTGGTCTTGGAAAAAGAGGTAATGATGGAGATTAATAATAGAAATCTCAGTACCAATGAAATCATTTGACTAGTGCAAATGTAAAATGAATATGTCAATCTAAGTTCATGTTAGATATATATTTTAGGATGTTGAATGTTTTTGACCCCTATTTTGAGCACACATTACTTATTTTAAAAAGTTGTTTTGGAAATGTAATGCAGAGCCCCAGAGTGCTGCAGAAATGTACCTCATACGCACATGTGGTTCGATTAATATGAGGAGGTGTTTTTGAAATGTATTTGAAAAATATAAAGTGAGAAAACATCACTAAAAGATTAAGAAAATTAAATTACTTGATCCTATGACAAAGTGTTGAATGAATAATTTCAGCTAGGGAATATTGCAAGTTTTTTGAGCTTTCGAAAGCTGGCATTTTCAGAATTGTGACAAAAAATCTGACTTTACCGTTAAAGAGGGCTATTCATTACAATTCTTTAGACATCAAACTCAACTTGTCTACCTGCTCTCATTTGGAAATTACAGCTTATTAAATGTTATAAGGTAACTCCAATGTTATCCTATGGGAGAGGCATGCCTTGCAGTAGCAGCAAACACATTTTGGAACTTTTCACCATGAGGGCACGTGAAACCTAAAACTACATGTCCTAGTTTTTAAATACACTCTGAACTGTTCAGTGTCTACCCTAGGGGTGACCTATGTATTAAAGAGGAAATTTTGGGCCAGCAAAAGGTTTATTTTACCAGGTCGACATGGATGTTTAAAAACTGCGCAGACAGGTTTCAATGGTAGGCCTGAGACATGTTTAAAGAGCTACTTAAATAAGTGGCACAATCAGTGCTGCAGGCCGACTGGTAGCATTACATTTACAGGCCTTGGGTACATGGGATACCACTTCACTAAAGACTTACAAGTAAATTAAATGTGCTAGTTGGGTATAAGCCAATTCTACCATGCTTACAGGAGAGAGCACAAGAACTTTAGCACTGTTTAGCAGTGCTAAACTGTGCACAATTCTACAGCCAGCAAAAACAAACTCAGGAAAACAGGAGGGTTGAAGGAAAAATGGGGAGAACCACGCCAAGGATGCCAGGTCTAACAAATACTTTACATATTCCCTCTAAGTTAAGTTTGACTTCTTTTGTGCCAAGCTACTGGAGTGATAGGCACAGGTTACTTTGGGGTTTGCTTGTGTTTCACCCTGACAAGAAATGTGGTTGCTAGCTGAGTGGGATATCTATCTATCTATCTATCTATCTATCTATCTATCTATCTATCTATCTATCTATCTATCTATCTATCTATCTATCATTCTATCTATCTATCTATCTATCTATCTATCTCTACCTGTTTGTCTGTCTTCCTGTTGAATAAAAATAATTCTGTTAAAAGGAAGTTGTGCTTATTTACTCTTCTCAGAAAAAAGTGTGCCTGTATAATTCAAAACCTAAAAACAAGTGAAATGTCCCGGCTATGGTAACCAAAGAAACCCCAAAAGTACGTTTACTCATACATGATGTCACAGACGACATCGCAATTGCCATCATCAACAATAGCATTGGTGACATCATATATTATATAGTATATAATATTAGCCACCACAAATGTTTGTTCCTATGTACTAAGCAATTCAGCCTCCGAGTCTCTACGATATCTTTCAATCTTTCTTATGCTTGGCAACTCTTTTAGTTGGTCTCTCTCTTTCCCTCTCTCATTTTTAAAAGTTTACAATGCATCAACTCAAATTCACAAGCCACATATTCACTTATTAAGTTTACGGATCATCTTGTATTTCAGTAGAAACTACCCATATCTCTTGCAATTATTTAGTTGCTGTAATAAAGCTGTAAACTGTAATAGTAAATGCAGCTCACTTCCGTGGACTAAATATGAATGCAGTAGAGCAAGAAAGTCTATTTGTTTTTCTTTTACATTAGTTTAAACAATCATTGGAAATGCAATAGGTCTCGCATTTGCTTAATTTAGAGCTATTGGCGTAGTAAATGGCGTTGTAAATGACAATGTCTTTTACCCCCTGTTGAGGGAGCAAGATGCACCTCTTACAGGTGTTAGTGGGAGCAAGATGCACTCCTGTACAGGGGTCTGTAGGATCAAGATGCACCTCTTGCAGGTGTCAGAGGGAGCAGGATGCACTTCTGTACAGGTGTCTGTGGTATCAAGATGCACCTCTTACAGGTGTCAGAGGGAGCAAGATCCACTTCATGTACACGTGTCTGTGAGAGGAGGATGTACTTATGTACAGGTGTCAGAGTGAGCAAGATGCACTTCTGTAGAGAGACCACGTGAACATGGGTGTTTGCTGCGGTGACCACGGTCTTAGAAGAGGATTTGTTTGTTCTCTTTCCAAATTACATCTATCAATTAATGCAGTTTGGCGAACAACTGCGAGCATTACATGGTGCTTTGGAAAGCGTGTAAATGGATGGTGTCCAGACTAAAAACAGGCCGTAAGGAACATGGAATAACATAATCTCTGGGTCATGTCTCCTCCTATCTTTCGATTGGAAGCATATACTTCTGCGAGTGCTCGGTTTCAACAATCTCTTATAATTACACACAGGGTCCTGTACGGGAAAGTCACCCCCAGAAGAAACTTCAAAGTACCAGTAAAATAATCCGAAAAACACCATTTCTGAAGTGTTCAGTAAAGGGTGAACCGGAGACCGCCAGTAATTCGCCTGCCCTGCGAGAGGTCAGCTTGTGAACAGATTATCTGTAAGAGTATCCTGGGTCTGCGCACGAGAGCTGCAGATGAGTGCACACGTGCATCAGTGAACAGAAAGAGTGAAGTGGGCTCTAGTGCAAGCGAGGGAACAGGCCAGCCGACTCCTGGTTAGGCAGTAAAATATAGCTATAATCACAATTCACTGGTCCCCAGTGCAGCCGGTCAGGTAAGAGCGGTGGGGCCGGGTGGAGGGGTGGATTTTGAGAGACGACCACGAGGAATAATTTTCCCTCGTGGTCGTCTCTCAAATCCCCACCCGGCCCCACCGCTCTTACCTGCACCTGATGCACTATTGGCAGCTACGCCCCTGTGTAAAATATGGTGTGTGCGAGAGAGTCTGGTGCACTGTAAACACATCAGTGATAGCATAAGCTGGGCAGACCAGGGTGTCTGAAAGCAGGAGTTGTACATAACACGTGTCTGTCAGCGAGCTCAGGGCTCTGCACAGTGTGTGTGCGGGACTGGAACTGTGCTGAGTACTATATGTGTCTGCGAGCTCCGGCGGCGATCTGTGGAGAATTCCAAAGACGCGGACGTGTGGGTCCAGCCAGACTCGGCACAGACCCGCCTGAAGGCAGCAGCTGTGCACACATCCTGGGCGCAGAATGTGATGTCTGTGAGGGCAGCTAGGGCCTGTCTCTGACCGAAGAGAGCGAAGGCAGGCGTGTGAGGCATAGCGTGAATGTGAGCATTCAGTTCTGTTCCTATCCTCAGTGACAGAGACGGGGTCACGCAAGAGCGTAGCTTTCTTTGTTGCCGCAGGTGCAATGGCACCAGGACCTGGAGGGCCCACTAAACCCTGATTGTTGCTGTTCAATTAGCGGGCGGGGTGGGGCATTTTCTTCTTTGCGCTAGGGCCCATGACACACCGATCAGTCACCCACGTGCAGGATCTGTGATAAGCCATGTGTTGTACCTGAGCGAGAAAGATGTGTTTGGACACTATGGTGTCTGTGAGGGCAGCCAGGGCCTATCCCAGAACTAAGGAAAAGGGGCCACGCGTGTGTACAATATGGAGAGGAGCACACGAGTCTGCGCACACTGGTGTCTGTGAGAGCAACCAGGTGCTATCCATCAGGAGAAGTGTGCACGTAAGAGGGCACGAGTGTATATATAGATATATATAGTTATATATATTATTATGTACGTATATATATATCATGACATAAGGTATGGAAGGACCTCCACTCGGCTCTCCTCAGTCTGTCTCTCCTCTGTTGGGAGCATTCAGAGGACCTCCATGCAGCACGTGCTGCCTGACAGAAACCGATGCATTGCTTTAATTATTTGCGACTGCAGAGGCCCCTGTGAAAGGAGCGCATACATTTCTATTCTGCTCTGCAGAATGACCTGGCCTTTGTCCCAAAAACAGGGACATGTATTTAAAACTAAGAAATGTGTCGGGACACCGGGACAGTCCTCGGAAAACTGGGACTGTCCGGGGGAATCCAGGACATCTGGTCACCCTAAAACGAGGGCACGCGTGTGCAGAATACTGTGCCTATGAGAGCAGACACAGTCAGAGGAGGGGGTCGGAGGGGGGGCATGTGTAGCATTGAGGTGTCGGCGGGTGCAGCCAAGGTATCTCTCTCCTTTAGTGACTGAGACGGGGAAACGAGTGTGTGCAACATGGCGTCTGAGAAAAGAGGCGAGCTGCTCAGAATTGTCTGCGTGGGAACCCAGGCCCTGTACATCAAAACCAGGTGTCTGAGAGCGAGAGGGGTGTACACATGGTGTGCACGTACGTCTGTATGCACTATGCCGTGTCTCTGAGGAGTAATGAGTGCACAAGTGTGCAGAGGGCGGTCTGATACAGGAGGCTGCGCGCTGCCCAGAATACGATGTCCTCGAAAGTGGTCGGGCCCTGTGCAGTTTAGATGGCAGACAAGCTGTGGATTATGAGTAAAAAAACTAAAACCAGCACTTGTGTGCGGTAGGAGTGAGAGACTTAGGGCCTGGAACAGAGGAAGAGCGCGTCCGGAATAAAAATGTAAAAATGTAAATCCAGTATTTGTAAAGCGCGAACAGCTACCCGAAGGCATCCCGGCGCTGGGGGCCATCGGGAAGATTAAGCAAGCTATTGCCCAGAGTCACACGGTGCTGGGCTGACCTGCCGCCGGTGATCGAACCGTGAGCCCCAGATTCCAGCGTCAGTCGCACTGGCCGCGGCGCCACACCTCTTCCACGGACTGTCTCTTGTGACAGCAGGAATTGTGCATAGTTGTCTGTGAGCAGAGTACGGTGGTTGTAAGTGCTCGAGGGAGGCCCCAATGTCTGGTTTCGGGGGTCTGAGAGTGGGGTCATTGTGTACCAACTGTGTGCAGAAAAGGGTTTTCGCAATTGAGCTGAGGCACTGTGCACGTCTTTGTGAGAGGAAAAGAAACGTAGCTATCAGAGGTGCAGCAGGTGCAGTGGCGCTGGGTCCAAATAGCCCAATCACTGGCGTAACGAAACTAGACCCCTCCCCTGCAAGGTACGCGGAGGGGCCCCCTCCGGACCCATTAAGGAGCTCCGCTGGCAGAGTAATGTGCTGAGGGGGCCCCCTGGAACTTGCCCCCTCCCCTGCACCGTGGGGGCTGCGGGGGGCCTGTGTTACACCACTGGGCCCACTGTAACCAAATCGACATGAATAGCGCCATTAGATGTTCGTGCCCGACATGACTCGATATATGGAGCAAGTGAACGCATGTAAAAACAAATATGGTCAAGGAATTACTGCATTAGCAGTTCAAACTGATGTGATGAATAAAAACGTTCTCTTGCCCTGAAGAAGTTCCAGCGCTACCCGGCTTGACTGTTTTTGTTGTATCTTTCATCAAGAATAAAGACAGAATATCAAAATTGGCTTTCTGGACTTTACTGTGTATTTATTACATTGAAAGTATGTTCTTCCTTAAGCGTGAATCAGAAACACATTTTAGGTGTTTTTCACTTTAAAACGAGGGAGTGGTTGGGCCGTTTCTGTGTTTCTGTCCTTGCATCAGGGCCCAGGGCACCCTTGCTCCTTGTTGAGAGCGGCCGTGCAAAGGCGCGTGCACATTACGGCGTCCCTGAGGGGCCTCGGTGCGGGCCTCTGTCACGTATCCGCGTCAGGCAGGCCAGAACCCGGGGTGATCCATTCTTGAGGGCTGGTGTCTGCTCCCGGGGCACGCTCTTCAGCTGCTGTCTGCGAAACGTCCGCCTGCCTCCGCTGGCTGGGCGAAATGTCGAAGAAAATGCAAATTTCTGATAAGCCTGCTCCAGGAGGTGTCAGCTTGACGGCGGAGCCGTGCTCTGGCAGAGGGAAAGGGTGTGTGGGTGGGAGGTCGAGGAGATACAGGGAGAAACTTTCACATCAGCCAGCCTGTCACGTGACCCGCAGAGCCACTTCAGGAGAAAAACAAGCGGTCGGAAACATGATCAGCCACTACACGCCCCCTAAAGATAAGAAATTGCTTCACGACAGCTGAAAAGCAGACGATCCAGTCCGGATGGGCCAGACGAAAAGGGCAGAAACCAAAAAGCCTCAGTTTCAATCGGAGGCCAACGTTTTACATAAACGATGACGCCAACCAATGAAAATGAGGGGCGGGGCTTCAAGTCCCCTTCTGAAATCTCCTCATCCACAATATGTCTCGCAGAGCGAGCAGCGCATGCGCGCTGCAACGCTAGGCGAGACCTAAAAACTGCCCCTCGAACTATAGGTATATCTACCAAAAAGTATAAGATTCATCATTGCAAAAAAAACGTGGCGTTTTATCGTTTCCTCTAGCCCACTTTGTGCTTTGGCTCTTCTGTTTGGCCTCAAGCTCTTAACGTTTGAGACACCACTAGATCTCGTCTTCTACTGCAGCTTCAGCTCTGGCAAGCAGGTCACTTTATTTGAGGAGGGGCTAGCTGACTGTGAATGGCTAACAAGTCTTCTGATTATTCAGCTTGTCTGCTCGTTGCCCAGCAGTCCTTCACTCCCCCCGCTGGCTTTTGTTACATAAAGCTTACGTGATGACAGCCAGCCAGGTGCAATTAAGCAACCACTGTTTCTACAGAAAATATATCTGGAGATAGAGTGCTGGAAAAGTGGTTTGAAAAAACTGCAAGCTCCGAGTGTGCAGGCATTCAGACAGATCAGCTTTATGTGTATTATTTAAAACAAAACGTGCATACTTTACATCATGTGTAGTTTTTAAAAATAGATTTGTGACATGGCATGTTCGCTTCTTTGAATCCATGAAAATGTATGGCTCACTAGAGGTAAACCTATTTCCAAGGCAGGTTGCATGAGATTTCTGAACAAAGTAGGAAGGTGATGTAAAAAGGAACTTTTCTATATGTGTCGATATCATGAGATGTGATTACCAGGCGAACAGCACTGTACAGAATAAAAACAGAGAATCCAATATTGGTAGTCATTTATTCAGATGTACGAAAGTAGTATTCAGTTATTGCACCTGGCTTCCATCAAACACTATTCTTGTAGACACTGGATTCAGAATCCGGTTGTTCCCTGTTCTGACATTAGAAAAGTGAAAAATGTTATATGTTTTTCTTTCCTGCGAAAAGATAGTCTTGAAGCCGCAACTCTGGTGAACTGTGATCTGCTACCTGTCCTCAGTCCCATAATGAGGTGGTGGAAAGGCGGGACTTTTTGTTGTATTGCCTCTCTGGCACGCCTCATGTTAATGTTGTAGCAGGGGGTGGGATTACATCACCCCGCATATATTGTCATTTTGGTTTTGCCCACATAGCGTGAATAATAAATATGCGCAGCGCGCGGCGGTCTCCCAGTTACGGGACCCCGAGCAGCCGTGCAGACCAGTAGCACCATGTGGCCTCCATTTACTGCAGCCAGCGCAACTTGCGTCAACGCCTTAGGCCCTAGTTGCTTCCCGCATCATTAGAGCATCGTGCCGAGGGTCGGTGCTCGACCTCTCGACACAACATTGGTGACGAGGGTGGTCCGGACCGCCCTCCGCATACCGCAGTGGCCGCGCACTGTAAACACGTGTGCGGGGTGCTCCTACTGCAGGGCAGGCACACACCCTCGAGTGCTCCTGAAACGATTTACGGTGCTACTAACCACACCAATTCATGCTGTTTGCCAGCACAGAGTGATTGCCTCAGGCAGGAAGAGCCCCACCCCTGAGGAGTCCGACTGAAATTAGGCCGCAGTGAACCACGGCCTGGAGAACATCAACGCTGAAGGAGGCGTGGAGGCACCTAAGGAGGAAAACTGTGAGTGCCACAAAAGGGGGAAGTCAAAGTAAAAGAAGGAAAATATCATTTAAGAAAAGGCCAGGGGAAAAATTCCTACATCAAAAAAAAAAAAGGCATTACACTGTGAGCAGCCAAGATGGCCCAAATGCCTGCAATAGAGCTATTCATTGTGGAAGGGGCCCCATCAGCACAGGGGCCAAGGTGGAAGGAATAGGTAGAGTGGGTACTTCTATTTTCTGAAGCTACAAAAGTAGACAAAGCGAAAGCGAGCCATGCTGCTCCATCTGGGAGGGAGAGACATCTACAAAATATCCAAGACTGTGGTAGAAGGAGCTCCCAACACACATCTCTTGCTCATCGCCGCTCTTACAGCCTATTTTGAACCCATGGCCAATCAGGATTTCGAAAGATTCATATTCAGGCAGGCAAGACAACTACCAGAAGAATCCCTTTATGTGTTTCATGCCGGTTAAAAGAACTAGCCAGCACGTGTGGTTTTCAAAATGAAACAGAGGAGATAAGAGGGCAGATCATTCAAGGGTGTGCCTCGGCCAAACTGCAAGAAAGGATCCTGGAGGAGTCATGAAAATCACTGGCTGACATTCTCACCCTTGGCAGGACCAAAGAACTGTCAAGAGCACGTGTGGCACACATTGAGGCTGCCCTTCAAAAAATGGTCAAGACAGAGCCTGTCAATGCGATCAACACCAACACACTGTCGCCGTCCAACAAGGTACGGCACCCCAGGACACAGTCGTGTGGATACTGCGGGGGACCATCTCACCGCCCATCTGAGTGCCCAGCAAGGGGCAAGAAATGCACAGCTTGTGGGAAGATGAATCACTTCATGAAAGTATGCCACTCCAGCAGAGGACGGGCCCTGAAATCCACTGTTAACAACATCCCGGAAGCCCAGGAACGAAGCAGTGATATGGACGATGATGATAGTGAGAAACACACCATCCATTCAGTCTTCACCATCGGAACAGTGACACAATCATCGAGTCATTTACCACAATGCCAAATACTAGTGGGCGGATACCCCTCCATGACAGTTGTAGACACGGGGGCTACCATCAACATCATGTCATTGGGCAGCTACGAAAAAATTAGCTCCCCGCCACCATTAGCTCCAGCCAACATTAAAGTTTTTGCATATGGGCAGAGGAGGCCACTCGTCATCAGAGGCCGATTCAGGACAACCAACACATATGAATGAAATTTGGGCGAAGCTCAGGTGTACATGACGGAAGAAGGTCAAGGCATGCTCTTCGGATGTCAGTCGGCGGAGGCCCTAGGCATAGTCACCTTTGCGTTTGGGATCCACCAAGAGGAAGTCAGTCACATCCTGGAAGAATTCCCTCAAGTATTCAATGGCATTGGGTGCCTACGAGGAAAACAGATACACCTACACATTGACCCATCTGTGCAACATGTGGCCCTCCAATACCTGCGCATCGCTTTCCACCTAAGGCCCCTGGTGGAAAAGGAACTGAACAAGCGGACATCATAGAGAAAGTCAAAGGACCTACTCCTTGGGTGTCACCCATTGTTGTGGCAAGAAAGCCGAAGCAACCTGGAGAGGTGAGAATTTGCGTGGACATGCGCCGCCCTAACGCTGTGATTAAAAGGGAAAGGCATCTAACTCCCACTATTGATAACCTCATTGGCGAGCTCAGCGGAGCCAGCTGGTTTTCAAAACTTGACCTTCGCTCAGGGTACCACTAGTTCGATCTGGATGAACAGTCCAGGTACATAACAACTTTCTCCACACACGTAGGTTTACGGCGCTACCATCGGCTGAGTTTTGGAGTGTCAAGTGCCGCCGAGGTGTTCCAGAACACCATCAGTGAACTCCTCATAGACCTCCTGGGGGTGGTCAATGTTAGTGACGACATCCTGATCCATGCCAAGTCGATACCAGAGCACAACAACCGCCTGAGACAAGTGCTTCAAACAATCCAAGAATCAGGACTCACTCTCCAATGCAACAAGTTCCTCCAACAGAAATTACAATTCTTTGGCTACATATTTTCCTCGGAGGGTGTGGGCCCGGATCCAGAAAAGGCCAAGTATATCAAAGATGCCCCGGCACCCACCAGCGTGACTGAAATGCGCAGTTTTCTGAGAATGGTCAACTACTGTGGCCGGTTCATCAAGGATCTCTCCACGCTGACAATACCATTAAGGGAGTTGACCAAGGCTTCCATTCCCTGATCGTGGGGTCCAGCACAGGAAGCAGCATTCCAGGCTACTAAGGATACTCTCTCCAGTTCCACCACCCTGCGGTATTTTGATCCTCAGCAAAACACCCTGATTGCTGTGGACGCGGGCCCTCACGGGTTGGGAACTGTTGTGATGCAATGGGCGAGTGAGGGAGAAGAATGGGCCCCAGTGGCTTTCGCAAGCCGATCACTAACTGCAGCAGAACAGAGGTACTCCCAAATTGAAAAGGAAGCCATTGCGATCCACTGGGGGTACCATAACTTCCATCTATACGTATATGGTAAGCCATTTGTAGTCACTACCGATCACAAACCAGTGATTCCCCTATTCAGGGGTACAGCCTCAAAGCCTCCACCTAGAATAGAAAAATGGATGCCTCAACTGCAAGAGTATAACTGCAGTGTTGAGTACCACCTTGGAGTGACCTAACATCCTCGGGTAGCCACACCAAGCGAAGAAGAAGATGCTGAGGAAACTGAAGAATATGTGCAATATGTGGCAGACCGGCCCGCCCCTTGCCAATTTCGCTTGGAGAGTTATGTGAGGCCACGTCCCAAGACGAGTGCTTGCAAAAAGCGCTCAATGCAGTAAAGACCAACACATGGCATCAGCTCAAAGGCCAGTGGACTATCCTTTCTACAGGTGCATGGTGGGTGCTAGAAAGCCTGTACCAAGTGAGACATGAACTCGTGCTGATACTAACGGATGCCTATTACGGGGTCATCGCCTTGTTATCCTTGCTTCGCTAGTGGACAGAGTAACATGCTGGACATCAGGGGATGGTGAAAACTAAGGGGCGTCTCTGAACCAAGGTGTGGTTCCCCATGATGGATGAGAAATAGGAGGGGATGGAGCTGTCTTGCTCATGGTGTCAAGTGACCAGAGAATCTAGCCCTCCAGAACCCATGCTAACTGAATGTGGCCCCACAAGCCCATGGATCTGTGCCAGCATGGTCTTTGGGAGCCTCCCAGACGGGAAACACACTTTGGTTGTAATCGATGATTACTCGAAGTATCCGGAGGTCGGAGTGTTGTCATCCCTCAGTGCCACAGAAGTGATACCAAAGTTGGAAAAGATTATGTCCACCCATGGTTTGATTAGAGAGATAAGGACGGGCAACGGACCCCCCTTCCAAGGGCAGGAAATTGCCTACTACTTCACCTCGCTAGGGATCAGCCACAAAAAGATCTCTCCCAAGTAGCCTCAAGCGAATGGAGAAGCTTAGCGCTTCATGAGAACTTTGAATAAAGTGATCCTAATTGCATCTGCCAATGGTGAGACCTTGGAGCAGTCCATCTACTCATTCCTTAGAGACTACAGACAAACTCCTCATTCCACCACGGGTAGATCTCCGGGACATCTCTCCATGGGGAGATTGATCACCGACTCCATCCCCCATGACCCCACATGGGTTCCGGAGGCTCCGGATGATCGCAAAGTGTATAGTAGGAGGAAAAAGGTGAATGACAACGTCAGCCGGCACTGCCGAGCAAAAAGTTCATACCTAAGAGTGGTTGATTTAGTACTAGTCCGTGATAGGCATCCAGGCAGAAAGTTCTGACTGCAGTTTGAAAAGGATCCGTGGTGAATCACTTCCATAAAAGGAACCCAGGTTACGGCCCGGAAGGGTTTGAAATCTATCACGAGGAATGTTTCAGCCTTCAAGAGCTTCCACCCTGGCTGTGACATGCCATCCCCGGGGAGGGATGAAAAGGCTCAC
Organism: Calotriton arnoldi; assembly: GCA_963921515.1. Classification (NCBI taxonomy): domain Eukaryota; kingdom Metazoa; phylum Chordata; class Amphibia; order Caudata; family Salamandridae; genus Calotriton; species Calotriton arnoldi. The sequence goes on from CAWUFW010014796.1 coordinate 22,283, forward strand.
TGTAAGGACAGGGATGAGTGGTCAGAGGTGGAACCGGAAAACACGGAACCAGAGGAGGACAATCTACCAAGAATGAGTCCTGAGGTCAGACGTAACTTGATGGATAATCCAGCGATTGCTGAAGAGGCCAGTGAGGGCAGACATGAGACTCGGACCAGGTGTGCTCTGATAAACAACCCCCAGCCGTCCAGTAGGTTGAAAGGCTATCTTTGCTAAGCTTTCGCCTCCATGCCTCGACGCCTGGTGGAGGCCTCCGATTGTGAGTGGTCATGTAAGGACTGGCCTGCCCAGTGAGACTGGAAGGTTGTAAGTGATTTATTGTTCGTGACTGTCAAAAACATTTTTGTATCCCCTTTGGTTTCTGTTCTTGTTTTGGGGAGGAATGTTGTATCGCCTCTTGTGATACCGGGTTTGAGGCACGCCTCATGTTAATGTTGTAGCCGGGGGTGGGATTAGCATCACCTTGCATATATTGTCATGTTGGTTTTGCCCACGTAGCGTGGGCGTGAATAATAAATATGAGCAGCCGCGTGGCGGTCTCCCAGTTACGGGACCCCGGGCAGCCGTGCAGACCAGGAGCACCGTGTGGCCTCCATTTACTGCAGCCAGCGCAACTTGCGTCACCGCCTCAGGCCCTAGTTGCTTCCCGCATCATTAGAGGATCATGCTGAGGGTCGGTGCTTGACAACATCTCTCTCACCCACCTTTTCTTGCCTCTCTTGTGTCTGGCAAACCCGAAGGATGCAATAGAAATCTGGTGGCACTTTTACTCTGTAAAATTGTTCAAATGTCGAGTTTTGACTTGTACATCTGCCAGATCCTCTAGCGGATTGTGGGAGCTGGATAATACATTCACAAACATCCAAGCCTGCCTTTTGCTTTTGGTAACCCTAAACGTTCCATAAGAATTTACATTTAAACATTTTAAAAAACAGATAAACTCCTGACTGTTCATAGGGCACTCATATTCATATTCCTTTTAACCCATATTATCTGGACAATGTCCAGTGCCAACAGCTGTCGGGAAGCGCCTTGTCTTGAAAGCAGATTTACAACTGATCTAGCTCCCCTTAGTAAGGATGTATCTCGATATTGGTTTTACAGTTTTGTACACAATTCTTTTTCTACCACAATGTATTCTGTATTGGTGTGCTTCTTTCAACCCACCTGGAGAATGGCATTGAGGCGTACCTATCCTCCCAAAGGACTAAATCCAAACCCGTTAATTGCAACTAGATCCCTAACTTAAAAAACGGAGACCACATTGCCTTGTCTTTGCTTCTGTGCATCAGTTAACAAGACGGGAACACACAAGTCATCACGCTGGGTGCATAGGGCTGTCTACGTTGCTTATCCCTCTGCAGCAATCAACATCCCTGGTACCCTATTTTCAACACTGGTGCAGGGTCCATGGAGCTCAGTAAAGGTTCACAAACATCAATTGTGGTTAAGGTCAATTATTCAGCAGCTGCTTCTGTCTCATGACTCCGGGCGGAGAGGGTACAGGCTGTCATCAGCACTGCTTTGAGAATATGGAACCATTGCCTCCCAAATCCTCATGTGCAGCTGTTAGGTCTGGGCCATCCTGTTGACTGATCAGGCCAGACTGTTAACTCTAAAATTGGCATATTTTCTTGACTCCTTTTTTGGTTCTCTTATCTGCCAGGGAAGGAATGAGTACCTAACAGAATCTTTTTATGGTGTGTGTGGCCATATTAAAGCAGCCCTAGCAAAACCCATTAAGTCTCCTGATACTCCTCACTGGTTTGATTTCTCATGCTCTTTAGCTAATAGATGTCTATGAAGGGCCTTAATTGCTTTCTCTCCTCCGGAAGTTTTAATATATCTCTGTCTTTATAAAATTACTGTAAAAAGGAAGATAAGTGAGATAAATAGTGAGAACTGGGATAAACTAGTCCTAGCAGCAGCAACTAAGAACAGCAGGGTCTTCTGGGCTAAAATCAATGTGAAGACGACTAGTAATACATTCATCTCCCTGATTAGCTGTCGCATTCCAGGAGACCAGTGAGTGGCCCATTTTTTATGTACCTATTGGTCACCCTTATGGAAAATCTTGTGCTGATGAACCCCTTAATTACCATCATCCCTGAAGGGAGACTTGTCTTCTCACTAGCAGTACAGCAGAGCCCAGCAAGTACAGCTCCAGGTCCCAATGGGGTGCCTGTGGACCTTCTAAAATGTAACCTAGATCTATGGGTGCCATTGATGACCAATGTCTTTAAATGTCTTTAACAGCTTAGATTACAACCAACTGCCAAGATCATGGTCAACTTTGGGCATTGTTCCCGTCTTTAAAAAGGGCAATCGCTCTGACCCCAGATGTTATCAGCGGACCTCCCTTATTGACACCTCTATTAAAATTATCAGCAGTCATTTATAATAGAATTTGTGATTGGGTCAATGAAAATACCATCCTTCATCCCTGCCAATATTGTTTTAGGTAGCGGCTGGGTACTGTGTAACAGTGCCTTAACCCTAATTTGGTCATAGGCAAATACACTATTGCCAAGCCCTGCCCATTGTACCTGGTGTTTATGGACCCGTCAACAGTGTTTGACTGTGTTAATCAATGTAATTTGGGTGACCCTACTTGAGCAGGAACTGGATGAGACACTATTGAGCTTTTTATCCTCCCTTCACAAGAATATGTCTGCAAGGGTTAGATTTGGCCCCTGTGGTGAGCTTTTAGACCCATTTCCCATCTTACAGGGAGAGACACAGGGATGTGTTCTCATCCCACTTTTGTTCATATTATATTTCAATAAATTAAGTCCTACCCTTGGCAGTGCATTTCCAGATGTCCCAATGATAGACGGTGCCTGTTTGTCTGAATTATTATATGCAGAAGTTGTGGTTTTGATGGCCTGTACGCCGAAGACATTATGTGTTCTGGTAACAACATTTGCACAGTTTATGAGTGATCTTGGCTTGGTTATCAACTATTCTAAATCCTATATTATGGCCAGCGGACCCTAATTACTGAGTGCTTCATATTTAGCTGTTGACAATAACTGGTTAGGAAGGACCAATCATTTTCTTACCTAGGGATTACTTTTGACTCCTCGGGTGTTGTCCCCAAATATTCTAAATTGTAGCATGAAGCTTTCTCGATTGGTGGGGGCCCTTTTCAACATACACAGGCCATCAGGTGGTAACTCAATTACACCTAGTCTAAAGATCTATAAGACTCAGTGGGTCATTACTTCAACTTATGGGGCAGCGGTCTGGGGCTTTGCCAGCTCTTCAGCTATCCAGAATGAGGAGAATCACTTTTGAAGGCGGCTCTATTCTGCACCCCCCTCGTCATCCCATTTTATATGCCACAAAGAATTACAGCTTCATTATGATGAGGATTGTATGCAATTGGGCCCCATTGCCTTATGGCTCTCGATGCCATCTAATCCTGAAGCTAGATTGAATCAATTAGTTATTAAAGACTGTCTGACATGTGACAAGGGTCTTAGAATATCCCGGCTCACTGATGTGTGCAAAACACTTTTAGGGCTTGGACAGCCATCACTGTTCAATAACCCCACACTCGATAATGTACAAAACAAAATAAAGGTTAAACATAATTCTTTACTTAACTTGTGCTTTTCTCTGGAAGTTGTTGAGCATGGAAAATCCTTAGTATCAGCATATGCTCGCTTGAAAAGCATTTTATCTTTCTTTTACCTCTAAGTTACTAGGAGAGATCATTGTTGTTTCGATCAGCGCGGGGACAGTTTTTAATATGCTCTGTTTTTCACTAGGGTTTCATAAGTACTTACTCATGCGAAGGCAGATTTCCACAGACCTTATTGAACTTCTTTTTTTGTTAATTTGACTCAATTTTCAGTAAACAAAAAAAGAAAATTCTGTTCCTGAGGAAGTATAAATTCCGCCAGTGCAGAGTAGTACTAAGGGGTATATGTACAAGAATTGACGCTAACTAACGCTAGCGTTAGTTAGCGGCAATTTTCTTACCGCCGCGTACAGCTGAAAACAGTTGCCATGATACCGGCGTATTTACAATACATCGCTACATTGTGATAGTTTTTAATCCAGGAGTGAATTGTTGACGTTAAGACCAACGACACAGCAATAAAAATCTTGCCGCTAACGTGAAAAAAGTGCCGGCCGGCCAGTCTGCGGGCTGAAAATTAGGGGTGGGCGGAATTTGCGTAGTCGCGCTATGCAAAGCTCCTCGAAACGGTAAAAAATCTCCGCGAGCACGCAAAAGTTCCGCGAACACGCGGAATTGCTTGTTCCGTCCGTTCGCGATGCTTTTTTTCTGTTTGCGAACGCTGTTTACGGGCTCGGGGAGAAATATCTCGCGAACACGCATTTTGAAAGCGCGAACAAGCAAAAAAGTCCGCGAAGCAGCGGATCGCGGAATTTTTGGTAATTCCGCATTCTCCGCGGAACGCGAAATTACCCAAATTCCGCAAATTCCGCGAGCGGAACGGAATTTACCGCCCAGGCCTACTGAAAATGCACGTTAATCAGCGTGACAGCACCTTTTTCATGCTTCGCGGCAAAAATAAACTACAAAAAGCCCGCAAAGCACAAAAAAAAATTATTATCCTGGAAGCAACATGGAGCATCCTGGAACCAGTACTGCAGGAGACAACAACCTCCCTAACCCCTCTAACATCCAGGAGGACCAGCCAGAGACCCAGGGAAAGAGGAAGAGGAAAACCAGGTTCAGCCAGCAGGAAAATGAGATCCTGATTGAGGAGGTGAGAGACAAACAACACCAGCTCTTTGTCAGCTCCACTGTGTCATTGGGGACCAAAAAGGCAATATGGCAGTCCATCGTAGCTAAGGTGAATGCAGTAGCAGAGGTCAAGAGGACAGTGATCGACTGCAAGAAGCGCTGGCATGACGCTAAGCGCAAGACCAAGCAGAAACTGTCCAACAATCGGTAGGTAGCACTGCAAACCGGAGGTGGGAGTCCAGCGCCACAGCAGGAGCTGGATGCTGTGGAGGAGTAGGTGTCCGCAGTCATCAGCGAGGAGTGGGTGGTTGGAGTCCAGGGACAGGATAGTGCTGAACATGACCAGCTACATCAACAACAGAGTAAGTAACAACCAGAGACTGGGGAGAGTGGGGGTGGGGACTAATGTTGCTCATGTCCAACTAAATATTCCTCAGTGCACAACCACACTGTGTGCAGATCTATTTCCAGATACATAGGTATCTGGGGGTATATACACATGTCACTTTAGCTGTTGAATACATATAAAGACACATAACGGTGGTGTCACTGACTTGGAATTCAGCACATCAAATTATTCAAATATATAGAAAATTTACCAATCATGAGTCTACAAACTATGGGCTACATGAACAAGCAAAGGGGCATATTGACTGGAAAGGTGGCAGAGTGTTGCATTAACTCAACTCAGACACCCTTGCACAATGGTGCATGTGTGCCTGCATCGGTGGTGGCCTGCTAAGTTTTGCCCCAGAGCAGGGTGGTTCACGGGGCTGCATCATATTGTTGTGAATGAGATGCAGCCCTGTGTTCCCAATTTGGCTGAGTGTGGTGTTGAGCCAAGGAGACTAATGCAACACACTGTCACCTCTCCAGTCAATATGCCCCTTTGCTTGTTCATGAGATGCAGTCCTGTGTTCTCAAAGTGACAAAGCATGTTGTGAGTCTTCGTGGCATAAACACATGCATCGCCACTCCATTGTAAATATACACCCTTGTGTCTAAAAAGTGCACATTCCTTATTGTCAAAAATGAACATGCTGCAGGGAAAATGCGATGTTCAACTACGAGCAGAAGGGATATGCATCCAAAGGTACAGTGTAAGGACTCTGCATATCAGGAATGTGTCCCCTAAAACAACAATATGTTTGTTCTGTGTGCCATGCTCACAGAAGCACACAGTCCCTGTCAGGTGCATGTCAAGTGAACTATGACAGAGAACAAGATTTACAATGTTGCACCAATGCATGTCATCTTGCTACATGTCACCTTCACCCGATACATAAAAATACAGTCATCCACATAAAAGTATTCACATGTGTTGTACAGTTACCAGTATTGCATTGTTATCACAGTCCTGGTGTGCGATGTCCAAGACACATTGACATCCATGGAAACCATTCCTTAGGTAACGTCAACAGTGGCAGTAAACAAATGCATAGGCAGTCATGTTTCTAAAAATCCTTACACAAACAAAGGCATCCAATTACCCTGAGCACAGCAGCAGGTGTCATCCATGTGTCCATCTGAGGGGTATATTTGCAAGCACCCATCACCACACCAATATCACTTGCTGTGAAGTTGGGATGGTGATAGGGGCTTCGCCCCGCTTACAAGCCAGCGTAAAGTGCTGCATGTAATCAAGGGCCACTTACACACTTCACTTGGCTTGAAAGGGGAGAGTAATGGGTGTTGTATTGGGTGTTCCCCCGCAACACCCATTGTAAAACACGCTGACCTATACTCACAAGGGTGATGTCAATAGGAGGCTATTAAAAAATTCAGACCAGAAAAAACATGATCTCAAACATGCAAACAAATAGAAATCCCTCATTTCTCATCGTTTTTGCTGTTTCCATGTGTACTGCATTGTGCAGCACACCTAGAAACAGTAAATTGTCAATCATCGTTAATGTGCATGAAAGGGTCCCTCCCTGCACATAAAGATTCTTCCCCTGAACCCAGACACACTAGCACTATCTAGCAAAGGTGCCTGTGTTTGCCCCATGCTGAGAAGTTAAGCACCAGTGCAGGCTGAAACGCAAGGCTCCACCATATACTTGTAACTATGGTGCAGGCCTGTGATACTGAAGTGGAGGAGTGCAGCATAAATCCCATAAGGAGAAGGCCTCACTCTGTCACTGCATTGTAACTGTGGCCCCAGTGAGGCAAGAAAATCATCTGAAGTGCAACAATGCACAAGTTCATAAGCCTGACTAAGAGTCATATGTTCTCTGGCTTGCAACATATCACCATTGACAATGCACCAAAGTGCAAGGGTAACTGGGTGGAGTGAATAAGGGGCAATAAACAGGAAGCTGTCCCCTCCCTGCATATCAACATACATCAATGTGAATGACATGTGTCAATGTGATTTTGCCTCCTTCAAATAGATAGACACTTGTCCGAGCACGGCAAATCAAGCACAGCAACTTATCATATCATGGAGTACATCACAGCAACCCTGATGTCAAGTGCATGATTGCCCTCCTCATGCCACAATAACAATCATGTGTCAGTGGCAACATCAAGGTGGGGTGCTATCCAATTTACACCTCTAAAACTAGCTAAGAAAAACTACATGTAAACTTGAATGAGTAGGGGTGACTCAACCACAATGCAGTGTACAGACACATGAATCAGATCAAATCAGCATTGTCAACAAGGTGATACAACCTGCACCACTGTCACAACTGAACAGAGGATATAACAGGTGCAGCATGTGTGTAGAAATAGGCCCCTCACAGTTGGCATACAGGGGAACTGTCAAAAACCATGTTCAACCCAAATGTCACATCAGTGATGTTGTACGATGATTTACAGACCTGCGTGTAATTAGGTGTAGCTTTTTAAAATAGTGAATGGACATTGTCATGCAGTCTGCCTGTAAACTGCTTAAATGCCTGACCAGAGTTGAGATACACATACAACAACATCTACCCTTTACATTGCAGAGGGAGAAACATCACCTCCTGTTCAGCAGCCTGTCCCACTCTTCTATGATGAAGAGGAAGAAGACATCTCAACCATTGACGAGGACACCATCCAAGAGCTGCTCAATTCCATTGGCAGCCCATCTCAGGAAGAAGGGACATCCAGCAGCATCGTGGTTGCTTCACCAGCTGCACAAAACACCCAGCAGCAAGCACCTACCACCACTGCTGTCTCCCAGGACTTTGAGGACCCACTGTTAACATTTCAACGTAGTGCGGTAGAAGTCTAGTGTGAGATGGCTAGTCAGGTGTGGGTGGGGTTTGACAGCCTGGTGGCCAAAATGGATGTGATCCGTGGGTGCCTCTGTCCCATTTGGGACCACCTAGAGTTCATCAGAGGAACCCACAGTCTGCTCCATGCTCTCTAGCATTCCATGGCTGACATCGCTGCAGTACTTACTCAGAGACAAGAACAACTGTCCAGTCAAAGTGGCTCCAGGGATATCACCAAGGAGTAGAGTGAAATGCGAACGATCACAGAGAGCATGGAGCGGATGCAGGCTTCACACTTGGCTGCCATGGCTGCCTACCACAGAGACGTTGCTGGAACCTTGCAAGCCCTGCAGCTTATCATCACTGCAGGGACGCCTCATCATTTGCCACAGATGAATGCTGCTGCACCTTCCACATCCACCTCTTCCCCCCGATGTGTCACAGCCTCACAGTGCTCCAGCCAATCCACCATCAGGCACACAGGAGGCACATGACACATCAGAGGAGGAAGATGTGGAATAATCAACATTCAGGCGAAAAAGTCAGCGGTAGCATTCATCTGTGTCAAATGGACAGTTTCTGCTTGGACCTGTGCTTACCATCATGCCTCGGAACATCAGCTTCCACTGACCTCTGAATGACTCTGCTACACTCACCTTGGACTTTAATACGGACTGCCAATTTTGCCATTGTTCTCAATGACACTGCAATCAGTCTGCTGACTGAACTCTGCCTCTTCCTCAACATGTTTCTGGACATTTTCCCCCTCAAGGACGCTCTCAGGCTCTCCACTGGGCATTTACACAATGGGGTGTTGTTGTACAAAGAACTGGGCCAGTCTGCTACCTCAGTTAATGCACATGTAAATAAAATAACTTATGTCACTAGATGTGTGCTGCCTGTGACCATTTATGTTTAAACGTGCCAACAATGCATGGTCAGTTTAGCCACCACTATAAATCAAGGGACATTTGGAAAAGGGAATCTGCTGACTCTGTGTCCCTGATAGGCATTGAGGGGCCCGGACAGGTGTGACGCTACCAATGCTCAGATCTCTAAGACAACACTGTTTCAGGTACATAAAAATACTCTATGCTCAGGATGTCGATCATGACTTGGAGCAATAATCAAGTCAGTGTCAAGCCACATGAAGTGGCTCAAACCTTCTGTGCAAGCAAGGAATACTTAGAACATATACTCAAGTCAAGTCAAGAATAACTTTATTCGGTTCCAGACCATAAAAGTTTGACAAACAAACATCGCAGTTTTAAAATTTCATAGCATATTTGTAAAGCAGTGTAGTTAAGATTAATAAAGGATAAAATTCATAGGAATCTGGCAGTTAGAAACATATAGTCCATAATACAAATGACCCAGCACAGCAAGATATATCATTGATCATAAACTTCCAAAGTTTTAAAAATTGTACATTAAAAATTAAAACATTCCTGGTCAGCTTCTATAGCTCATAACGCTTTCTAATGGCCATTGCTAACCATACTCATTGTCAATGTGGTGGACAATGGTTGAATAGATGGGTGTCATGCCATGACATATGTAAAGACAGTTCCCTCAAATTGTCACATATGACGACAGATCTATCTAGCTGTAAGAAGAGGAATGGTGTATGATAGCATAAGTCAAAGTGTGTTTCTGGATCAAATCCTAGCACTGCTGTGCTGTAACGCACATCACAACACCACTTGCCCTACACTTGTATGCAAAATATTTCGTAGTGTTGTCCACAATGTACTAGGCTGTGTTGAAACACATACAGAGGCGTTAGGATGACTAGTAAATAATAGAAAGCACACATCCCCTGCACTCCCACATGGAAAGTGAAGTTGTTGTGGGGACCGGTGTTATCAAAGATGCCCCAAAATATCCTAACAACATACCTAAAGCATGTAACCAATGCTGTGTGGGCACAATGCCCACAGTGCATCCTGTGTATATCTGTACTTGCAGAATAGTATCATATGGATACAAATTTCTCAGACCACTCCAAAACATTCTTGAAACTGAACTTTGCTATCCTAAACATTAATCAGTTTGGTTCACTCACATTCAAAATGAATATTGACAGTAGCCTGTCGCTTGAACATGGCATAATTACATTTGTAGACATTCAAATTGATTGTGCGAGTGATGCATCTGTTGTAATCAAGTACAAATTCAACAGTAGATGTCAACACATCAACAATCATTGGCAGCATAAACCATCAATCAGTAGGAATTTATTTTTACAAAATACAATCTTAACAAACTAAACTAATAATACTAACTTATCCTACACTACACTATTGGAACATGTACTAATATTAATCTATACTAAACTAACTAGCTTACCAAAGACTATACACATAACAACATATATTATAGATCAATCCACCTCCCCCTTACGGCACATCCACGGACGGGACAAAGACAGCTTAACCTATAAATGAACAAACTAAACATACATACTAAACTAATATATACATATATATATCAAAACAAAACCCTTTCAGGCATAGAGTGACGAATAATTATTTGCATTTTTTATACATATATATATCAGTATCCCGCTTTCCCACTGACACCATCAACTTATGTCTTTGAATAAAGCGCAACTACATCCAGGCGCAGACATCATTTAAAACTTCCCAATTGAGACATTACTCGATTCTCACAGATATAAACCCTTTGGGTATGGATTTATATAATAATGACATTTACATATGAGTATTATATATCATATGCTGTAATTTTTATTTGTCTATATATGACTTAGCCTAATTTTAGCGTTATTTTGCTATTTCTCCTTGCTTGCTGTTAGTGAATAAGTTAAACACTCACTTATTTGTAATTAAATATATAAATATTTATTTGAGTGTTATGTTAAATGTGAAGGTAAATTACCATTTCGTTATTGACAGTGTTTATGCTTTTTCTAAAAAAATATATGGAAAAGGTTTTTCTTTTTGGTTGTTGCACCGTTATTGCATTTAGAGAATATGTTTTCTGTTTCTACTACACAGAAGTGGTTTCTATGGCAACTGCCTTAAGTGTGCTTTACCAATCAGTGTATATGTGTGTGTATATATAAGAGTAATCATTTGTTACCTGGCGTAGTGAGCAAGGCGGTCCGCCGGGAATCTTCACGCTGACCCTCCTCGATCTGGAGCTCTGCGCTGCCGGTACACACAGTGGAAGCAGCTTTGAAAAAGAAAGCGCGGAGCCCCCCGCAGCGGATATCTTGGACTAGCGTACCCTGACATCCACACGGAGAAGAGTCTCCTGATTCTCGAGGTAGCCGGAGGGCGATCTGAGTCCCAGGTAAGACCTTCAAGTGTGTCTGTGTTGTGGCATAGCCGGTCCTACTGGTGGCTGATGGGAGAGGTAGTCCCGTGTATTGAGTGACGGGCAGTGGGTATCACGGAACTCGAATTTGATTCCAGAGATGGCCGCGGAGTGGGAGAGAGAGCGGGAAGAGGCGGCATTAGACATTTTCTGCGATGCCAAAACGAGTACCAGCACAGGCTCGGCACACACAGGAGCACGCTCTGAACCGGCAGTTAATGATACACGGAGACTTACCAAAGATTTGGAGAGACTCCGTAAAACAGAAGTGTCAAAATGGTGGGAGTGTAAATCGCTGAAAAGGTACTTAGATGTGGGACGCGTGCCTAGAGGTCTAAGGATACTAACAGCACCAACTTATGACAACCCTGACCCTGCGATGCTACAAGAATGGGCAGATAATAACGCACAATCATCTGCACGTATGTTACAAATATTGATTAAGTATGCTACCAGTGACCGAGAGAAAGTGCTTGCGCAAATTGAAGAAATAAACAATGAATTACATAAACTGAGCAATCAAGATGAAGTAAAGAAATTAGTCCACGAAATCCAGACAAGATTAACTAAATATGAACAAACGATTAAAGAGAGAAAGGCAACTAAGTTTCAGAGAGACAGGAATGATTATCTAAATGGGAGAATCTATACTTTCTCAAGAAAGTTCGACAATATTCGCCGACAACAACTTTCCTCTGTTAAGGACAGAACAATGCAAAATGCCACACCAAGCGAATCAGATCTCAGTTCTGAAATAGAGTCAGACCTTGAAGGCGCCTCAAGCAGTAACCCGACCCTCACGGTACCAACACCAGTGCAGGAATTTGGTTTTTTACGGCTAGAACGGGTAATGAGCCCTCGTCCCCGGCCAAATCGGCAAGAATATATAAGCAAAAAACAAAATCAAACGGAAGAAGGCGCAAAGACAGGCGCTGGGGCAAAAGAGGCGCCAAAATCGACAAATACAGCTTACAGACGGAACAGACGGAGGTAGAAATACCTATGGACACTGAAAACACAGTTATAAATCTTTCTTCAATGGAGCTGACTTCAGAAGAGCAATGTATTTTATCGCGTGGACTAACATTCTGTACTAAATCTAATTTTGACTATACTCAAACCCGTATAGATTTTTACCAATTCATGCGGAAGCTTAAATTGCAAAAATATTATTTTTACACAAACAAATTTGGGTGCGTCCAGCCTGAGGAGCAGGATAATGTGGGAGACCTATGTGTGGCAGACATGAGTCTTCTGACAGACCTGGTGCAATTAGAATGTGATACAAACCAACTTCCTATATCTGTACAAGATGCTGCACTTAGATCAGATCTAGACATTTATCAAAGCGTCAGGACACCATTCAGACCTAAGTCAGTGTTTACACCTATGATGCCTAAAGATAATTTAGACATTTTTGCGGAGAACGTGATTAAGGACCTTAAAAGATTGGCGACTTTCAGCAGCTTTGATTATGTCAAAAACAATTCAAATCAAAGGGTGGCATATGACAAACTGATTCATAAACTACAACAACGTCAAGACATTGTAGTAAGATGGTCTGATAAGGGGGCAATATAGTTCTGTGGCCCCTAGATAAATATAACCAGGAAGCACTTTTACAGCTTCAAGACAGAGATTGCTACACACGTATCAGTAACACCACTATCTTGGGAATAAAAGAACGTTTCCATGCGGAACTGTACAAATGGCGAGGACTTGGACTCATCTCCAAATATGAACTGGGTTTCCTTAAAAATGATTATCCGATGATACCGCAATTATACCTCATCCCTAAGATTCACAAAAATCCTGTATGCCCGCCGGGCAGACCAATCATATCTGCTATTGGGGGTCTTTTTGAACACACGTCCAGCTACATAGATTATTTTTACAGCCTTTTGTACAAGAACTCCCGGCTTACTTAAAAGATACTGGGGACTTTTTGAGGAAGATCTACAATTGTAATTGGAGTGATAATTGTGTACTAATGACACTTGATGTACAGACTCTTTATACCAGTATCAGGCATAGGGATGGTCTCAATGCACTTAGACACTATTTGGGTAAACGACCGATCAGCTTACATCAACATACCATGATGCTGCTCCAAATGTCGGAATGGTGTCTTGAAAACAATATATTCTTGTTTGATAGACTACATTATAAACAGATACAGGGGACAGCCATGGGTACTTGCTTCGCCCCCAGCTATGCTAATTTGCATATGGGCTGGTGGGAGGAGCAGGTACTCATGATGGAACATAAGGAAATTATGACAAATAGTGTGAATCTGTATGTGAGGTATATTGATGATATCTTTATCTTGTGGCAAGGGTCCGAGGTAAATGCAGAAGAATTTGTCAAAGTAATCAATAATAACAACCTTAATTTAACCTTCACATGTACTACCAGTAAAAAATCTATCCACTTTCTTGATCTTGAGATCTACATTGAGGGCAATAACATCCAATCCCGCACATATAGAAAGCCTACATCTGGAAATGCCATCCTTCATGCTAGCAGCTTCCATCCCACTAATCTTAAGGAGAGCATACCATATGCAGAATGCCTCAGAATGATGCGTAATTGTAGCACTCAAGAGGGGCTGCGAGACTCTAAAAAATGCCTCTTTGATAGACTTAGATGCAGAGGTTATAACGAAAAAACATTATCTAATGCTGAGAAAAAGTGTGTGAGTACTAACAGGGAGGATCTATTATTCTCCATTAAAAAGGACCCCAAATGTAAGAAACGTTTCCACAATGGTACCCCAAGATTAATAACAGGGTATAATGCATACCACACTAATCTCAGGAAAATACTACACAGACACTGGCGTATTGTCAGTTGTGACCCAGTTATTGGCTTAACTAGTAAAAAACTCCCACAGATTACATATAGACGAGCCAAATCCATGCGCCAGGAACTTGTGAAAAGTGCCCCAGCTCTTGAAAAAAGTACTAACTGGCTGAAACCCCAGAAGGGATTTTTCAAATGCTATAAATGTAAAGCGTGCAAGCACGGAATTAACACCAAGTCTGTTCCACTGCCTTTCAGGAAAACTCCTTTTGAAATCCGTGGTTGTTTTACATGCAAAACGGATTTCGCTGTGTATGTTTTACAGTGTACATGTGCCAAGCAATATGTAGGGAGTACTATACACCCTGTGCATGTGAGAATACTGCAGCATCTTAGAGCTATTTCTAATGATGACCATACATACCCCGTGGCACGACATATTAACACCTGCCACACAGGGAAATCGCAAGAACTTTCCTTTTTTGTGATAGACAGTGTCCCCAAAAACATCAGAGGGGGCAATAGACAGCTATCACTCAGAAGATTGGAGTCCAAATATATCATTTTGTTGGACTCCAAAATTCCTCAAGGGTTGAATGCTGATGAAGCCTTAAATGTGCACCTGTAATTCATATATGCCGCTTGTCCCGCTCTTTTCTGTTTTCCCTCCTGTAACGTTAGGTTTTTGCACTTTTTATTTTCTATATTTAATTTTATTTTATTAATTTTTTAGTTATTTAGCACACCTCTTCTGTTACTACAGCGAGCTCGGAGCGATGCCCCCCTTGCTTTAATTGCCATTAGTAGATATTGCCCACTTGGGCGTTATATCATAGTAAATACCCTTTTCTGTGCCATAATTATAAAGAGTCCTGGTCTAGGAAGTAGCTTGTATGGGCATTATTCTTTATTGGAATAACAACATAAGTGGATTATTTTGATCCATGTGGGTGTTACTCCTTAGTGTTTATGACTTGTTGCATTATATTTATAGGGAGTATGGGTTTAGGATCTAAGCCCACTTGGGCAGAATCCCGCTTTCCCACTGACACCATCAACTTATGTCTTTGAATAAAGCGCAACTACATCCAGGCGCAGACATCATTTAAAACTTCCCAATTGAGACATTACTCGATTCTCACAGATATAAACCCTTTAGGGTATGGATTCATATAATAATGACATTTACATATGAGTATTATATATCATATGCTGTAATTTTTATTTGTCTATATATGACTTAGCCTAATTTTAGCGTTATTTTGCTATTTCTCCTTGCTTGCTGTTAGTGAATAAGTTAAACACTCACTTATTTGTAATTAAATATATAAATATTTATTTGAGTGTTATGTTAAATGTGAAGGTAAATTACCATTTCGTTATTGACAGTGTTTATGCTTTTTCTAAAAAAATATATGGAAAAGGTTTTTCTTTTTGGTTGTTGCACCGTTATTGCATTTAGAGAATATGGGGTCGATTCCGATCTCGGTCGGAGGCGCACCCAATACCATTCGGTCGGGAAAAAAGCCATGCGAAAGCCAGTTTCCCGACCGATCCGTACAGCACACCGAACAAGCAAGTACGATGCGCACAACAGCAAAAATTCCGGCCGAGCCGTACTCACCCAAACCAGGTCCTGTTCTCCGACCGAGGCGAATCCGGAAACGCCGAATCGAGTCGCACGGAAGGGAAAATGCAGCCCCGTCCGGCCGGACAAGTACGATGCGCTTCCCGTACGCGCCGAACCCGTCGCTACGCACGGCACGTCAAAGCATCCGGGAGAGGCGCACATAAGCTCCGAATCGCGCCACAACACGATCCACGGCTACGAGACGAACACGGCACCGACGAGGACGACGCGTGGCGGCGAGGACGAAGCGAAGCGACGAGGACGACGCGAAGCAACGAGAAGGACGAACGACACGAACCAACCATGAATCCCATCGTCCCGATCATACCAATATTCTACATCTACTACCGGAACAGGCACGGACGCGTACGGCGCAGAAGGTAAGTCAGACACCAACCACAAAACACATACAACACGTACACGACACATCACACACATACACTGGGAATCTGAATATACTTACACCAGCAACAGCAGCACCATAGGGGCGGGATGCCCATCACCAATGCCACATATGCACACAGGGGCCTGAATGTGCGCCACCACCCCAACCCAGGGGGGCTGGATGCCTACCACTACTACCACCCTTAGCCAGGGGGCAGGATGCCTACCACTACTACCACCCTTAGCCAGGGGGCAGGAGGATGCCCACCACTACTACCACCCTTAGCCAGGGGGCAGGATGCCCACCACTACTACCACCCTCACCCAGGGGGGCAGGATGCCTACCACTACTACCACCCTTAGCCAGGGGGCAGGATGCCTACCACTACAACCACCCTTAGCCAGGGGGCAGGATGCCTACCACTACTACCACCCTCACCCAGGGGGGCAGGATGCCTACCACTACTACCACCCTTAGCCAGGGGGCAGGATGCCCACCACTACTACCACCCTTAGCCAGGGGGGCAGGATGCCCACCACTACTACCACCCTCACCCAGGGGGCAGGATGCCTACCACTACTACCACCCTTAGCCAGGGGGCAGGATGCCTACCACTACAACCACCCTTAGCCAGGGGGCAGGATGCCTACCACTACTACCACCCTCACCCAGGGGGGGCAGGATGCCTACCACTACTACCACCCTTAGCCAGAGGGGCAGGATGCCCACCACTACTACCACCCTTAGCCAGGGGGCAGGATGCCCACCACTACTACCACCCTCACCCAGGGGGGCAGGATGCCTACCACTACTACCACCCTCACCCAGGGGGCAGGATGCCCACCACTACTACCACCCTTAGCCAGGGGGCAGGATGCCTACCACTACAACCACCCTTAGCCAGGGGGCAGGATGCCTACCACTGCTACCACCCTCACCCAGGGGGGCAGGATGCCCACCACTACTACCACCCTTAGCCAGGGGGCAGGATGCCTACCACTACTACCACCCTCACCCAGGGGGGCAGGATGCCTACCACTACTACCACCCTCACCCAGGGGGCAGGATGCCTACCACTACTACCACCCTTAGCCAGGGGGCAGGATGCCCACCACTACTACCACCCTTAGCCAGGGGGCAGGATGCCCACCACTACTACCACCCTCACCCAGGGGGGCAGGATGCCTACCACTACTACCACCCTCACCCAGGGGGGCAGGATGCCCACCACTACTACCACCCTTAGCCAGGGGGCAGGATGCCCACCACTACTACCACCCTTAGCCAGGGGGAAGGATGCCCACCACTACTACCACCCTCACCCAGGGGGCAGGATGCCTACCACTACTACCACCCTTAGCCAGGGGGCAGGATGCCTACCACTACAACCACCCTTAGCCAGGGCGGCAGGATGCCTACCACTACTACCACCCTCACCCAGGGGGGCAGGATGCCTACCACTACTACCACCCTTAGCCAGGGGGCAGGATGCCCACCACTACTACCACCCTTAGCCAGGGGGCAGGATGCCCACCACTACTACCACCCTCACCCAGGGGGGCAGGATGCCTACCACTACTACCACCCTCACCCAGGGGGCAGGATGCCCACCACTACTACCACCCTTAGCCAGGGGGCAGGATGCCTACCACTACAACCACCCTTAGCCAGGGGGCAGGATGCCTACCACTACTACCACCCTCACCCAGGGGGCAGGATGCCCACCACTACTACCACCCTTAGCCAGGGGGGCAGGATGCCCACCACTACTACCACCCTCACCCAGGGGGCAGGATGCCTACCACTACTACCACCCTTAGCCAGGGGGCAGGATGCCCACCACTACAACCACCCTTAGCCAGGGGGCAGGATGCCCTACCACTACTACCACCCTCACCCAGGGGGGCAGGATGCCTACCACTACTACCACCCTTAGCCAGGGGGCAGGATGCCTACCACTACAACCACCCTTAGCCAGGGGGCAGGATGCCTACCACTACTACCACCCTCACCCAGGGGGGCAGGATGCCTACCACTACTACCACCCTTAGCCAGGGGGCAGGATGCCCACCACTACTACCACCCTTAGCCAGGGGGCAGGATGCCCACCACTACTACCACCCTCACCCAGGGGGGCAGGATGCCTACCACTACTACCACCCTCACCCAGGGGGGCAGGATGCCCACCACTACTACCACCCTTAGCCAGGGGGCAGGATGCCTACCACTACAACCACCCTTAGCCAGGGGGCAGGATGCCTACCACTACTACCACCCTCACCCAGGGGGGCAGGATGCCCACCACTACTACCACCCTTAGCCAGGGGGCAGGATGCCTACCACTACTACCACCCTCACCCAGGGGGGCAGGATGCCTACCACTACTACCACCCTTAGCCAGGGGGCAGGATGCCCACCACTACTACCACCCTTAGCCAGGGGGCAGGATGCCCACCACTACTACCACCCTCACCCAGGGGGCAGGATGCCTACCACTACTACCACCCTTAGCCAGGGGGCAGGATGCCTACCACTACAACCACCCTTAGCCAGGGGGCAGGATGCCTACCACTACTACCACCCTCACCCAGGGGGGCAGGATGCCAGCACTACTACCACCCTTAGCCAGGGGGCAGGATGCCTACCACTACTACCACCCTCACCCAGGGGGGCAGGATGCCCACCACTACTACCACCCTTAGCCAGGGGGCAGGATGCCTACCACTACAACCACCCTTAGCCAGGGGGGCAGGATGCCTACCACTACTACCACCCTCACCCAGGGGGGCAGGATGCCCACCACTACTACCACCCTTAGCCAGGGGGCAGGATGCCTACCACTACTACCACCCTCCCCAGGGGGGCAGGATGCCTACCACTACTACCACCCTTAGCCAGGGGGCAGGATGCCCACCACTACTACCACCCTTAGCCAGGGGGCAGGATGCCCACCACTACTACCACCCTCACCCAGGGGGGCAGGATGCCTACCACTACTACCACCCTTAGCCAGGGGGCAGGATGCCTACCACTACAACCACCCTTAGCCAGGGGGGCAGGATGCCTACCACTACTACCACCCTCACCCAGGGGGGCAGGATGCCTACCACTACTACCACCCTTAGCCAGGGGGCAGGATGCCTACCACTACTACCACCCTCACCCAGGGGGGCAGGATGCCTACCACTACTACCACCCTTAGCCAGGGGGCAGGATGCCTACCACTACAACCACCCTTAGCCAGGGGGCAGGATGCCTACCACTACTACCACCCTCACCCAGGGGGGCAGGATGCCTACCACTACTACCACCCTTAGCCAGGGGGGCAGGATGCCCACCACTACTACCACCCTTAGCCAGGGGGCAGGATGCCCACCACTACTACCACCCTCACCCAGGGGGGCAGGATGCCTACCACTACTACCACCCTTAGCCAGGGGGCAGGATGCCTACCACTACAACCACCCTTAGCCAGGGGGCAGGATGCCTACCACTACTACCACCCTCACCCAGGGGGGCAGGATGCCTACCACTACTACCACCCTTAGCCAGGGGGCAGGATGCCCACCACTACTACCACCCTTAGCCAGGGGGGCAGGATGCCCACCACTACTACCACCCTCACCCAGGGGGGCAGGATGCCTACCACTACTACCACCCTCACCCAGGGGGCAGGATGCCCACCACTACTACCACCCTTAGCCAGGGGGCAGGATGCCTACCACTACAACCACCCTTAGCCAGGGGGGCAGGATGCCTACCACTACTACCACCCTCACCCAGGGGGGCAGGATGCCCACCACTACTACCACCCTTAGCCAGGGGGCAGGATGCCCACCACTACTACCACCCTCACCCAGGGGGGCAGGATGCCTACCACTACTACCACCCTTAGCCAGGGGGCAGGATGCCTACCACTACAACCACCCTTAGCCAGGGGGCAGGATGCCTACCACTACTACCACCCTCACCCAGGGGGGCAGGATGCCTACCACTACTACCACCCTTAGCCAGGGGGCAGGATGCCTACCACTACAACCACCCTTAGCCAGGGGGCAGGATGCCTACCACTACTACCACCCTCACCCAGGGGGGCAGGATGCCTACCACTACTACCACCCTTAGCCAGGGGGCAGGATGCCCACCACTACTACCACCCTTAGCCAGGGGGCAGGATGCCCACCACTACTACCACCCTCACCCAGGGGGGCAGGATGCCTACCACTACTACCACCCTCACCCAGGGGGGGCAGGATGCCCACCACTACTACCACCCTTAGCCAGGGGGGCAGGATGCCTACCACTACAACCACCCTTAGCCAGGGGGGCAGGATGCCTACCACTACTACCACCCTTAGCCAGGGGGGCAGGATGCCTACCACTACTACCACCCTCACCCAGGGGGGCAGGATGCCTACCACTACTACCACCCTTAGCCAGGGGGGCAGGATGCCTACCACTACTACCACCCTTAGCCAGGGGGGCAGGATGCCTACCACTACTACCACCCCCACTCATAGGATGGACAATGCATGACACAACCAGCACACCACAACCTAGGGAATGCAAGATAAAGACATCCCCCCACCACCATGACAAGCGTGTGTAGGCTGTGTCAAATGCCTACAACACCGAACATGACTTTGAACATACAACGTGACCCCCTAGCACATGTGCCACACATATATGTGTGTGGCACCCACAATGCAAGCAGCCCATGACCATTGTGGCAATGGGGCCTAAACCCCCATCATCACAGTGACCAAAAGGTAAGTGTGGGGTCCATAGCTGAAGCACATTTTGACCATTGTGGCAATGGGGTCTAAACCCCCATCATCACAGTGACCAAAAGGCAAGTGTGGGGTCCATAGCTGAAGCACATTTTGACCATTGTGGCAATGGGGTCTAAACCCCCATCATCACAGTGACCAAAAGGCAAGTGTGGGGTCCATAGCTGAAGCACATTTTGACCATTGTGGCAATGGGGTCTAAACCCCCATCATCACAGTGACCAAAAGGCAAGTGTGGGGTCCATAGCTGAAGCACATTTTGACCATTGTGGCAATGGGGTCTACACCCTCATCATCACAGTGACCAAAAGGTAATTGTTGACAAAGAAAGAGCTGCAACTGCCAAACTGCATGGATCATTCCTGGTCACAGAACCAAAAACTCATCTGTGGCAAAGTAGTGTATGTGTCCCATTGCAACATAAATTGGGGGAGCCAAATACTGCAGTGCAAATGAAACATTCCTTTGGCCATGTGCAGACAAACAACACCCATGGGGGCTGAGACCGTCAACAGTCATCAATGACACAATGACAGAAGTGACCATCAGAATGCAGAACCACATATTTGCACCAATGGGCACACAAATGCAGATACCCTGTGGAGACAGCAGATGTGAGGTGAACAGATACCATACCATGGCAGCAATGGGACACACAAACCATGATCACTGTGCTGACCGATGACCTAGGAGTCCCAGGGACAGCAGGGGAAACACACCAAACAACATACAGCCAATGGCACACCCAAGATATGCCAATGCAGTGGTGCAGATGCACAAACACAAACAGGCAGACCAACACTGTCATCATACACAGCAGGTGAGGGGTGGGGGTGCCAGTGTCCCCAGGCAACAACACAACACATGAGGAGAGCTGAATACCAATCATACAGATGTGCATACACTGCCACACTAAGGTAACTCATGGATCCAAATCCCCTATGTGGGCAAGCAGGCATTGACAGGTGAGAGGGAGCACAAAACACACATGTCACACAGGCACGTAGGAACAACAACTGACACAGCAAGTCACAGACACACCACAGCACCACCCCCAGGGCCCCCACAATGTGGTGACCCTGGGCTGAATAAAAATACCACTGTGATGACAAAGCTAAATGTCGTTCACACTGTGAACCACAGTCAGGTGTCCTGAGCAACAAACTACCATCACACCTACACAAGCACAAATCAATCAGCATGGCCAGTAAGCCAAGGGCAACATGGAGGCAGGGGACTAGCCGGGCAACAACTCTCATCTGCACACACTCAAGACCACACCCCTCGACCTCCAACAATGTGCAGCAGTGAAGTACACATGCACTGGTGACATTGCACATGCACCCATGACTATTCCAGGGTGGTGGGTGGGAACCAAGGTGTAGAAACACATCACACATGGACACTCAACAAGACTCCTGAATGTCTGACACACTGCACACTACGCTGTACATGGACATGACGGCAATACCACACCGACCAATGGGATCCCAGCCACAGTCACACACCAATGAAGAAGCCAAGGTCACCCACAAAGAACACACATAGACAACAACCAACATTGCAGCCCGGACCCTAAGGAGTGCCAGCAGTCACACACACAACGTGTCACAATCACTGAAAGATAACACAAACTGGAAATCACATGACAGGGGCAAACAACAAGTGCCAAAGGGAAACCTGACTGTGACCCATCTGCGTCTGCACACAAACTCTGCCCTGACAGCAAACACACCTATGGGTGACACCCTGATGACCAGTAATGTGCCATGCACCCACATCACAGAGAACACAGGGAGAAGACTTTGGGGGAACATAGCTCAAGTCAGCAAGCATCACAAACAGGTACAACACTAGGGATCACAGCATGCGCAGATGAATGGAAGTGAACACACAGACATGCACATACAACACACACCTTGGGCGCAGGCAATGTCACACGTGTACACACTGCCATGAGGGGACTCCACTCCTGTGTGAGGAAAGCTGTGCCATATGTTGCCTCAGTAGGGCCCCATCATGTCAGCTGAGCACTTGGTCACACAATCAACAATTAGCACCAAATGAGGGCTCCCATCACATCAGCCTGGTCATGGATGTGCCAACGGAATCATCAGCACAGATCCAACACACTTGTATAGCAATGTTGCACTGACTACACGGATGAGTCCCTCCCCATTGATGCCCAAACCTGCATGTCCACTGGAGATGGCAACACGGTCAGGGAAGTAGACAAATGCAACGATGGCAGGCACAACAGATGTGCAGGGGTGGAAGCCACAGATATGAAATTGCCAATGTAAGTAGGAAACCCATTGCCAAATACTGAACACATGACACCCTCAGATGCTGCTATTGATGACATGGATACACCACATGATAGGACACATTCCCCCTGTACCACATGGGTTCCTGCACAGTAACACTTCATAATCATGAGACCAGATATCACCATCACTGCAGCAAGGGCATGGTTAGCTGCACCAACAACATGTACATCTGAAGCATGAGCACTAGAGAAAAGAAAGTTGCTTTATTCAGCATATGTGTTGTTTGATAACGACGTCCAGAAAAAATTAGAGCAAAGGCCAATGGCCAGTCCATTGTCAAAGTTCAAACAGGGTGACACTGGCAGATGTCACCCTACGCATGCCTGCACAATACCAGGGACAATCCACTAGGAGGGGCAACCGGGGGGCAGGCCAGGCACCGCAGGGACAGGATCAGGGCTCACCAGGGGGAGTCAGGGAAGGGGTGGTGGGTGCTGGAGAGCCACTGACAACTGCAGTGGAGGTGTCTGACATGGTGTGTGCCGGCACAACTGGGGGGCATGACTCAGATGTCGTGGGTGCCGGCACAACTGCAGTGGACCCTGCAGATGGGGTGGACAGGTCCGCCACTGCAGTGCCCAAGTCAGACAGGGCGGTAGTGGACTCCACTGCAGTGCCTACCTCCAGGGGAGGAGAATGGGGAACAGGCAAGGTGGGTTGGACAGAGGGGGAGGACACCCTCACCACATCAGTGGCACAGACAAGCGCAGCGGGGGGTGTGGTGCTGGGAGAGCAAGTGGCAGGGGGAGAAGGCCGGATCCTCTTGGGGATGGTATATCTGTGGGTGGGGGAACCTGGGGCAGGGTGTGGTGGGGGCACCTGTGCAGTGGGGGCCTGAGGGATGGAGGACGGAGACCTTGTGCCTGAGCTGCAGGGCGGTGGCGGGGTCTTGCTCTTAGGACTCCGGGGGACTTGCGGGTGGGGGCCTCAGTCCGTCTGCGCCTGGGGGAGGGTGTCCGGGGGCGAGGGGCACTCTGCTCCGTGTGGGTGGGCTTCCTCTTCCCCCGGTATGCTGGAGCAGCTTCATCGGTGGGGAAGAGGCCGAGGTCACAGAGGAAGAGCTGCTGTGACTTTGGGGTTGCAGGTGAGGCAAGGGAGGGTGCTTTGGAGGGAGAGGGAACTGAGGACTGCGCAGTGCATGTGGATGCGTGTGTGTGTTCCAGGGCCCCATCCCCTGTGAGTCTGGCTTCAGTCCCCTGAATGTGCGTGCGTGTGCGTTTTGTCATTGGCGTGTGTGTCAGTGTGCTGGATGTGTGTGTGCTGGTGTGTGCCTGTGCCGGTGTGTGTGTGCCTGGGATGGGTAAGGTGCTGGGGAGTGTGGATGGAGCAGAGGCAGGAGGGGTGAGGGACCGTTTGAGGAGGGACACTGCTGCCGTCAGGGAGGAGTCCATGGACCTATTGCCCCTCTGTAGGTCAGACATGCCCGATGAGATGCCCTCCATGAACGACACCAGCTGAGTCAACAGCGCGGTGTGCGCATGGAGGACACTCAGCATGGCTGTCTGCCCTACATGGAGCTGGCGAAGGAGGTACACAGACTCCTCACTCAGGGCAGCAGGGGACACAGGGGCAGGGGGTGCGGTGCCTGGCCCAAAGGAGACACGCTCCCGGACATGGGAGCCTCCACGGACCTGGGGAATGGGAGCCGATGGGAGGGCGGTGGTGGTGCTGGTGGTGGCGGGGACAGCAACACTAGCTGGGGTGTGGTGGCTGCTGACACCCGCCTCCACAAGGGAGTCATCCTCCGAGTTGCTCTGGTCCTCAGCTGAGGTGGATGCTGCTGAGGACTCCTCGGTGTGGCTCCCCTCGCCCTCCGTGCCACTGGGTCCCTCCGACCACTCCTCGGCTGCTGACCCAGTCTGGCTCTCCGGCTCCTCCTGGTCCGTGGAGCTGTCCCCTTCCGTGGCCGTGGATGTATCTGCAAACAATGGGGAAACAGACAGACATCAGTCACCTGCACATAACGCACACACCACTGTGAGCACAGCACATCACAGAGCAAGCCCTGGCATCATTAGTTGTACATTGCTAAAAGTGCACTAATTGAACAGGAGAAGTCAATTGTCAGTCTGATGCCAAGCATGGCACTCACATCCCACATGGCCTTGCACCCATCTGTCTGGTGTCTGTTGGATTGCAACACCCCAGTGTTGACACATGCACCAAGTACACAGTAGTTGGACAGTGCAGAGGACACGGTGTGGACACATCACAGCTCTTGCCACTGAGTCAGTACAGGTTTCCGGATGTAAGGGATGCCCAGAGTCAAATAGGAAATGCATGTGATGCATACCAGCGACAGACACCATGATGCACCCATGTCCTGATAGCCAGCGCCACTATGGTGTGCATGTAGCACATGTCACTCCCCTGCAGGCTCACCAATCAGTAGACACATGCCATGGCGGAGGCATGACTGCAAAGTCATACATCACTGGCTCAGTGATGTATGACTTTGCAGCCAGACAACAACACTATGCACTGTGTCACAATAGTAGGTCATGGGGAATGCAAGTCCTGGAGCTGCACAAGTGCACATGTACATCCCCCCCACAACACATCCTCTTAACCCTCATCTGTCCAGGTCATACCTATTGGACATATGGGAGACCTGTGACACTACCCTCTGAACCTGAGCCCCTCACACTCTGCTGTGCATGGGGAACAGCTGCCTGAACTTCACATTTACATGCCCCAGTCTGCATGGGCAGCTGATCAGACACCTATGTGTCACACAAGTATCGTCTCCTATGGTCACATCTCCAGTGGCATGCTGAGCCCCTACCAAGAAACTCCACAGCAGTCCTGGCGACTAATCCACAGCACACTGACACAGAGGCAGACACCTGAGGGGTCAAATCACTGTGCACAATGTGTCCGCTGATACACGGGAGTGGGAGTACAGAGTGTATTGTATGGCCTGGAGTAGGCATGACTGTCCAGCCCCACATGAATGAGGGATGAGCCCTGGACTGTAGGCAGCTGGCTAAGTATGTGTGACACACGTCATATACATACTCCTGGGGCCCAAACATTGTTCCCACCCGCAGCATGGGTGTGTGCCAGGTACCCCAGCCACATGTGGTGGATCAGCTCAGCAATTGGACCACAGATCAAAGTAACACGCTGAATACATGTCAGAATACAGGCATTGTGTAAGCAATGGACCCACCCATGATGCCCACCACAGAGTCAGGGAAACAGATGCTGTCTCCCACCTTGAGTCAAGCAAACTGCAAGGACACAGTCCTAAGTGACAGAATTCCCTGCATGTAAGGGCCACACCTGGGTATCAGATGAGGAGTGGGCAGTGCACAATAGAGGGACATGGCTCCTGGACAACATGACTGCTGTACTGTGGCAGTTTAACCAGGCCCGAGGAGGGCACATAGCATGTTAGACAGAGTACACAGTGCAGTCTTTGACTCACCCCCTCCTTGCTGCTCTCTGGCCTTCAGCTGCCCATCCAGGTCTGGAAAGACCACCGCCAGGATCCTGAGCATGTGGGGGGTCAGGGTCCGTGTTCCGCCCCTCCTGCGAGGAGGCGACAGCTTCAGCTGGACCCGTGCAATCCTCCGGGTCCAGCCCCGAAGGTCCTGCCACCTCTTTTGGCAGTTGCGGATCCGGCGCTTGTAGACCCCCACGGACCGGACAGCCCGGACGATGTCCTTCCATATCTCATGCTTCCGATGGGCAGAAGCCTGTCAGGATGACAAAGTGATAAGGCCTTTACTACACATGCAACATATCCGTGCATGACACAGTTGCATATACATGTCGCTATCACAGGGGCACATGGTGTACCCAGGCAGTGCACGGCTGCCCATGGACAGTTTTCCAGAAGTCACTACATGGTATCATTGCATGGGGAGTAAAACCCTGTTCAGAAGCACTGTCACTGCACCATACCTGTCCAGTGCAAGTCACTACACACTATGGGGGGTGACAACTACTCAGTGAGCCTGCTAGCCAGTGGTGTGCTGACTCTCAGCCTTGCTAGTCAGACAAAATGCACATTCAGAAAGGCAGTGCACAGAACACTCACCTGCTCCCCTGGTGTCCCATACAGCTTGCTGTACTGTGGAAGTAGGCTGTCCAGCAGGGCCTGGTTCTCCTCAAGGCTGAAGGCTGGGGCTCTCTCCACAGTACGTGCCATTGCAGGGTCCAGAGGGGCAGAGACAGCAGCAGTGCAGTGGCAGATGTCGTCCTGGAGCATGTAGTGCAGGCAAGTGGGCTCTCAGGGGAACAGGCAGCAATATATATGTGCTGGAGAGGCAGATACTGTCCCTTGTGTCCAAAGTGATAGGTCCAAGTCGTTTGCATCTTCTGAATCTGGCCAATCCATGGAATAGCAGCACCAAAACACGCCCACAGCATCCTTCAAAACTTCAACTTCATGACATACATGATTTTGCAACATTGTTGTGGGTGACCAACTGATTTTCCAGCAACCGACTCGTTCGAAATTCGAAAACGCGTCCGTTGCCAGGCAAGCCCATTGTCAATGGGTGCGCACCGATCGGTCCATTGAGGTACAACGCGCACAGGGGTACAACGCGTACCCGCACACATTGAAGGCAATGGGCCGGCCGGAGGCACCGATCGGTCCATTGCGGTACAACGCGCACAGGGGTACAATGCGTACCCGCACACATTGAAAGCAATGGGCCGGCCGGAGGCACCGATCGGTCCATTGCAGTTCAACGCGCACAGGGGTACAACGCGTACCCGCACACATTGAAAGCAATGGGCCGGCCGGAGGCACCGATCGGTCCATTGCTGTTCAACGCGCACAGGGGTACAACGCGTACCCGCACACATTGAAAGCAATGGGCCGGCCGGAGGCACCGATCGGTCCATTGCAGTTCAACGCGCACAGGGGTACAACGCGTACCCGCACACATTGAAAGCAATGGGCCGGCCGGAGGCACCGATCGGTCCATTGCAGTTCAACGCGCACAGGGGTACAACGCGTACCCGCACACATTGAAAGCAATGGGCCGGCCGGAGGCACCGATCGGTCCATTGCTGTTCAACGCGCACAGGGGTACAACGCGTACCCGCACACATTGAAAGCAATGGGCCGGCCGGAGGCACCGATCGGTCCATTGCAGTTCAACGCGCACAGGGGTACAACGCGTACCCGCACACATTGAAAGCAATGGGCCGGCCGGAGGCACCGATCGGTCCATTGCTGTTCAACGCATCACTGTATATGTGACTGGCATAGGTCAGCATGCCTGTCTCAGATGGACATATGCCAGCCACAGATAGCTCCCAGGGAGTGAGGGGCACACCTACATCACGACAGCCTGTCCAAACCTTATCATAAGGCATGTAAGGCTGCATTTCCTATTGTGTGTATGTTGGTGTACATGTTGTCCTGTGGGTGTCACCTGTGGGCAGCCACCCCCAGGCTGTGCACGTGTTCATGGGGACAGGATCCTGGGTGTTACGTGTACGTGACCACTGTGATGTGCAACTGTTCATATCTGTGCATGTGTCATGGTCACATTTCACAGTGGTGTTTGTGTATGTCATGTCACATACCCCGTGAGTCCCATGTGGGACGGTATGTTTGAGCCAGGGTGTCCCAGTGGCACAATAGTGATGGCCCTCCACAGTCTTTGTGCATGTAGTGTTTACAATGTCTCTGATTTCATGTGCACAATGGGAGACAGTCTCCACATCCACGTTGTGTGTGCATGGACTCTGATGTTGTGCGTGTGTGTCACAGACGTCCATGGCTCTCCTGCCATGGCAAGTGTGGCCACTACCTGTGGGGGTCATGTTTGTTTTGCTGTGGTGTACACATGATACTCCAGGTGATGCCAGTGTCCATGTGGCATTACAGGGTCCCTGGGAATGTGCCTGTCGTTGAGCTGTGGTGCCTGGGGCACATCTGTCCTCACATGTCACTGGGGGGTGACTTTGACACAGCATCATGATATCCAATGGGCCAACCTGGGACAAATTGATGCCACCTGTAGGACCGTGTTGACAGATGTTGGCCATGTATGTACCATACATGTCGTTCCGGTACTGCACACTTCATGTAGTTGTGCCTCATGATGATGTATGTTGGGAACTTGAGTGTGTTCAATGCCGCATATGTGGGGTGACTGACGATCTTGCTTACTTCTCCTCTGCACTGCAGGGCTCCTGCTGTCCATCGGCCATTCCCAGACCTGGCAACGATGGTGGAACGGGACAGCATCCGACGGTACCGCTTCACCAGGCAGCTGATTGAGGATTTGGCAGTGCAGTTGTCCCCACATTTGCAGCCTGGCCGGCCGTATCCTACAGCGCTGACCCCCAAGGTGAAGGTGATGGCAGCCCTACACTTCTTTGCCACCGGTACCTTCCAACATACTGTGGCGTCTGCTGGTGGGATGTCACAGACCATGTTCAGCCGTGTGCTCCGCGATTTCTTGGCGGCAATGTTGCTCTTCCTGAACCGGTACATATATTTCCCTAGACTGCGACGACTCACTGACGTGAAGAGTGACTTTTATGCCCTGGGGAGGATGCCGCATGTCATTGGCTCCATTGATGGGACACATGTGGCTTTGGTACCACCACAGGCCCAGGAGCAGGCCTACAGGAACCGCAAGCACTACCACTCGGTCAATGCACTGGTGGTGTGTCTTGCAGACATGACCATCACACACGTGTGTGCCCGTTTCCCTGGTTCAGCACACGATGCCTTTGTGATGAGGAGTAGTCGCATCCCCAGGTTGATGGCACAGATGCAGAACCAGCGTGCCTGGCTTGTCGGTGTGTACTGACTTTGTGCCATTGTGTGTGATCTGATCTGTAGTATTCCGCCCACTTTTCCAAGTCAGCTGATGTGCACTTGTCTGTCCGTAGGTGACTCGGGATACCCCAACATGCCGTGGTTGCTGACACCCCTCAGGAACCCTGTGACACCTGCCCAGATGCGCTACAATGAGGCACATGGTCGGACCAGGAGAGTGATTGAGCGGACCTTTGGTCTCCTGAAGAGCCGCTTCCGCTGCCTGGACAAGACCGGAGGGTCCCTCCCATATGCCCCTGCGAAAGTGTGCAAGATTATCATCGTCTGCTGCATGCTCCACAACCTGGCAGTGCGGAAGGAGTTGCCTCTCATCCAGGATGACGATGACCAACATCCGCCACCTGTGGAGGATCCTGGCCTGGACCACGATGCCAGTGACGATGATGATGATGATGATGATGATGGTGATGTCCGCACACAGCTCATCACCAACTTCTTTAGCTGAATGTGAGTATCCTGAGGTGTCATGTGAATGATGTGAGTTGGCATGATGTGTGGGTGGTGCTCTGGTGCTGTTGGAGTGTGTCCATGGGCTACTTGACAGGATGTGTGTTGCGATGTGTGGTGACAGGTGGGCTGTACTCCCCAACAGTGTTGACATGCTAACTTGGTTCTGGGTGGGTATCTTGTAACATGTATTGTGCATGAGTTTTGCTGATCTGTCCTGTACTGCATTGCTTTTGACTGTGTGTCATTTCTGTCCTTCACAGGGTACTTTCAGATTCGTTTGGTCAACTGTGTCCACCGACGACGTGATTGCACATCCAGGCTGGTAGCTGTTGTGTCCCTACAGGTGATGTGCGCCACACCCATGGACTTCCTTCCGTCTACAGTTGTTGACTGTGTGCCCGCTACCAGGTGGGGTTACCTTGCATCTGTAGTGGTTACGGCATGTTGCTACTGTGTAATAAACCTGTGCTTCACTTTGTGATGTGCGTTGTCTGTGGTCACACATTTGACTGCCATTTGCTTACTGCACCTGTGGGCTACTTGACTACAACTGGGAATGGGTGTGGTGTCTGTGCATTGCACCGTCTTCCCTGGCAACATCAGTGTAGGCAATGAGTCAGATGGCCTAGGTGTGTATGTGTTGTGTAGCCCTGGTGGTGTGTCTCCCTCATATGTGTCACGTTGCCTGTACTCACATGCCTGTGTTGTCCTTGCTGTTGCAGTTCGCATACACAGTGTAATTTTGCAGTTCATCATCCCCATAACAGCACCCACGTTGGAATCACGACAGAGGCAAGTATGGTGTATTAGTGTGTTTATTGTGATACATCTGTGTTAATAGTGCATAGGATGGATTGTGCTGTACATGAATCTTGCAATCCCAAGTTCCTAGGTGAATTGAAAGTCCAGGTAGACAGGATCCCCAGTATCGGGGCCACAGTTGTCTGACACATTGTTCCAACTTGTACTCCCCATGCAATGTGTGGGAGTAGTGTTGCCATCAACAGGGTGAACAGTCTGTGCACAAAGGCGAAAATCCAGAACAGGTTCAGGCTTCCTGGGAGTTGCGCTTGGCCATCAGCCTCTCACTTTCCCCTCCTCGGACGACCCCTCTTCTTGGGGGGGGGCCCTCAAGTGCAGGCTGCTGCGGTGCAGGGGACTCTCCGCCAGAGTCCTCCTCCCTCCCTGTGGCAGTTGCAGTTTGTTCGGTACCAGATGTTGTTGGCACACAGGGAGGTGTGGACTGGTTGCTGTTCATCTGGCGGAGGCATTGTAAAATGTCCCTGTGCACCGCCGTCATCTCATGTAGTACATCCCACTTGGACTCCACGCGGGACATGTGGGAGTCCACACGTGACATGTGTGACTCCACGTGGGACATGTGGGAGTCCAAGCGGGCATGATGGGCAGCCTGCTGCTGTTTGATGTCTCTGAGGAGCCCCACTACCTGGCTGAGCTCTCCGGTGCTGGACTGGTACGCATCAGCTATGCGTACCAGTTGTGGGTCTTCATGCACACCAGCAACGTCTGCAAGCAGCGACCTCTGTCTCCCACCCCTCCCACCACCCCTGCTGACATGTGCAGTGTGTGCAGTTGCACGCACAGATAACCCTGGTCCACCTTGGGGGTGGTGGTGGTGGTGGTGTCCATGGCCCCAGGTTGGTCCAGGGTCACTGCGCTGGTGTTGTTCCTTATTCTGTCCATGTCGGCAGGGATGGTATTCGTGGTGACAGTCGTTGGAGGGGTGGGTGCAGGGGGTGCAGCTGGTGGACCTGCTGGTGCTGCAGCTGGTGGTCCTGCTGGTGCAGCAAGTTGACTTGCACCGGATGTGCCAGGTTGTTCATCGTCCGAGGAGGACAGAGGCTGTACGACGCCAGTGAGCTCGGCATCCTCTTGAGCCTGGGACTGGGACTCCTCAGCGTCTGCTGCTGTGTCCCTATCATCACCTGTTTTTGGGAGACACAAACAATGTATTTCATGTTTCTGCAGGCATCAGTGGTTGACACACCTGACAGTTGTGACTGTGCCTCGGGGTGCGGGCCTGTACATTGTATTGTCCTAAGTCGTCACAGTCAGGGGTTGATATTGGTGTGGCACATTGTCCTGCATTATTTGGGCATTTCTATGTATTCTCTGGGGTGTGAACATGGTCTGCATTGATTGTGTTTGGTTGACAGCCAGACCTCCTTCCCCACCCACCCACCCACCCAGTCAGTTATCCCACCATGGAACGTGCTTGCATTGCAGGGAGTGGAAGTTGTCTCTCAGGATGTCAGTCAGTGGTGTCCTGCTGTTTGTTGGTGCACAGTTGCCAGCAGGGCCTTGTGCTCCCCACAGCAGTAGCCAGTGTCAGCCATCTTGTGAGTCCTTCTCCACTCCCTGTGATGTGAGCATGGTTCAGGGTGGTGTTGATGGGACAGTTGTGGGGGTGACCAATGTCTGTGACTACGACTCCCATCATGCTATTGCCTCCACCCCCTTCCCAGCATGCCCATGCTTCCTTCCTTTTGACTCTGCTTCCCTGTGGGGTGGGGTGGCTGTGCTGACAGGATGGCTGGGAGTGTTGTCCTGGCAGTTGTTTGGCTAAGAGTCCCAAGAGTGTCCCTGTGCTTCACACAACATAACCCAGGGTGGTGGTGCTTTGTGGGATCTTGTGTTAGGATGGAGGGCATTGCATTCTACCAGGTGGGTACTGTGGAGTTTGTGTTGGTGGGGGGGTGAGGGGAGGTGCTGGTGACTATAGTCAGTGCTGCAAGTCCCCCTTCCCACCCAGCCAGCCAGATATCCCACCATGGAACGTGCTTGCATTGCAGGGAGTGGAAGTTGTCTCTCAGGATGTCAGTCAGTGGTGTCCTGCTGTTTGTTGGTGCACAGTTGCCAGCAGGGCCTTGTGCTCCCCACAGCAGTAGCCAGTGTCAGCCATCTTGTGAGTCCTTCTCCACTCCCTGTGATGTGAGCATGGTTCAGGGTGGTGTTGATGGGACAGTTGTGGGGGTGACCAATGTCTGTGACTACGACTCCCATCATGCTATTGCCTCCACCCCCTTCCCAGCATGCCCATGCTTCCTTCCTTTTGACTCTGCTTCCCTGTGGGGTGGGCTGGCTGTGCTGACAGGATGGCTGGGAGTGTTGTCCTGGCAGTTGTTTGGCTAAGAGTCCCAAGAGTGTCCCTGTGCTTCACACAACATAACCCAGGGTGGTGGTGCTTTGTGGGATCTTGTGTTAGGATGGAGGGCATTGCATTCTACCAGGTGGGTACTGTGGAGTTTGTGTTGGTGGGGGGTGAGGGGAGGTGCTGGTGACTATAGTCAGTGCTGCAAGTCCCCCTTCCCACCCAGCCAGCCAGATATCCCACCATGGAACGTGCTTGCATTGCAGGGAGTGGAAGTTGTCTCTCAGGATGTCAGTCAGTGGTGTCCTGCTGTTTGTTGGTGCACAGTTGGCAGCAGGGCCTTGTGCTCCCCACAGCAGTAGCCAGTGTCAGCCATCTTGTGAGTCCTTCTCCACTCCCTGTGATGTGAGCATGGTTCAGGGTGGTGTTGATGGGACAGTTGTGGGGGTGACCAATATCAGTGACTACGACTCCCATCATGCTATTGCCTCCACCCCCTTCCCAGCATGCCCATGCTTCCTTCCTTTTGACTCTGCTTCCCTGTGGGGTGGGCTGGCTGTGCTGACAGGATGGCTGGGAGTGTTGTCCTGGCAGTTGTTTGGCTAAGAGTCCCAAGAGTGTCCCTGTGCTTCACACAACATAACCCAGGGTGGTGGTGCTTTGTGGGATCTTGTGTTAGGATGGAGGGCATTGCATTCTACCAGGTGGGTACTGTGGAGTTTGTGTTGGGGGGGGTGAGGGGAGGTGCTGGTGACTATAGTCAGTGCTGCAAGTCCCCCTTCCCACCCAGCCAGCCAGATATCCCACCATGGAACGTGCTTGCATTGCAGGGAGTGGAAGTTGTCTCTCAGGATGTCAGTCAGTGGTGTCCTGCTGTTTGTTGGTGCACAGTTGGCAGCAGGGCCTTGTGCTCCCCACAGCAGTAGCCAGTGTCAGCCATCTTGTGAGTCCTTCTCCACTCCCTGTGATGTGAGCATGGTTCAGGGTGGTGTTGATGGGACAGTTGGGGGGGTGACCAATGTCTGTGACTACGACTCCCATCATGCTATTGCCTCCACCCCCTTCCCAGCATGCCCATGCTTCCTTACTTTTGACTCTGCTTCCCTGTGGGGTGGGCTGGCTGTGCTGACAGGATGGCTGGGAGTGTTGTCCTGGCAGTTGTTTGGCTAAGAGTCCCAAGAGTGTCCCTGTGCTTCACACAACATAACCCAGGGTGGTGGTGCTTTGTGGGATCTTGTGTTAGGATGGAGGGCATTGCATTCTACCAGGTGGGTACTGTGGAGTTTGTGTTGGGGGGGGTGAGGGGAGGTGCTGGTGACTATAGTCAGTGCTGCAAGTCCCCCTTCCCACCCAGCCAGCCAGATATCCCACCATGGAACGTGCTTGCATTGCAGGGAGTGGAAGTTGTCTCTCAGGATGTCAGTCAGTGGTGTCCTGCTGTTTGTTGGTGCCCAGTTCCCAGCAGGGCCTTGTGCTCCCCACAGCAGTAGCCAGTGTCAGCCATCTTGTGAGTCCTTCTCCACTCCCTGTGATGTGAGCATGGTTCAGGGTGGTGTTGATGGGACAGTTGGGGGGGGGGGCAATATGTGTGACTGCGACTCCCATGATGCTATTGGCTACACTGACTTGGCCAGCATACACAGAATTCCTTCCTTTGAGTGGTCTTCACTGTGTGTTGGTGTTGTTGTGGTGGCTACATGTGTGGATGTGTGTGTTAGTTCTATTTGTGCCACTGCCTAGCTGTAGTTGTGGTTGTGTTTGTACATGTGTTGGCACAGTTGGATGTGACTTTTTTGATGGCATGTGTTGTGTTTATCTGACTGACATACACATTTTGGGATGATTCTGTTCTAGTTGCTGTGTAATTGCTATGAGTGCATGGTTTGACTCTCCCCTTGACAGTGATGTGTGTGTTTTGTGGCAGTTTATTGTGTACATTTGTTGTGTACTCACCAGGCTCTGGGATGTTCTCTAGTCCATATACGCTCACTGGCGGAAGGATGGCCCGCACCTTCTCCTCCCAGGGCCTGAGGTATATTGGCTTGGCAGGAGGGCCACTGCCGGTGTGTTGGCTGTTGATGTAGTCTATCTTCAGCAGGTCCCGTACCCTCCTGCGCACGTCATACCACCTGTTCTGGATGTCCGTCTTTGTGCGCCGACATGGTGATTGGGCGTTCACCCTGTTGATGATCCTCTCCCACATCTTGGTTTTCTGCGACATGGGGGTCTGTTGGACCAGAGTGCCAAACAGCTGTGGCTCCACCCTGAGGATCTCGTCTACCATGACTTCCAATTCACTATCTAGGAACTTGGGATTCTTCTTGGGGGGCATGGTGATGGGTGGTGATGGTGGGTGATGTGTGTGTTGGTGTGCAGGTGAGGGTGTGTGGGTGTGTGTTGTGCTGGGTGTATGTGAGGTAGGTATTTGTTGGTGTGCTGATGGTGTGTGGCTTGTGTGAGGGATGAGCTGTGGGTGTGTGGTTGCTTTCTCTTGGGTGCTGGCAGTGGAATGGCATTTGCAAAGGCTCATGGTAGTGATTTGTGTCCTTTATATAGGTGGAGTTGTGGGTGTGTCTTTGTTCTCTGTCCCCACCCCCCCAGTATTTATTGGCTTGGTAATTGCTTGTTTGGCCTTTTTTGGTTGATTTTTCCTTTGTGCTGTTTGTGTATGTTGGAAACGTTCTTGTGACCGAGTCGGACCCTGCATTGGTCTCGTACGGTGTTTTCCGTTTCGTTCACGCCTTGTTTGTGCAGTTTTGTATGCTGCGTACGCGTCGGTCGCGGTGTATTGTGTTGCTTCGGCTCGGTTTTGTATGCGTGTCGGTCGTACGGCTTGTCCTCCGTCCGACTCGGTCGTGTTTTTCGCGCCTTGCATCGTACTTTGCGGTTTGGAGTTGGCGGGTACGATTCGGTCGGATTTGTTCCGGATGCGTGTCGGTCGGTTGGATTCGCGTGTTTTTCCGGCCGGATTGCTATTTTCCGAGCGGCTCGGTCGGTCGGCTTGGTTTCCTAACGTGTCGGTCGGATTTATCGCGGCTTGCATCGTACTTGGCGTGTCGGGCGCCACTGGTACGTGTCGGTCGGTAATTTTTCCGGCTCCGAGTCGGTCGGTGCTTTTTCCGGCCCGAATCGGAATCGACCCCTATGTTTTCTGTTTCTACTACACAGAAGTGGTTTCTATGGCAACTGCCTTAAGTGTGCTTTACCAATCAGTGTATATGTGTGTGTATATATAAGTGTAATCATTTGTTACCTGGCGTAGTGAGCAAGGCGGTCCGCCGCCGAAACGCGTCTTGGTCTTCAACTGGAATAAATCGTTCCGTGATATACTCCCACGGTGTCAGCGCCTGTGTTTTTGTCGACATACAGGATTGGAACTATATATATATATATATATATATTGTCAACTGAAAATACAATTTCTAACCTGATCAAGTGGGCTCGTGGATCTGTCTGTCACTGCATCCAGTTACGTGTGGAATATATATATATATATATCCACATGAGTGCCAATAAATCGGCTCTCAGAGACCACACCAAGTCTTGGTGTGGTCTCTGAGAGCGCGATTTATTGGCACTCATTTGGATTGAATTACCGGCTGTTCCACCTGTGATCGCACCACCTCCCTCGGGACTCCGGCTTCCAGCAGGAGCTCTCGGTCTTTTGGATATATATATATATATATATATATATATATATATATATATATATATATATATATATATATATATATATATATATATATATATATATATATATATATGTATATATATAGATATGTATATATATATAGATATGTATGTATATGTATATATATATATATATATATATATATATATATATATATATATATATATATTTTATTAAAACAAATCCAAAACCACATCAACCCCCCCACCCTAAGGTAAAGGGAACTTAATGAAAAACACTAAGTAGAGATTCAGAAAAAACTAAGAACTGACTACACCTGACATTATACTAGCCCTACACTAAAATTACACTGATCTCTAAATAACAAACTATTGTACAAAATGGATGGTAACTGGGTGAAGGGAATTGGGGGACTGTACAGGGCTGGACAGCAAACATCCTTTGGGCATCAATATTGGAGCCCCAGGGACCCCTTAATGTCCATGAGGTGTCACTTGAACTTGTCATTGTCACGTTCCAGACGGGCCACTTGAACGTTCAAATTGTAAAGTAGCCTCCGCTCCCTCTTTGTCAGGACTGACCTCTGCTGTAGTCCTCCAGGTCTTGATAATGTGCCTGGTTGAGCACTCTGTGATGGGGCTACAATGGATTGACTAGAGGTGGGTGAAGCACATTGAGCAGGTGTTGATGGACCGGGAACTGCAGAGGTTTGTTGATGTGTGCCACAATGTCGTACACCTGAAGGGCCAGGGATTGGCTGTCTGGCTCTGGTGTGTTGAGGAGGCAGGCAGGGTAGCATGTCTTTTGCCACCTTTCATGGTGCTGTCTGAAATTGACTTCCAGAAGCCCTCTCCTCAAAGTACCTTCATGCTATGGCATTAAAGCCCTTTGCCCCATGCCTAATGTGTTGGTACCATTCCTTACACTGTAGGAACTGCCTCTGTTCCTCCGGTGACATATTCTCTGAAAACAAAGTAAACATGTCATGTTTGCTGCATAATTGTCACAAACAAAATTCTCACAATATGTTCTCTTAACACCATCATAAAAACAACTCCTAAGTAAATAATACCAGTAATCCAAATAAGATGTTGATGACAACATGTTGACTCCTGGGATGGGACAAAGCAAGAGCAGAGTGCAGTGACAACAGTTGTAGAATAGGTGTTTGCAATTAGGCTGTGGCCACAAACAACGATTGAGTCCAACAGGGGGAGTTCCATAAGGATGAAGTTTAACAGGCCCATAGCAGACCCTGAGCATTTCAACTACACAAAGACAGTGGGCTGCACTGTCTGCAATCATGTCAGATGGCTAATCACAACAGTGGTAGTCCTGTAGCACATTTAGAGAAATGGAAATTCATTGTATTAGGGACACTTTGGAGGTGTCAACACAGCTACACATCCATAATAGATGATGTATGCAAATCTGTGAGCCCTGCAGATAAATTTACATTAATGCA
The DNA here is from genome assembly GCA_963921515.1 of Calotriton arnoldi. Classification (NCBI taxonomy): domain Eukaryota; kingdom Metazoa; phylum Chordata; class Amphibia; order Caudata; family Salamandridae; genus Calotriton; species Calotriton arnoldi. The sequence goes on from CAWUFW010014796.1 coordinate 60,984, forward strand.
AGTAAAGAGGGCATATGTTGCATGAGCCATTGTGTAGCCGTATTAGCCTGCTCTGCACCTTTCTGTGCTATGTCCCAATTGGACAGCAAATCTGCTGCATTTCCACATCAAATTGGGCTGCACTGCTTTTCAACTAGTGGCAGTGTGAACCCCTTCATGCTAGTGCTAAGGAATGCACCCTTGCACAACAGTGCTATGGTGTGTGACTTGAGCACATGATAGTCAATGTGATGCAAGGATCACCATCAGGCACTTGATTATTCATTGAACTATAGTGTTTTTCATGTGTGTCACACTCTGATGACCAACACGTAACATATACATTGATGATCTGTTGAGCATGTCACAGTAAAGAGCATGTTAGAAAAGTATTTGGGTCACAGTCTCAAATTTTACGCACTCCACAATAGTCAAGGTGCTCCTGTGGAAATGGTTCTGCGTGATGATGAATGGGCTTAGCAGTGTAACAATGCCCAACCCTCATCCCCTAAATGTAGTGTGAAAGGGTGTCTAATGCATGAGTTGACGTTGTCCTACGTTGAGTTGATTATCACTGCTTTGGCACTGAGGCTGAGACAGTGTGGCTAATACAATGTTGTGCCACCAAACTTTGATTTGGCTACAGAGGCCTTCTGACTTACATCAGCATGGAAATGAATCACGAGATTCATTATCAAATTTGTAAGTTATCTATGGAACAGATTTAGGTACCATCAATCTGTGTTACATTGGACAAGATTCTTTTGCCAACGTTGTTGAAGTTTGATCATGTCAGTCAGCCAATTGTGAGACGTATTCATTGTAATTGTGGTTATGTGACCTGCTCTTTGGACAACTAACTGTCAATGTCAACTGTAACTGAAATAAGAAATGATAATTGCCGACAGCCACCTCATTGCTGGGTGTCAACGGATTCCAGGTCTGTTCATACACATCAACAACATTACTCAAATGTATCCTCTGAAGTATGTACACTCTGAGATGTACCTGCAATGGCTGGAGTTATATACAAATTATGTATTAATGCGCTCAGATATACTGTACCTGAAACTATACTATATTCACGTGACAAATAATTCCATGCTCAGTAAACATATTTAACTTGATGTAGCAGTGGACATGCAACATGTCCCCAAGCTGACCTGTACACATTATACAATGTCAAGGAGCCATGATCATTTGGAGTTTTGGATGAGATTATGCGCAATACATCAGGAATGTGTCTGTCCATTGATTACAAATGACATATCCCATTCAACGTGGCATGAGTACCCACAACCACAGCTTACATCAAATCATTGAGTTGTGGTGGCACAGGTGATACCATGGGGTCAAACATCATATGGTAATGGTTGTACATTGCCAAACTTTGAAAATAAGGCTGTATTTTCATGTTTGTCACAAGTTCATGTCAAAATGCTACAGCAAGTAGCAAATGATACTCAACAACTGATGTGACATGTTCAGGGGTATGAACTTATCATCATTTACAACAGTCTACACTTGCAATGGCCAGCACCACATCTGGCCCCTTGCACAATCATGTCTGGGTGAATAGATGTTTGGGATGCTGCATGATTGACTCTATTACATTGCAATGAAATCATCAAAATCATGGACTATTTGCTTGTACGTTGCTGGGATGTTTTGAATCATATGTGGAGTTGCAATATCAAGTCAAGAAGGGCAATGCTGTCCTCCATCAGCACATGATGCTGATGTGCATAACTCTTGACTTGATGCTGCATCATCACACTAGAGGTGAGGTCCATGTGATGCACATTCAGACTATGTACAACAACATACAGGGCCTGTGGCATGACTTGTATATGTCAACACATACAATCCAAAGGTAGGGGCAACGCACTCACCAGTGGCGTGTGGATCCATGAAGGCATCCACATTTCCCTGTGTGATCAAGGGTCTTCCAGCTGTGGAAAATGTATGGAAAGGAAGATAAATGTCATTAACATCACATTTCACATGACTCACATACAACATTGATGACTTCATGATACAATTTCATTCACTGTAACAGTCAGGTGTGTTTCCAAGTCAAATACATGTTGCAACGTACTTTGCCTGTCTGACCCGCAACACATGTCAATTTCAGCTTTGTGGCCTAATAGACATCCCTGCCATGATCAATGGGACGAAACAGACTTCAACTTGTTCCACAGGTTCAAGATTAAGTATTTTCATCCCCAACGTCAGTATACGTGACATTGTTAGGTCAAATGGGTTCATTTTATTCCCCACAGGTGTATCACGACCCTTGACATGTTGATGACCCACATTGTGTATCTCACAGAGATTGACAACCAGTTGATCATGTGAAATGTACCAATATCAAAGCACGTAGGGATGGACAGGACATCATGACAGGCATTTAGTTTAGTCAGGTAGCACATTCCGTGAGGGGTGCATAGATGTTGTCCAAAACCTAATAGGTGTTCAGTGGATTCATGCTCTGATCTGAAACAAAGTTGGTCATGTACTTACCACCTTGCCTGCCGACGATGAGTCCCGGGTGATCCATGAGGTCTCCCTCACTCCCCACGCAATCCTGCCAATGGTGCTTCCACTGCTGGACAGTCCTGTCCACACCAAACATTTTCAACATTTTCTCATGGATGTGCTCCCACCTCACCCTCCGTATTTTAACATTGTATCCCTGGAGGATTCGTCCCCCAACCTAAAACATCTTTGGCGAATAAAACTTTACAAGCCATTGGAATCCCCCCAAGGCCCCCTCAGACATCCTGCCCTCCCTACCCTGACCCAACATCTCCAAAAACACAGGTGACCCCAGGAAAACAAAAAGATTACCCACAAATTACCCCTAAGAACTGTGAAAATTACAAAGAGACACCTAAAACGTACATCCGACAAAACAATCAGAAGTCACAAAAACACGTATGGACAAAGACACAGGACTTAACAAGGACAGTATGGACAGTACACTACACACATAAACTCTCTCCAAAACAACCAACACCAGCAGACACATTCCAGCACCTCCACAACTCACAACAGACAATAACAGTGTGGGTGAAAGAGAAAGTGAAAGTGTACAGTACTCCTCCATGGAACAGGATGCAGACTGACATCACTTCCTGGTCGTTTGCGGCCCGTTTTCCGAGTTTGCGACAAAATTTTACCCACTAAGGGGTAATAGGGAATATTTCATGTGTATACATGTATTTTGTGAGTATTTTCCATAGCGGATATGAAAAATATTACCGCTAACATGGTTCACACAGTACACAGGCACAGAGGGACACATTGATGATGGTTTGTGCTAAGGCACTCATGGCTAGTTTTTCAAAAGATAGGTCTATGCATTTCATGCTGTGCTATTCATGACATGATCTATGACTGGTGTCTAATGACCAGATCCATTGTCACCATTACAAAATATGCTAAACCAGGCGTTACATGGTGTAAGAATCTTCTTGTGCAAGCAACATCTCAAGACAATGATGTTATGGATGGACAGATACAAGTACAATTTATTGATGTTAGTGTGCCATCCCATATTTTTTATCCCCTAAGGGCACAAGAGCTTACAGAGACACCTCAGATAATGCATAGTTAAATGTGTGTGACAGATAGCAGAATGGAGCATCCAAATCCAAATTATGCATAGGTCAAGATGCCCCACTGAGCCATGTACAAACATGTTATAGAACCAGATTCACAGCTGAACTTGACATTATTACTTTGGAACAGCAAAGCAGCACTTTGCATGTCACAATCCTTGCAACAGCAAAGCTACCGATGCCTGTAAGCGCAAACAGTCCACATGGCCTGGAGACCATGCTGTGCTTTTGTATGAGACCCAGGTGGCGAGACTCAGATACTGCTGAGTTACAGCAGACCGACATGGATTTCAATGCCTGCGTTGTGCATGAGTTGGTGGGCCCAGTCTCTTGCCATCGGTGCATCAGCAATGAACATTACCTGATGACAAGGAATGGCATGTTATAGGTTTAAACATTGCTGACATGAGAAGTATACATTGTGCAACTTGTTGTGTTGATCATTCAAGGTGCTACTGATCATGTACAAAGGGTGGTGTGCATTGCATGACACACACCAAGAGGACACTGGTCTGACAGAAGAAACATCCTATATCATTGAAGTGCCTCTTAACGTCATTATGCCCAAGTAGGTTGTGCTGTCCATCGATGTCGAGGGTGAGGCCCATCTACTCTACAAGACTTGTGATACAGGGGACCTGTGAGTAGGCAAATAAGAGGGTCCACTTGCATCTCCTGTATCTGTAGTTTCAAATGCATACATAGAGTACCATGCTGTACCCAGGATTGTATGATCTGGACTGACCAAGGATTATACTGGCTGAGACAGTGACTCAGAGAGAATGTTGTGATTTGAGGCCTAGTGTAGTATTAAAGTTTGGGAGATGGTTGGCTGTGAAGAAGAGGAAGCCCGGGGGTTGTATCTGCACATTAGCCGTAAACAGACTGCTTGTACCAAACAGTTTTCCATGGACAATATGGAACATGTGATCTGCTTGCCAATGTTGCCATTCATGAGGAAAACATGTGGTGCAGCCTATCATCCCCACATGTTATGTAGCACTTGGGTGTATGTTGGATTTCCATGGATGTTATTGGGACAGATATTTCTGTCAGGCATACTCCTAACTGGAGTGGAGTGTATTGTTGTCCACACTGTACTGGTACATGAACCATACATGATGGCTGGCCAGCTTGCACAACACTGTTCATGATGAGTATTTGTACATTGCTTGAGAGATACAACATTGTGTGACATTAACATATCTTCTTAGAAGCATGCTTGTCTATGTGTTAAACTGTGCCTGTAGATGTGTGGCTATTTTGATTGTTGTAGTTGTGATGAAGAGCAAAAGTACACACATCATGCAATTGACATGTGTAAACTTGTAGTGATAATGCAGATCTAGGTGGTGCACCTTCTGGGGGCTAAAATAATTATTTTCATGTCCGTATGACCCAAAACAGTGTCCATTCCTGTTGTCATAGGTTGCATGTTGTTGACATGTTAGGGATGTACTTATTGTATTCCCTGTAGCACTTCACTCATGTGTATGTCTGTTCTCTGTTTTGGGGGTGTGAACACAGAGCAAGAGTTATTGGATCAGGATGTAGCCCACTGTACCCCTTCATTGCCATGACACTCTCATGTTGTTGTGCATGTGACATCAACAATTTATTGACATTGCATTGGCAGGTACATGGTCCTACATACACGTTGTGTGCTGCTGTCTTGCCATTTGGCCCATGGCTGACATGTGTCATTGTATGTGCTTATGTGACTAAAGCATTGTCAGATCTTTGCTGTGTTGTAGGATGATTCATGCACAGTGTCAGTGATGTATGGCATGTGCTTATTGGTCATTCCAATGGCACATGTTTCATCTTTTGAGGTATTCCCACTTTCTGTTGTTGTTTGACTGTGTATGCTTGGTGTTTGGGGAATTACCTGCACTGTGCTTATACATCAGTTATTGTATCTGTACTATCCTCTGTATCTTCATCCTCCACACCCACAAGTGGATGCAGTGCAGATTAGCAATGTATATTTGATACTGTTGTCAGTTACCTGAATTCCTGTGCCATTGAATTCACAGATATGTTGGATTACACATATTATGATGGTTTATAGCTATGTGGCCACAGCTAAGATGATGCATCAGACATAAAGTGTATGTGTACTTCGCTCTTGTATGTAAACAGACATGTAGGTGCTCCTGTGATGACACAACACACAGTTATTGATTCTCACTGAGGACCCATACAAATTAATTGACTCAGATGCCCAATACGTTGTTCCATTCCCACTCTTCGTTCAATTGGTGTCATGTCATGTGAGAGCTGTGTGGCACTGTTTTTCGTTAACTTTAACTTAACAGATAGATCAACTTCAGAAGTCAGAAACAAGCATACAAGACTTTTGTGTAGTGATATTTTATTTTTCAAAGTAACCATCTATGGAGGTTTTTTTTAAAGAAATGGATGTGATGGGACATTTGTTTATGGTGATTAGGTAAAAAAATTGTGGATGACGGCATCCCTCCTAGCTGTTCCAGCAGCAGAAGCTGTGGTGTGTCTAGCATCAGCTTCTTCGTCCTGGCCATCCTCTGGATTGTCCTGCTCCTCCTGGTCTTCAGCCAAAGGTGTGTTTGTCCGTACACAAATATTCAGTAAAATGCAACATGCCAATATGGTCAAGCACTGGCAGGGGATGCAAATGTTAATAAGCCTCCAGAAGCTTCAGGCAGAGAAAAGGTAACTTTTTAAAATTGCTTTTCGTACATATGTATTAATTATCTTACTTTACCGTTGAATTGTATTTTAATAAATATTAAAACTAGTGATTGAATCATTTCCCTAGCTTGTCCCAAACCAGAGATAGCAAAATTAATAGATTAATCTGCACTTTAGTTTTCCTGAGAGGACAGCCAGCGCCTTCCACTGTAAAAATAGCTTTTGAGGACTTGTCAATCTAGAGACATGCCAATATTACATTTCTCCATTCCTCAATTTTAAATACTTGGCGCCCCCTACCTTGTAGGCTAAAAGTCTTTTTCAGGGGTGATTCTTATTAATATTTAAAAGGAAAGTTTTACCATGTTAAAAAGTTTATTTTGGCATGTTTTACTGCAGGTTTAAACTGACGGAGGCAGGCTACATTGGTAGGCCTGCAGCTATGTTTTTCTTGTCACACTAGTGGATGACACAATAAGTGCTGCAGTCCATCAATGACATTCAACTTTCCAGGCCATGTGTGTACTTTCTACACTATATTCTATGGTCTTGCAGGAGGGCTAAATATGTCAATCATGGATTAGCCAATTTTGACATGGTATAGGGGTCAAAGCACAAACATTGGGCAGTGGACGTCAGTGTCTCATTAGGCAGAGTCTAAAAAACAGCAATACTATTGTTGGAAATTACCATCCTTTGCATGGGATATCTCCAGACTTTTGCCTTGACTATTTTTGCTGGCTGTAGAATTCTGTGCACTTTACCCCTTGTAACCAGTGGTAAAGAATCTGTGCTCCCCCTTTCGCTATGATGAAATCAAAATACTCCTAACTGGGATATTTAATTTACATATAAGTCCCTAGTATATAGTACACAGTGTACCCAGGGCCCGTACATTTAATGACATAAGTGGATTGCTGCACCCATTGTGTCACCCACTGTAGGTGCAGTGCAAACATAACTGAAGACCTACCGTTTGTAGCCCGGCTGTGCAGTGTTAACCTGCAAATTCAACCAGTCTCAATAGCCACTTTTGACAAGTTAAACCCTTCCTTTTAAATATTATTAAGTTACCCCTATCTAGGCCTCACTGTCCATAAGGCATAGTATTTAAAAGTAGGCCATGCAAACATTTAATGTTAAACATGCCCTCCTTGTAGTGAAAAGCTGTTTTCACTGCAGCATTGTTGGCTGTTCCATAGGAAAGTTTTGTGATACAATATTACATTAAATAAAGTTATCTGTGGAAAGGAAACAACTACAAATGTCATTTGTGGACTGTTTGAAATATTTATTACAAGCCCAATACATTGGTGAAGTCTGGTTTGCATTACATATCTTGCAAAAGGTACTTTTCAAAAGTTACCTTTTCCCTGCCTAAAGCCTCTGCAAACCTATTTGTAAGAGTTCCAACTATCACCTGGGAGCTGAATACCTTCCTTTGATAAGGTGCAAATTTGCTCCATAGCAGGGAGCAAAGATCTTGGGTGTAGGGAGGTGTTGTGTCCTCTTGGCAGAATTGTCTGTGGGTTGGTCAAGGAATTTGATTAACTTCAAAGAAGCCTACCCTGTCACAGGCAGAGGCAACTATCATGTGTGCCTGCCACTTTGCCTTGCACCCTTCAGTCAGGCAGGTACCAATCCCAGTGGGAGGGGAACTGCCCCCAGAACTGGCTTAGAGTGACCACGGAGGAGGTTTTCTCATTTTCCTGGCCACACCTTTGGGCAGGGCAGGGGATCTCTGAACAGGGAAAGAAAAGCTATCTTGGTTTTAGGTAAGGTGTATGATTGTTTGCAGTAGGGCACACAGGAAATTCTACAAATTGGGTAGGGTTGCCCCTGGGAAAATTTACCCCATTGGTTAGGGAGTGACCAGGCATTTCTCCCAACCACAGGCGTTTGCCAGGCATAAATGTGGCTCCTCCAGTACCCTCCTCAGAACACGTTTTGGAACTGTAAGAGAACAGAAGAACTGGACCCACTGGATTTGACCCAAGAAGAGACTAGAAGACTGGACTTGTTCTCCTGGTATCCAGGACAAATAAGTAGACTCCAAGGGTCATAAAGTTGACCTTCTGTTAAAGCTACAGGAATGCAAAACGTTACAAGAGGCCTTTTCTGCAAATGCCCAACTGTCCACTGGAACCGGAACCACCTGTACCTGCCCTGAAAGCTGCTGCTGGACTTTGCTGGAGTGAGTCTTGACCCCCCCAGTACAGTCCGCAAGGTTGTGGACCCTTGAATGATGTCAAAGAGTTCTCCTTTTAAAATGACCTAAAACCTCAGAATGTGAACATTTTTTACTCCAAAAACTTCTGGGGCACTGAGTCAGACGTCCTAAGCCCAATCCAAAAAAGGTGCATTGCCGCTGGGCCGACGATTCAGGTTGCTCCTGCCCTGCCCTGCCCGAAAGCAAATCTTATTCACTGGGATCTCAAATAAAACGCCTTGTGGAGCCCTTCGTGGCTGCAGTCTGAAGCTTTGCCCTGCTGGAAGACTCAAAGCTCTACAAAAGTGTCAAAGTCTGAAGGTAGAAATCACAGGGTGAAAACATCAAACCTATCCGGCTAGTGAGGGACCTCCCTTTGGAGCGAAATTCAAATGTCTTCCGCTCTGACCTTTTCCGGCAAAAGCCAACAGTTTCACCAAGAACTCAATCAATGGCTATCTGATGCATGGGGCCCTCTGTGGCTGCAGCCTTCTGCCTTGCCCCACTGAGGATGTTTGCCTTCCATTTCCGAGAATAATTGCAAATTTAAAATGTCCGATTGGGTTGGACCTAGTTTCTGTATCCAGTCCATGCTCCATCTTGGTTGGTCTAGATACCGGTCGACTTCAACCAAATGACTACGGTTGGTGCTTAACGCTTTGCAGTGCTATTGTTTTACTTAAACGTTAAAAATTCATAACTCCAGCTCTAGGGATTTTTGATGTTTTTGGGCCATTTTATTAAAATATACTCTATTTTTCTAAATTGGTCTGTGATTTTTCTTGTGTTTTGTCTGGACATTATTTACTGCTTTGAAACTACATAAGTCGATCTCCCTCCTGGATCCCTCTGTGAAAGTCATTGGTAGGGTCATCCTTAATAGATGACTATTGTGGATTACTGAAAATATATTATTTCTGTTGTGCAGTATGGATTTAGAGGTGGGCTGGGCATGCTGGGGCAGTGTCTTAATCTGCATCTCTAGTGCCTTAATCTGCATCTCTTAATAAGTAAATATACAATAGCTAAAAGCAACCCCATTTATTTAGCCTTTATTGACCTCTTGTGTGCAGGTGACAGTGTGGTCAGATCTAAATTAGGGTCCATGCTAGATTCTATGGGGCTTTAGAGTGGTGTGGTGTCTATTTTTTGAGCCCTCTATTCAGATCTCAAAGTATCTGTCAGATTTGGGCTTAATGGCGAATGCACAGCGTGTTATAGTTTAGGAAAAGGAGTCCTGCAGGGATGTGTCTTGGAGCTCATTTTATTCTTATTATATATTTATGGGCTAGACTCTGCCATAGCTAGCAAGGGCAGAGATATGCCAACTATAAATGGCTAGCCCGTCCCTGTCCTGCTAAGTGCAGATGATGCCATTTTGATGTCTAGAACATCCAATGGACTCCAAACATTTGTAGATGCCTTTGTTTGTTTTATGGATAGTTTGGGCCTGGCCACTATATTAACTAAAATCTTTGTTACGGCCTGTGGCCGTAAGAGCCTTAAATTACAATGCATTTTGCTCCGGGTTACCCCTATCACCAGAACACATGAATTTACCTATCAGGGGTCGCTTTTGACTCCTGTGGTTCCTGTGCACTTTGCTTGGCCCAGAGAAGATTGAAGTTTTGCAATTCTGTTGCTTTTCTTTTTAGCTTGGCTCTTAAAATTGGGAAATACTATTACAACACTCACTAAAATTTATGAAAGAAATTGCCTACCTATTTAACCAATGGCTCTGGGTGTGGGCTTATAAGTCTGTCAAATGTCTCCAGGATGAGGAAAATAGAGCATACAGGATACTATTAGTGACTCACTTAGGACGCAAATTATTGCAGTTCATGAAGACCTTGGGTTACCCTATATCAAGGATTGTATCATTTTTGCCCCTTTAATGCTGTGGTGTTCCAGCTGGTGTAATATGTAGGCTACTTTTAAAAAGAAGATCATAATGGACTGCCTTTTATATGATAAGGACCACTGTATTCCATGGTTATATTAAGGATGTCTGTAATAAGCTAGAAAGACACTTTGTTATTTCAAAACCTGACAATGTTGGGTTAATGCAAACCTTATGGAAGCCATTAAAGGGGAAGGAGAGTGGGTCTAATATCAGAAACATGCTATCAAAGAATACTTATTGATCTAATCCGCTCCAGGGTTGGAGACGTATTTGGGCATTGTGCCTAATACTTGAGACAAGATGTTCCTGAACAGATTTAGGTTTGGATTAATTAGATGTCAGCTTCCCTTTCCCTTGGGCCAGATTGACCCAAAAGCTATCCTTATTTTTCTTGCAATTAGATGCCCCTGAAAACCATGGTGGATTATGTATACATTTGTATATTTTATCATATTTCTACTAAAAGGTTTTTAATCCTGTTACTTAGGAGTACCCTGGTGACTAATGCATCTCTGCATATTATATTTACAGATGTTCCCAACACTTTAAGTGTGTGTGCGTTTCTACATTTCCTAAATTTACCATTCAGCACAAAGAGTCTTTATTGTTTTAGACTGAAAGACATCTATCTTAGACGTATTTTTATATACATTAACTTAATGTGGATTTTCTATTTATCTTCTTTGTATATTACTGATGTGATGATGTGTTTTTTGACTATTTCTTTATAATGATTGAATAAAGATATTGATTGACTGATACTGCATAACAACTTGCACATTGCCTCTAAGTTAAGCCTGTCTGGTTTGTACCACAGCTAGCAGGGTGTTGACTGCAGGTTAATTAGATGACTTTAAGGGTTTACCCTGACAAGAGTAATGGCTATTTGTTGAGGTGGATATCCCCTCCCCCACACTTAAGTAATACAATGTTTTACAATTTCTTATCAAACAATTGGGATGACCCCTCAAAAGGGGCATTTTCTCACTCCGACCTATTAGTACATCTTTTGGTACTTAAAATATTGGCTGGTCAAAATAATACTGGCTGTAAATTTTGCAATCAAATATTCCTACATTTGGCACTCACTATTGTTAGTCAGATACTGTTTTATGCCTATAATACTGTTGTTAACTGGGTGTTACTATGGAACAAACTAAGGAAATGGGGATTCCCCAATAAACAGCTATGAGCAATATTTCAGCTCTATTAGGACACCTGGATCCAAGTAAAAATTTGAGATGGTAGAAGAATATCCAGGAAGATCCTAATGTACCAAGGGCACAAGCAGTGATGAATGCTGGCATCCTATCTCTTCAACCTGCAAACCTATCACCAGGCTTGAATCAGGAAATCTCCCATATCCCACAGCTGGGTTCCCTCCGCCTCTCCCATCTGTCATAAGCAGAGGACGTTTTGCTTTTTAGCTCAACTAGAGTGGACTTACAATAGTTAGTTGATGTTCTGACATCCTCCGTTAGAACTAACAACCTCGAGGTAAATACAATAAATACAAAAACTGTGACCGTCAGAAATTGACCGGGCCGAGTAGACACAATTCTCCTAAATGACATCTCCTTGGAGGTGTTAACCCACTACAAATACTTGGGGTTGTACCTAGACCCAAGAGCAACTATTCCACCAGAAACACTATGGGGTTGATTCCGATTCAGGCCGGAAATCTCTCCGACCGAGCCGGACCCGGAGAGATTTCCAACCGAATCGGACCCGTGCAGCCCGACCGAACGAGTACGATGCGCACGTATGCCATCGGACTCGAGTAGGTCGGACTCCCATTGAAGTCAATGGGAGCCGGTCTTACAATGCGTACGCGGGCTCCCATTGACTCAATGGGTGCGAGGCGGACAAGGGCGCCCCCTACAGCGTGTACGCGGCGAGGCGACTCGCGCCGTACATGCACAGGTAGGAGGGACCCATGGGTCCCCCCTGTGTGCGACTCGCGCGGCTACGCGTACAGGGGGGTCCGACACGGACCCCCAAAGTACGGCTCTGACTGCTCTTTGGAGCCGGAGTGCGCGGCTCGGTCAGACTGCTCGCGGCGCGCATCGTACTTACCCGGCCGGGGAACGTCTCCATTGCGCGGTGCGAGTCGAGTCCGAGCGAGTCGGTCGGTGCCGTTGGACCCAGGAACGAGTCGGTCGGAGCGGTCGGGACGCCCGGACGAGTCGGTCGGCGATTTCGCATCGTACTCGCTCGCCCGGACACGCGTACGATTCGGTCAGGCAATAGGGCTCCGAATCGGATCCGGTTAAGCTGAATCCGATTCGGAGCCCTACCGGCCGAGATCGGAATCGGCCCCTATATAGTGAAAAAGAGGAATACGCTAATTCACGCCTTCAGCACTTTAGCTAACAAATTGGATGGTCCCTTGTTTCAGCCACTGTCAGTTATCTCTGGCAAACTACTCCCAAACATTGCATATGCAAGTGGAGCTATGAGGGGCAGGCAGTACTGGACAAATTGCAGATTAATGTCTTTAGGTGAGTGTTTTCCATGCCTCAAAATTAATCTCTGCTACAAATCTGGCTTGAGTTTGGTCTTACAAAACAAGATCTGGGAAGAAGGTCCAGCACAATAAAAAGCTTGAATAAGATACAGCAAATACTAGACGCAACAATAAACAGCGAGCTATGGTCGGCCCTACAAAGTGATCCGCAGGTGGCATACCACAAATATTTGAATGTCTCTATCAAACAGTTGCACCTAAGTGAAAAATGGGGCATGAGTGTGCCAGGAACATGAAACTATATTCAGCTCCCAGACACATGCCTGGATGGTGTTTAATAACTATGACGCCCTGTCACCTGCATCATCCCTAGGAAGTCCTTTACCAGCACACATAAAGCACAGACTTATGACCTTGCGTTTTGGCAAATTACCATCACTGGGAATACAGTGGACTCACATAATGTAGACTTTGCAAAGAAAAAAAGGAGGATTTCATCTATCTGGTTTGCATTTATCCTAAACTGTTGAAGCTTTGTTTATCAATACTAAAGAGAAGTTTTGAAGAGAGAGGCATTCAAACATGCAAGGAAGTAATGACTGCAAGTCTCAACACAGGGGACAAGCAGCTAAATTGTAAACCTGTGAGATTACTGACAATGGTTGTTAGAAATGGGATTCCTGTTTGGCTGAGGTAAGCACCCAAGCCAGGCATAAACCAACAATCTAGTCAGGGTGAGCTAAGTACACACAAAAAGATAACCTGTGCTAACCTTCTGGTAGCTTGGCACAGAGCAGTCAGGCCTATCTAAAGAGACAATGTGTAAAGTATTTGTGCAACACACACACAGTAACACAAGAAATACACCACAAAAAGACTCCACACAGGTTTATGAAAACAGATAATATTTATCTGAGTAAAACAAGACCAAAACAACAACAGTCCAATCAGTAGAAGTCAAGATGTGAATTTAACAATTTTAAATGCAAAAATAGTGATTAGAAGTTACTAGAGGTCAAAAGGTTACTAGAGGTCCTGAGGGACCGGTGCCTATCCAAAATTCAGGTCGACCGCGATTGATGGCAGGCCAGGTATAGGATCAAAACAGCTCCTGCTGAAGGAATGCCTTGGATTGAGCTTTTGTCGATGTTGAGAGTCTACTGTGTCATCACCGAGCCGCAAAAAGGGGGTCCACGTCGTTGACGAGCTCTGTTGAAGTGAATGTAATGCGTAGTCATTGAGTTGTGTAGAGTGTCGTCGTTGAGTCACATAGGCTGTGAATCCTCTGAGGTCGAGCAGCCCAAGAGTAGGCGTCGGAGGGCGATGTGCGGAATTTCTCACGCAGCCGATGCAATTCATCGGTTTTTGATGAATGCAGCTGCAGAACCTACTTCTGAGGCCCAGAACATGGAGGGGGTACCTCAGGCAAGGGTAGGACTCACAGAAGGCAGAGTCCAGCAGCACCAGCAGAATTGTAGCAAGTCTTTTGTGGCCCTGAGACTTAAGAAAACAGGAAGCAAACCATCAAGCTCTTGGAGATCATTTTGAGGGAATGCAGAGTCCTTCCAGCAGAGTCAGGGAGCAGCAGGGCAACAAGTAGAAAAAGTAGTCCTTCCAGAAAAGCAGTCCAGTTTAGTCCTTTAAGCAGCACAGTAGTCCTTCTGACAAAGGTTCAGCTTAAGTTCCAGAAGTGTCTTATTTTAGGGGTCAGAGACCCAGTACTTATACACAAAAGCGCTTTTGATGTAGGGGGTGACTTCAAAAGATCTCTCTGAAGTGCACAAGAATCCCGTTCAACCCAGTCCTGTCTGCCAGTCTAACCCTGGGGGGTAAATCAGTGCTTTGTGTGTGGCCAGGAAACCACCTACTGAAGTGTAAGTGTCAGCCCCTCCCATTCCTCCCTGCCCAGGAAGACCCATCAAAATGCAGATGAATGCAGGTGAGTGCTCAGAATGCAGATGAGCCTCACATTCCTATGTTTGTGGCTGTCTACAGGGATTGCACAAAGTTTAGCCATCAACCAACCAAGAAGTGTATTGGAGACAGGCTGTCAGGCACAAGGAGCAGTAAGTATACTTTCTAAACTTAACATTTCTAAAACAGAAATGTTAAATCTATCTTCACCAGGAAGGAGGATTTATTATTACCATTCCAAACATATTAAACATGAAAAAGCTAACCCTCTCTGATCAGGAATTACAGCTTAAAAGTGTATTAAGGAATTCCCAATGCCGGTCTATAAGAGAGATAGGCCTCACAGTAGTGAAAAACGAAATAGGCTGTTTGTCACTACCAGGACATGCAAAACATACATGTACATGTCCTACCTTTTACTGACATGGCACCCTGCCCTTAGGGATTCTTAGGGCATACCTTAGGGGTTACTTATGTGTGATGAAAAGGGAGTTTAAGGCTTGGCAAGTAGTTTTAAATGCCATGTCGAAGTGGCAGTAAACTGCACACCCAGGCACTGCAGTGGCAGGCCTGAGACAGGTTAGAAAGGCTACTTATGTGGGTGCCACAATCAGTGCTGCAGCCCACTAGTAGCATTTGAAGTACAGGCCATGGGTATATGGTACAGTACTTTAGAAGGGGTTTACAAGTAATTTAAATACGCCAAACAAATGTAAACCCATAATACCATGTTTACAGGATAGGGCACATGCACTGTAGCACTGGTCAGCAGTAGTAAAGTACTCAGAGTCCTAAGGCCAACAAAAAGAATGGGTAAAAGTGAAAGCCAAAAGGCAAAAAGTTAGGGGAAAGACCACCCTAAGGATGACAGGTCAAACAATGGTCCCAATCTGAGATACCCTAACCAAATTTCACCTCCAAAGTAAGCAGTGCCATTGAGTGAAGGGGTGGATGCCAGCAGTATGGACGACTCCCCAGACTTGTTATCTCCCAAACTGAACATACCATATGTTTAATCTGGCCCAGCCAGTTTTTTATTAAGTGTCACTTTACTAAGGATGACAGAGCCTTTCTGTATACAATGTACGTTAGCACGAGCATATATTTGGACTAGCTTTAGACCTGTAATTTTGGTTTCAAATATCATTTTACTAAACAAGATATAGTTCTATTGTTGTAGTTTTATTTAACTGAAACCATAAACATTGACTTAACTTGACTATAATACCTATGTAATGGTATGTTGCAATCAATCTCTTGCAGATTATTATTCTGTTTTAGTTTAATATCTCCAACAATAGTATTAAGAGACATTCCTTGTGAGATTAAAGGGAACCAGGTATTAAAGTCTGTTCAAAAGTTAAGTATAGAAAGAGAGAGCAAAGACAAATCCAGCTAGGAAATGCGAGAATTACATGAGAAACCCTTCTGAACCTCTTTAGAGACTCTCAAGAAAGAAGCTAGATGTAAAAATGCCACTTAGTTGTTTAGCTCGTCCTGCAGGAGATCGTATCGCAGAACCAGGTCGACACACTTAAAGAAAGCTGTTACATATTTTGTCACTGCTCACATTGACTGGCAGAATAAGCTACTCTTGAAAATATCGGTTGCATGCGTATGTGAATTTGTAATAAAATTTAAAAACTAAGTTGCAAAATTAATTGCCTCGAACCAACTAAGTAGATCTGATTTTACCAATATGCTGTCACTGGGATGAGGGTGTAGTCCACTGCAACAGAAGTAACAATTGGCTGATCCGGTTATTTACCATCGTCAGCATTATAGAAACCTATCTTGGAATTAAATATCCTAATCAATATATAAGCAGTGAAAATCCATTAATCATACAAATAAGAACAAATAGATGTCTACAAAAAATCGTTAATAGTTAAGTAACCCATATTTGCTCCATGCCAATAATGTTGATAGTTTAACAAAGGGAAGGATTATCAAGTGAATCTCTCAGTCTTCCTATGTCACTGATATGGTAGTGTGGGGTCACAAGCAACCTTTGGGGAGCCAACTTAATGAATTTCTACTTTTGTTTAAATATGGGTGCATGCCATCTATCTCAGACTATGGTAAAACATGTCTTCTTTACGTAGTGCGTAGGAATATAGAAATCTAAAATTATGAGGCTTTATTTTGCTTGAATTCTGTATCCATTGCTCAATGAATCCTAGTTTTTAAGGACTGAGAAGGGAATCACATAGCTGGGGTCTAGAACTGTTTCAAATGGTACAAAACTCTGGCATAGGTTGTTTTTCTTTTTAAGAGTGTGAAAAACATGAATTGCTATGACTTATTTTATTCCGCTGACTGCTGTCTTAAGAAGTTGAAGAGCAGGAGCAATGCTATTTTAACCAAGGGCCTGTAAGTCAAATGCTACTAGTGGCTTGCAGCACTGGTTGTGCCACCTACACAAGTAGCCTTTCAAAGGTGTCTCAGACCCGCCACTGCAGTGTCTGCACGCACTTTTTACTGCCATGTCGACCTGGCAAATGCACCCTCTTCCCAGGCACAAACCTTACCTTTTCTTACATGTAAGGCACCCCTAAGATAGGTCCAAGGTACCCCTGTGGGCAGGATTCAGTGTGGGGGAAAAATAGGATATGCACTGATGCTTATTACATGTCCCAATAGTGAACTACTGTGCATTTAGTTTTCACTAATGCAAGGCTATCTGTCCCAACATAGAAAGTGGGCATTTCCTTGCTTAACCATCCGGTGTACCTCTGCCTTTTGTGAATTCTCTGTCTGGGTTTAGAGTGACAGAAGCAGGGAATGTGCATTCACACTAGACAGACCCAAGGGGGTGGGGGGGTTGAGGTGTGTCCTGTCTTTCCTGGGTGACTCATATCCAGGCTGAATAGACCTGACTGAATTTAGAGTAGTGGGAGAAGTTGTTGCTTGCACCTGAATGGATTGTGGCTGCCTCTCAGAAATCTGTCTCCACCTCCTGTGGTGAACCTGACCTGAGCCAGGCTGAACTGGTTTATGTGTGCCAGAGGTACTTTTTTTGTACCAACTTCAAAGGAAAATGTGGTAAAAATATTGGGGCCCTGACTCCATTACTTTAGATTACTGCTGGACTCAGGAGCCTGCCAGGAAGGAGAGCTGGAAGATCTGCCACAAGGAGTTCTGCCCCTTTGCTGTTGTTGCTTTGTTGAGTTGGCCTGCAGTTGCTGCTTCTGTCTTGGGCAGGGAAAGGACTGGGCTGTTCTTTCTGCATACTAAGTATCTCCAAGGGCTTGATGTAGAGCTTGCCTCCTGTTGGAAGTCTCAGGGAAATCAAAGACATCAACATCTTCTGGGTACCGGCTTCTTGAACTAGAGTTTTCAGCTGCCACAGAGGAGAAAGTTAAACAAACGCCATCAATTACACTGCTGCTGGCGCCGTGACCTGAAGGCACTGCAGAGGGCAACACCACACTTCACACTGCAACCCTGGTCTCACCGACACCGCCGTCCAACACCGCACCGCTGCTTGCTCCGGGACCTGTGGGCACCGCAATCCGTACCGCCCCGCTTCACACTGCAGCCCTGGTATCCCTGACTCCACCACAATGCCTTCACTGACGCCTCTGCCTGCACCATGACCTGTGGACACCGCTCTTGGAGAACACAGGGCACAGTCCCGCTGTGCACCACAGCCTTGGTCTCACTGTCGACGATGAGCCAAGCTGACATCAATGCCGCTGTCTGCACCGTGGTTTGGGAGTACCGCTAGTAAGTTACATGATGCAACACCCCATCCCACACCACAGCCATGGCCCACCGATGCCAGTGCCATCAATTCCAGTTCTCAACTGATGGTGCTGCCTGCATCATGACCTGTGGGCCCCGCACACCGCATTGCCCCATCTCGCACCGCAGCCTTGGGTCTACTGATGACAGTGCTTCAGCAAAGATGATGACGCTGCCTGCACCATGACCTGTCAACACCGCAACGAGCACTGCCCTGCATTGCAGCCCTGGTCTCACCGACGGTGCTAGACGACTGTCACCGAGCCGCTGCGTACACAGCGACCTGAGGGCACCGCACATTGCACCGCTCCATTTCATACCGCAGCCCCGACGCCTGCCAATGCTGACTTCAAACTCACGGAGTTCAACCTGCAATGCATGTGACTTCAAGGGCCCGATGACTCCTGCACTTACTTCCGGATCCAATGCCTGCCGAAGCCGTTCCTCCAGAGCTCACTGCAAGGTCCGACGCCCTGCACCTCCAAAGGTACTGTTTTATGGGTCTCTCCGATGCCATAGCCGGCCCACGACTCTGTGACTGGCCAGAGCTGTTGGATTTGTTTGTTTATGATGCTGTGATAGCCCCAACGGAGCTATCGACTTCAAGGAACTGTATATAAAGCCTATTTTTGCATTATTCATATTCTGATGACTGTATGTTGGAATTTTATCATTTTGGTCTTGTTACACACAGCTAAATATTGGATATTCATGGGAGATTCAGACATTGGAGACTTGGTGCTCGGGTTTCTGTGGCCACTGATAGGCACTGTGTCGATAGTATTGGCCACAACGCAGCGATGTGTGTGTTTTTCTACCATACGGCAGCTTGCACCAGGAAAAACAGCGCTGGAAGGGCGATGCATGGATTTTCAGTAATAGGAACAACAAAGCAACCTCCAAGGGCCTAGAACTGGAGTTGGCACCATAAGGCAGGTCAGAACTCCCCTCAAAGAAGAAGTAGCAACTCCAGGCCAAACCAGCAAAGCAACACACAGTAAAGGAGGCAGTACTCCTCCTCACAGCTCTTTAGCTCATCTCCTTGGCAGAGGTTCTTCTTGGTCCAGAAGTGTTCTAAAGTTCTGGCGTCAGGGCCCTACTACTTATACTACTTTCAGCCTTTGAAGTGTGCAGGTTTCAAAGAAAGTCTCTCTTGCTTACTAGAACCAGTTTTGTCCTCCCTGGTCCAGCCATAGTATAGGGGTTGGGGACAGCATTGTGAAAGGCAGACACAGCCCTATTCAGGTGTCAGTGACAACTCTTCCCACAACTCTAGCTCAGGAAGACCCATCAGGATATTCAGGACACACCTCAGCTCCCTTTGTGTGAGTGTCTGGAGTGAATGCACAAACAGCCCCTGTCAGTAAAAAATCAATTGTTGATTTCAAAAGCAGGCAGAGGCTCACAGAATGGTAAAGCAAGAAAATGCCCATTTTCTAAAAGTGGCATTTTCAAACATACAGTTTAAAACCGTCTTCACTAAAAGATGTATTTTTAAATTCTGAGTTCAAGGAACCTAAACTCCAAATCTCTAGCTGTTCCCAATCAAAAGTTACATTTATAAAATACTACAAGGCAGCTCCAATGATAGCCTATGGGAGAGGTAGACCTTGCAATAGTGAAAAACGAAATCGACAGGTCATATAAAACACATCAGTCCATGTCCTACCTTTCACAAACACTGCAGCCTGCTCATGGGGGTATCTTGCACCTACTTTAGGGATGCCTTACATTAGTAAAAGGAAAGGTGTGGGCCAGGCAAGTGGGTGCACTTGCCAAGTTGACATGGCAGGTTAAAACTGCACTCACAGACACTGCAATGGCAGACCTGAGACAAGTTTACAGGGCTACTCAGGACAGTGGCAAAACCAGTGCTGCAGGCCCACTAGTAGCATTTGAATTACAGGCCCTGGGCACACATAGTGCACTTTACTAGGGACTTACCAGTAAATCACATATGCCAATCATTGATAATCACAATTTACACTGGGAACACTTGCACTTTAGTCTGCAAGTTCACCAGGTAGGTGACATTACTTTTGTGCTCCACCACCTAAAGTCGCCCAGACCACTTGTCCTTTAAGGCGCCACTGGGGCCATGACCCACACTTTCTGGCCAGGTTTAAACTCAACCAGAGTGGCATTCTGGCCATACCAGCATTTCATATCTTCCTGGCCTACTTCCAGGTTCTCCTGGGTGAGCCTCCTGAAGTGAGCATTCTGGTTTCTGAAGTCCTGCATGTATCTGAATACATCCTGAGGGGACTTACTGGGAGCTTTCTCCCAGCCTTTTTTCACCAAACTAAGACGTCATCTCACATGGTGCCCATACAGCAGCTCAAAAGGGCCAAATCCTAGAGACTTCTGAGGTACTTCCCTGCAAGCAAAGAGAAGGCATGGCAAGAGGATGTCCTGCTTACACCTCACGGAGTCTGACAGACCCTCAATCTTGCCTCTCAGGGTTTGGTTGAATATCTCAACCAACCCATTACCTTGAGGGTAGTAAGGAGTGGTAAGCTTGTAGGTTACACCACACTCCTCCCACAGAGACTTCAAATACAGAGATATGAAGTAGGTACCCCGGTCAGACACCACCTCCTTGGGTAAACCAATGTGGGAAAATATCCCCATCAATGCCCAGCCCACCACGGGTGCTGTCAATGTTCTCATAGGTATATCCTCCGGGTACCAGGTGGCATGGTCCACCAAGACCAGGATGTACCAGTTGCCCATGGCTGTCTTGGGGTCAGAAGGCCCCACAATTTTGATGCCCACCCGCTCAAAAGGGGTGCTCATGACAGGGAAAGGTTGGAGCAGAGCCTTGCATCTCCCTCCACTCTTGTCATTTGCCTGGCAAGTTTGGCAAGACCTACAATGGTTATCATATTGCCTTTGCATCTGGGGCTACCAGAAGTGGGTAACAAGCCGTTCAAAGGTATTGACCTGCCCCAAAGGTCCTGCCAAAGGCACATCATGAGCCATACCCAGTAGGAAGGATCTGAAGTGTTGGGGTAGCACCAGCACATGGGCTGACCCAGGCTCAGCAACCTTAGGCTCACTATACAGGAGATCATTCTCTGAGTAGATCCATTGTGATCTAGACTCCTTGCCAGCTCCCTGGTCCGCAGACTGATGCTGAGACCCACAAGAGAATTTCTCCCTGGTGAGACCCCTTCTTGCAGCCAATGGGTCAGCTCAGGGAGGTCCCCCAGCTCGGCCACTTGCTTCCATGTTGGTTCTGGGGCGACCCCTCAGGGTCAGCCTCCTCTCAGACCGTGGGAACTTCAGGGGCCAGTTTCCTATGTCCCCTACCCCTTCTCTTTCTGGCAGGCACCTGGGTCACTCTTTCAGGCTCCAGGTCCTCTTGCTCACCTTTACTGGCTGCCATAGACCAGGTGGCCACACACACCCACCCAGGCAACCCCAACGTCTCCAAGTGTGCCCAACATTCCACCTCACTCCAAGGGGAATCTTTCAGGTCATTACCCAGCATACAATCAACAGGCATGGTTGGACTCACATCTACGCTCAAAGAACCTGAGAGCCCCCCCATTCAAGGGCCCCTGCGCCACCTTACACGGGTGCTCACAGTTGTCTACTGCAACTACTTAGTAAAACACATTGGGAACTACCTGCTCTTCAGTCACCAGGTGGCACCTGACAGTGGTCACACTGGCCTCTGTGTCTCTCAGAGCCTCCACCCTCTGTCCATTGATGGTCACCCACTGCCTGTATTTCTTAGTGTTTTCAGGGACAAGAGTCCTCAGGACCATCTCACTGACCCCTAGTGAGACAAGGTGTTGTATATGTGTCTTTAATAGAACTAGTTAGTTATTAGAATGTATTGTTAGGTTACCATAGAGATAGAATGTATTGTTATGTTTCCAGGTGATGTTAGCATTCCAGCCAGTACTGTTGCTGCTGCTGGAAGAGACACACCTGTTTCCTGTATGAAGATTAAAGGACTTTCTACTATTACCTTTTCCTGATTAATTTACACTACAATTTGTGGCGACGAGCTGGAGGACATCAACCCAACCTTGGATTACAAGTATTTCGTGATTCATTTCACTGAGGATACAAATTTCGGATTACGGCGTGAAAAGCCGATAAAAAAGGATTTAAATACTGGCGGAAAGCTGTTAAACGACGGAAACTTCAAAAAGGTAAAACCTTCTTACCGAAGGATTCATTTTTGTGGTTTATTCAGCGTGGGATTTTCGATCCGCTGCAACTGTTGAACCGTTGAGGTATCCTGCATCTTTTGATGTAGCGCAGGATTCTACCGGCACTCGTGCTGCTTGCACTCTAGCTGTAGGCTGTGACGTGAGTGTGTGATCGTGCGCTGAAGGAAGGAGCGTCCTTCTACGTGCGCACGCGACGTAATTAACGAGGTCACGCAGCGTGACCTACAACGAAGGCCATTTTATTACAATTTCGTCAGTTTCACGTCGAGAGAGAGCGTATATTACACGCTAAAGAGCGAGCAACCACTCTATGGATCGCTTTTGAACAGGAAACAGGTGGGAAAGTCAAATACCTAATTGAAAGGTTTTTTTTTTATTGTTTTTTTTTTCTGCCTCTATATATAAAAAAAAAAAAAAAAGATTGGAAGATAAAAAAAAAAATCCTTACTTTATTTTTTTTAGTAACTGATACAATGGCACAGCAAAATTTCACGATTAATCCACCACACAATTTTTGGATTTCTGGTCGTGAACCATCAATGAACTGGTCAGAATGGAAAGAATACTTTGAAAATTATATTGCAGCAATAGATGAAAATAAAAAAATGTCTGCAGACCAGAAAAAAAAGAATTCTTTTACTTTCTTTAGGACCTATAGGACTAAAAACGTATAATAGAATGCCAAAAAGTACAGTTACCGGTGACTCAAATGCATTTTTAATAGCCTTACAAGATCTTGATAAATACTTTACACCCAAAGTGTGCATTGGTATCACAAGATATACATTTTTCCAACGTAAACAACTTAAAGGAGAAGCAGTTGATGATTATATTGCGGAGCTAAAAAAACTTGCTATTGATTGTAAATTCGGAACCAACCATGATGACTTTATAAGGGATCAATTAGTAATGCATAGTAATAATAGCACTATTCAAGATCGCTTGTGGATTAATGGTGATTCACCTTTAGAGGAAGTTGTCAATATAGTAAGGAAAGCAGAAATGTCTGGAAGATGCGCAACAGAGTTACAACATCCTGAAAAAGAGAATTCATGTGTTTGCAAAGTAAATAGTAAAAAAGTTGATTACAATAAGAAAACTGAGCAAAAAGGGAAATCGTATAACACTGATTGGAAAAATAATAAATCTGATTGGAAATGTTATCGTTGTGGTAGTAAGGACCACTTAGCCTACAGCAAAACGTGTCCTGCCATCAGACAAAAGTGCATGAACTGTGGATTAATGGGTCATTTTTCAAAGTTCTGCCGGAGAAAGAACTTTAAAGTTAAATGCGTTCATGAAAATAAAAGCTCTGATAGTAGTGAAGAAGAAGAGAACAAAGATGAACATGGGAGTGTCTTAAACCTTACAGAGAAGAAAAGATTAGTACTCAATATCATCGACGAGAACTGTAGAGGGAAACCAGAGTGTAATATGTCCATTGGTGGAGTTAGAGTAAAAATTTATGCAGATTCTGGTTCAACTTTTACCATCGTAAATGAAGGAATTTGGAGAGATAAATTCATATCAAAAATAGGAGAGTTTTTATCACCTCCTGACATTAATCCAGAAAGTTTTACAGGTGAAAAAATTGACATTATTGGCTATAGATGGTTATCTTTTGCATTTAAAGGCAGACGTGCAAGAGGAAAGTTGTATGTAGCAAAAAACGGACCATCAGTTCTAGGCTGGCATGACCAAGGGAATTTACATATTGTTTTAGACCCTAATAGTGTGGACCAAGTTCTATTAATGGATGAGGGTATCTCTACCGGCAAAGAAATGGAAAAGAAATTCCCAAATGTTTTTAAAGAACAGTTAGGTGCACTGGATGGTTTTGAACACAAGATCGTTCTGAAACAAGATGCTAAACCTAAGATACATAAAATGAGGATGGTACCCATGATGATCGAGATGACGTTTCCAAAGAACTGGAGCGATTGAGAAACATGGATGTTATAGAACCGGTAGAGAGCTCTGATTGGATTTCTCCGGTTGTAGTAGCAAGACGGAGCAACGGAAAAATCAGTTTGTGTGTTGACTTACGTTATGTGAATAACAATATACTTATTGACCGTTTTCCTTTGCCTAAGATAACAGAAATGGTTTCATCCCTTAAAGGTGCCTCTTGGTTCTCAACCATAGACCTTTCAAATGCATACCACCAGATACTTTTATCAGAAGAGTCCAGGAAATTCACAGCTTTTATTACACCATTTGGGTGCTTCCAATACAAACGCATGCCATTTGGTTTGGCCTCAGCCGCGGCCGTATTTCAAAGGCTGATGCATAATTTATTTGGCAAAGAAAAAGGGGTGTTATTCTTCCAAGATGATATCTTGATTTTTGGTAGTGAAAGAAATCAGCATGACGAGAGGTTACAGAATGTTTTAGAAATTTTAAACAAGAAAGGTTTAACAATTGAATTAAGTAAATGCAAATTTGCAGAAAGAAGTGTGTCATATTTAGGCCACATTATAAGTGTAGAAGGTGTTAAACCAAAACCAGCTCTAATTGATGCCATTGCAGGTCTTCCGTCACCCACCAGTAAAGATGAAGTTAGATCTTTTCTGGGAATGGCGGATTACTGTGCAAAGTTTATCCCAAGTTTTGCTGGTAAGGTTTTTAACATTAGACAACTCTTAAAAAAACATGTAAAGTTTTGTTGGGATTCACTATGTGAAGAAGAATTCCAATACATTAAAGAATTTCTAGAAAAAGTACCTCATTTAAAAAGTTTTGATCCCAATTTAAATTCCTATGTTACTGTAGATGCAAGTAATAAAGGCCTAGGAGCGGTTCTTTCTCAAAAAGATAACCAAGGAAAAGAAAACATTGTTTTATTTGCATCGAGATCGATTTCACCCACTGAGGAAAAGTATCCCATAATAGAAAGGGAAGCTTTAGCGTGTGCCTGGGCACTAGACCACTTTAGAGCATTTATTTGGGGAAAACCAGTTGTGGTTTGTACTGACCACAAACCATTGATTAAATTACTCTCCACAGAAGGTATTTCATCTGCATCATCCAGATTAGCGAGATTGTCCATGAGAATGATGGATTATATTTACACGATGGTTTATCTTCCGGGTAAAGAAAACTTAATTGCGGTTTGCCTTTCAAGGTTACCCAAACCATTAGAGACATGTGAAGATGACACTTGGAGTGATTACAAGATTGCTTTAATACATGATTCTGGTATCTCTGCTTTAGACCGTAAGGATTGGAGTGAGAAACACTTGTTAGACAAAGTGTTATTAGACGTTGTCAAATACATGTCGGAAGGGTGGCCTAAAAGAGTTTCTGTCAAAAGATTGTAGAGCATTTTGGGATGTTAGATCAGAGTTATCCTTGGATAATAACATAGTTTTCAGAGGTTATAAAGTTATTCCACCTGTGGGCATGAGAGATTGGGTTTTGAGTTTATGCCATGAGGGACATTTTGGGGTGGTAAGGACAAAGAATATAGTAAAAGAAAAGTTTTGGTGGCCTTCCATAGACAAAGCTGTTGAAACTTTTGTAGACAACTGTGTTGTATGTTCTGCAGCAGATAAGACTTTCAGCACTCTGAGACCTCCCATGTCTATAGGTGACGTTCCGAATCAACCGTGGGATAATGTTGCAATTGACATAATGGGTCCTATTGGTGAGTTAAAGGAATATATTATTGTCTTAATGGATCTTTTCACCAAATGGCCTATTATTGAGATTGTGAGTAGGGCTGATACGGATACTGTTTTAGAATTCCTTGATAGTTCATTTTTATCAGAGGGTATTCCCATCACACTGTTAAGTGATAATGGAGTACAATTCATGTCTTCTTCAGCTAAAACATATTTTTCTAGAATTGGTTTGAAACATAAAACAACAGCACTTTACAATCCAAGTGGAAATGGAACTGTTGAAAGATTCAACAGAGTGTTAAAAGGAACCATTCAGGGTGCAATCTCAGAAGGAACTGATTGGAAATTAGCTGTCAAAAAGGCTGTGTGGGCATATAGAATTACTAAAAATGATGTTGCTGGATTATCCCCTTTTATAATGATGAGAGGGAGATCGCCCAGATGTAAATTTAGTCCAGAATGGTTAACTGATAGTACAGTTTTAGAATGGTCCCCTGTTGTTGTCAAGGAAAGACTTCTTGATAATCAAAGAAAAAGTAAAACGTATTATGATGCACGCAATAATGTGAAAATGGTATATGTAAAAGTGGGTGATTGGGTAAGAATAAAAAAACCTACTATGGTTAAAAAGGGTTTGAGCAAATATTACGAACCAGAGAGAGTAATTAAAGTTTTTAGGAATGCAGTACGATTATCTAATGGTAGAGTATGGAATTTAAAAAGAGTTGTGCTATGTAAAAAGGCCAATCAAAAGTGAAAAGTAATAGTAAATCCGTTGTGGACCCACTGTGGTCTACTGATATTAGTACATCGAGTTGCCAGGATTTAGATGTATCTAGTGGCCATAATGCCGGTAATGAGAGATCTGAAATGGTTGAGGAGAGGGGTGGAAGGAAAAGGAATTTACCTTCTTGGTTGAAGGATTTTGTTGTTGGATAATATTGGAACCTTGCAAAATATGTATTCATTTTTTTTTGTATTTATTATTTATTTATTTTGGTTATGTTTTCTCTTTTCTCCTTGTAGGGAGGAGTGGTGGTAAGTTTATATCTATTGTTATTCGCTAATATAAAAAAGGGGGATGTGTTGTATATGTGTCTTTAATAGAACTAGTTAGTTATTAGAATGTATTGTTAGGTTACCATAGAGATAGAATGTATTGTTATGTTTCCAGGTGATGTTAGCATTCCAGCCAGTACTGTTGCTGCTGCTGGAAGAGACACACCTGTTTCCTGTATGAAGATTAAAGGACTTTCTACTATTACCTTTTCCTGATTAATTTACACTACACAAGGGTCATCTCAGCTAGCTCCCATCCTCCTTCTGGAACGAACACCTCCATGAGTCTGACACTGAGCAACTCATATGAATGCGCACCAGTGGGTACCAGTGTCCACTTGGGACATTTGGGATCTCCTGTCATGTGACCCTCCTGATCACAGCATAACACTTGTGGGGACCTTTCTCTGCAGGCTTCCCTGTAGAGATCCAAGGCTTTTTCTTACCTGGGGATGGGAATCTTTACCCTGGAAACTAGATTGGGGCCCTTTAGAGAACTCCTGTTTACCCTTGTCCCTCCCACTCTTCTGCTGGGGACCCTGCTTACCCTTGGTAGTCTCCCACATACCCCTTGTGGACCCTGGTGCTGACCCAGTGGTCTGCCTCCTGAGCAATATTTCTGGGGTCAGTAAGCTTACTTTCAATCAAGTGCTGTGCAGCTCTGGAAAATTACGATTAGACAATTGCTCCCATGCAATCAAATCATAAAGCGTTTGATAATCAGTTACCTGACTGCCTTTCACCTAACCATCCACTGCTCTGCAGAAGGAAGCAAATTATTCAATCCATGTTTGTGACTCGAGCTTCTTAAAGGCCCTGAACTTCTGTCTGTACCTTTCTGGGGTCAACCCATTCCTATGGACTAGTATCTCTTTCATGAGGGGGTACTCCAACTGATCTTCCAGGGGTAAGGTGGGCAAGGAGTCCCTCCCATCTGCTGTGAAACGGTTCCACAACCCTGTCCCCAATCTCTCTCCGGGACCCTGTGGAACCTCATCACTACCTCATAGCCCTAAACCCCTGATCAATGTCACCCCCACACTGAAATCTTTCACCACCTCCTTAGGCATATGCACTCTCCCTTCTGAGTGCACTGAAGACATGCTGCCACCATTTGATCTGGACTTGGCCTTCAACTTCAACTCCTTTATGCTCACCTCCTGAGCTAAGGTCATCTTTTTCTCCTCCATCCTGATTCTAATACACTGCTGCTTGCCCTGGAAGGTACCCTCCTCCCAGGCAGGGCCAGATCCACAGCATCCTCTTGCAAGCTCTGCTCCTCCACTCCCATTTCATCGTTCTCCTCCTCAGGGTGCCCACCAGACTTTCTACCTGCCAAATAGGCCATCAGCACCTTTTGCACCTTTACCTTTCTTGTGAGACCTCTAATGGATCACTTGAAACCCTTGCAAATACATTTAAGCTGAGGCACTGCATAGGACTCCAGCCTCTCCTCCTCAACTCAAAATCTGCAGTCAAAGCTGATGGCTTCCCAAAGAGAGACATGATCTGTAGGCCAACAAACTCAGGAGTTGAAAAATAGAAAAATCAAAAACAGAATGCGGTTGCATAATGGTCTGCACTGAGTAGTAGTGATGGAGCAGGGTTTTGAGAATATAAAACCTGCTCGAATTAACGCCCCAGTAACATTTACTATTAGTGTGATGTAAAAATAATATGCACCAACACGAATACCTTGGGAAAATGCTTTGCGCATGCGTGCACTAAAGCTAAGACTAATGCATGAAAGACAAGGCCGCATTTTTATTTCTGCTTCTAAAATTAATAAAATAACACTTCTTTTACATTAATGCTCTTGCTAGGTAAACATAACATTGGGATAGTGCAATGATGGGAGGTAAACAGTGAGAGGTTAATTTCGTGAAAAATAATGTCTGTGTTTTCATTCATTTTAGAAACAAGTACGGGCCTATATTTCTGCATGAATGTTAAGGGTTAAAAATGAACAAAAGGAAATAAATGCTGAAAAATCGAGCTCTGACAGAGAGAGGAGAGACGTGGTGGAGGCAAATGTTGTTGACCTTCGGAAAAGAATGTTGCATGTCTGCCAAGTAACGGAAAGACGGCCATGGGAATAAAAGGAAGTGTACAAACTTCTTCCATCGAAAGCGGCACTGCTGAATAATAAAACTGTAGAAAAAAACTGAAACATGTTGCCTTCTCGAGGAAATGTGTGGATAGTGTAATGGGAGAGTGAATTAAACAAAGAACACTAAGAAAACATGATCGTGACTATGGTGGTGTGATAGAACACCCCCTGAATTGACCAATGAGAGACTAAGATTCTGAAAATGTTGTTACAATGGTGGGTTGGACATTTAGGTTTTTAGAGTATACCTGGGGTGTCTGGGGGGTGTTAGGTAGCTCGTGCCTTTGAAGAAGCTAGAGAGGGGAGATCATCGCTGTCCGTCGGTTTGCTGATAGAGGCCTACCTGTTTCTAGTTCCTGTTCCCGTATCCAGTATCCTGGTCTAATCTTTGTTTCCTGAAACTGTCTCTGGGGACCCTTTACTATATCCGTGGCCAGGGAGTGGTATTTCCTTTATTTCCCTAGGTTAGTATTAGCTAAATGAACAGTACTTTGCATAATAATTTGCAAATGTATTTGCTCTCTGAAACTTTTGTCTCTTCGCATATCCACTCCTTCATGTGCATTTATTCACTTGATATGAGTTTGACACAGTTTGCATTGATGTATATTCTCTTTCTCTGTAATTAATGCATTGTTTGCCTTGTGAATCTGTACATGTTTGAGCTCTTATTTACATTATTTGGTGATAAACACTATTAACCTTTCACTGAGTTTGTGGTTTATTTAGTGAGATAGTTAGATAGATAGATAGATAGATAGATAGATAGATAGATAGATAGATAGATAGATAGATAGATAGATAGATAGATAGATAGATAGATAGATAGATAGATAGATAGATAGATAGATAGATAGATAGATAGTACTATTATTACCATCAACTTCTCAACTTTTGGTCCATTGACCAGAGGAAAGAAGTTTGATATGCAGGCTTAGTTAATTTAGAGTGTTTAATATAAGCCTGTATAATGAACAGCTAATTTCTATTAGTGTTCATTTAGTCTTGATAAACTGATATTAATATATATATATGGAGATTTATACAGCGTCATTTCAGCGGGTTATGTGGGGTAAGTGTGTATTGGGCCCGTTGTTGTGTTGTGTTATCGACCCCTGATTTGACGCTTGATCAGTTTTTGGTAGCAGATTGATGGTTAATTATTGATTAGTTTGGGAATAATTATTGAATATTGATTATTTGTTTTCTAACATGAAGAGTTAGTGTTTTGTTTTATGTTGTTTGGAAAATGCGGGTACAGAGTTACCTGAGATCCCGGGATAATAATGTTTTAGCCTGAAGTAGGCAGAAGAAGAGTGTGTATAAAGTATCACTCTGGAGAAGTACTTTGTCTGTTGTCATAATACTGAACAGCGAAAGGCTGTAGGTGTTATATTAGGGACTATTCGTACGGGAGTAGATTTTTGTGTGTTATAGCGAAGGGTCCACTTCCGAAACTCTGGCCTTACATCCCCAAAGGAGTACCAAGACCTCCTTCCATGTGAAAGTCCTCTTCCAAAACTTTGGCTAGTATACCTAGAGGAGTGCCAAGTCCTCCTGTAGCTTGTTTGGATGTAGAATAGCGCTGGTCGTTGTTTTACTCAAAGTGAAAGAATCTTGTTTAAAGTGGAAAAACTATCTCTTTATTTAGTGGAACAGACAAGGTAGCATTGTTATATGTTGTTTTTAATAAGATTTTGGTTAAGAAAAACCTAGAAAAGATATTGCCGTATTATTTTGTAAAGGGAGGGTCAGTAGAACGAGTAATACTGACGTCAGAAAATGCCGCGCTGGCATTGGTCAGATAGCAGGTGCTTAGAGAACCGTGATTGGTCGATGCTTGTGAGCTGCATTTGTATTGGTCAAGATATTGCTTACGTAGTGGTGTTCTGATTGGTTGGTTGGTGTGAGTCGCGCTGGTTTTGGACGATCGTTAACAAATAGAAATTGCAGAAGTACGAAGAGTTTGTTGTTAGTTTATTGAAATTGTGTTCAGCGTGGAGAGTCAGAAAAATGAAGTTGATTAATAAGATGAAGAGTTTCTTTAAAAAGATAAACCAATAGTGACTAGAGAGGGAATTCTTATTCCACCTCCAGGAACGCCTGCTTCTTTTATGATGTTAGAATGTGGCTACCATAAGCGTACTTGGTTAGAGAATTGGGTGGGATATACAGAAAATGATGGTGTTTTGGCTTTTCCAGAGCATGGTACATTCAATGTAAGGATTCTACAGAATCTGAGAGATCGAATGAATTCTTTAGAACCAAGACCTAGACCTACTCAGTATGAAGCGCTTAAGGAATGGGAATATTAGGCGTTTGAGCGAGAGAAGTATCGAGGTGGAAGAAGATACCGGAATATAATGTCTAGATATCCTTTTGAAAGTCGGCAGGAAAGAATAAAGAGATGGGGGAGAGCTGTAGTAACGGAAGGTTTATATCAACTGGTGGCAAATGTAAAGAGAAAAAGAAAAAATGTAGAGACATCAGCATTAAATTTTGACCCGTATGATTCTGACGATGAATTGTTAGATGATATTTTAACGAAAAGACCTCCACCATATCAAGAAAGTTCAAAGGAATGCACCATTAATGGGAACTCCACTGATTCCGCAGGTTCCACAAGTTCCGGTAGTTACTAGAGTAGTGCAAGAAAATGAAGTGGATTTGTTGACCAAAGTGAGAGAGGAGTTGACTCAGAAAATTAATCAATTGAGTCTGAATGCGGAAGCATTGACAGTACCGGTAACAATTGGTCCTATACTTCCATTGTATGGAGATAAACAGAATATATCGAGAGTACATGCATTGACAGTTCCAGTGAATGGTGTTAGAAATGAGGTGGTAACAGTAGGTGATCAAGCTGAACAAGTTGAGACAAATACCTCATTCATTGTTTGTGAGTTAATAACTGAAACTCCAAAGATAGGTGCACAAATAGAGCCAAGGAGAATAGTGCAAAATGTCACTCCAGCATCAGGGAGTTCAATGGGTCCTTCGCCAGATGAGTTAGATGACTGGTTAAGGGGAATGGAGAAGCGAAAACCTCAACCACAGAGTATAGATGTTAGTAAATTGAGAGTGGATTTGGAAGAAATTATTATTGGTACAATAAGTCCAGATAGATTGAGTACTTACAGAGATGAGAAGTTATTATTTCTGTATAAAAATATTACTTGGAGAGCAAGGAATCTTCATGAGAAATTGACAGAGGCTGATTGTGAATATGGAATAGATATGGAGAAGTCAAAGGTGTTACAGAAAACGTATAGATTGGATTTTACTGGAAAAGATTTGGAGAGTTTGAATGCATCTGGTAAAAGACTGTAAATAAAAGAGTTGATGAATATCTTGAAGAAATGGGGAGATGTAGAACGTTGGAAAGGTAGATGGGCGAAAAAGAAAGAGGAAATGAACACTGATAAAAGTGCGTCTTTGTTTCCGTTGAGGGAGACAGGACAAGCTGAAAGGGTGTGTCCGATGAGAGAAGTTCCAGGTGGTGGATATGTTCATGTTCCTTGGAATAGACAGGATATATTGTCTTTTACAAATGACTTTCCTAGACTGAGGGAAAAACAGTTGAATGGTACAAACAGGTAGAGAGGTTTGTGAAAGTTTCAAAGGTTTTGTTGAAGGATCTAGATGGTTTGTTTGAGATTGTAGTTCCAGCCGATTTGTGGACTGAATGTAAAATTACTGTTGATTGGCCTAAAGAAGAATACCCAAGAGATCCAAAAACAGGTGCACCTTCGGATGAGGTGATGAAAAAGTACAATCAGGTAATAACCTACTTGAAGAGTAAAATTTCTCCAAAGGAAACGGATTGGGTTAAAATAGACAGGACGACACAAGAACCAAAGGAGTCAGTACATGTATACTATGAAAGGTTGTTACAGGTGTTCAAACTGTAGAGTGGATTTGAGAATATTGGTGATAAAGATATGGGACATTTTGTATATCGTTTTGTGTTTGGTTTGAAACCAGAGATTAGTAACATGATACAGCAACATTTGATTTGTTGGCAGAGAAAGACGATTGATGAGATTCTGAGATATGCTAAATATTGTAGTGATGATATTGAATTGAGACATAAAAAGTTAAAGGAGAAAATGATGTGGGCACAAGTGAAGGTAGCGGAACAGCAAGAAGCAAAAAATGGTTTTCAAACAGATTATCAGATGAAGGGTCAGAACCAGAATGGTCAGGTATCTGGTGGTGGCAGAGGTAGAGGAAAAATGAATAAAGATGATTTGAAAAAGAAATATCCTTGTCATGCGTGCTGAAAGTTTGGACATTGGAAAAACGAGTTGTAGATCTGTTCATAAGAATAATGGGGCGAATCAAAATTTAAATCCACAGATGCAGAATGAGGTGGTTGTGACTCAACAACAGCAACAGCAGCAGCAGGTAGTTACTCCACAGTTACAGTTGCCACAAGCTCCTATGCCAAGTAATGTGAATGCTAAAGTGCAGAGGTACAGTGCAAACACTGGATTTCACGCAGGTGAACAAGTTGGTAAGAATCAAAATGTGCAAATGGTTTCGCAATATTTGTTACAATGCAATGAGAGTGATTCAGACTCATCTCAATGACGGTGCCTGAGGGGGGAGGAAGAGTGCGTGCTTGGCGCAACTCTAGATGTAGATCAGTAAGGTCCATTTGTTGATGGAAAAGTGGAAGGTAATGATATTACATTCCTAGTGGATACTGGCGCTACCCGTTCTACTGTAAGAGCAGCAGAAATTCCTAACCTACCCCTCTCGGGAGAAACTATACAAGTTGTAGGAGTATCTAATAAGCATATTAAGACTCCAATCACAAAGCCAATAGGGGTTCATATTGGAAGATTCAGAGACATGCATCGGTTCATGGTATGTGATACGAGTCCGGTAAATCTTTTAGGGAGAGATTTGCTCTGTAAGATGAACTGTACCATTTATTGTACACCTGATGGTATTGCTTTTCAAACACCAGATGAGGATGTAGCGTTTAAGATGATGTTAGAGAAGCAAGGGACAGAAGTGGATGAGTTGTTTTCAACTTCTCACTGAACAAGATTTGCCTGCAGAGTTGAGAGATTCAGTAAGGTCCGATGTATGGGACTTTAAAGGAAAAGAAATTGGTTTGATGAAAGGTGTGGATCCTATTCAGGTTACAGTAAAACCTGGTGTAACATATCGGAACACACCTCAGTATAAGATGAGTCCTGAGATGATAGCAGGAGTCTCTCCTGTGATTGATCAAATGAGTGAGCAGGGTATTCTAAGAGAAATACTGAGCAGTCCTTGTAATTCACCTATTATGGGAATTAAAAAGCCAAATGGAAAATATAGAATAGTACAGGATTTACGAAAAGTAAATAACATTGTGATACCATGTTGTCCAATAGTGCCAAATCCAGCAGTGATTCTTTATCAAATTCCCTGTGATGCAGAGAGGTATACTGTAATTGATCTGTGTCAAGAATTTTTCTCGATTCCTTTACATCTGGATAGCCAGTATTTATTCGCTTTGCGGTTCGGAGACCGTGTTTTGGCATGGTGCAGAGTTCCTCAAGGGTACACAGAGAGTCCTTCGATTTTTAATCAGATTTTGAAAAGGTGTTTGGAGACTTTGATTATGCCAGAAAAATCGGTTTTGGAACAGTACATTGATGACCTACTGGGGGCATCAAAAACACGAGAGGCATGTGTGACAGATACAATTGCCTTACTGAACCATTTGGATGAAGGTGGACATAAAGTATCACCAGCAAAATTACAATTTTGTAAGCAGGATGTCCAGTATTTGGGACATAAAATAGAGAAAGGAGTCAGGAAAGTGACACCAGAAAGGATCAATGTGATTCAGCAGATGAGTCCTCCTAAGACTCAAAAAGAAGTGCAAATGTGTTTGGGAATGGTTGGATACTGCCGACAGTGGATCAGTGGCTTTTCACTGATTGCAAAACCTTTACAGATGTTGACACATAAAGATGTGACTGATCCGATTGAGTTGAATGACGAGAGTAGGAAAGCCTTTATTGAGTTGCGAGACAGTCTTTGTCGAGGCACCTGCATTTGGAATGCCAGACTATGGAAAGGATTTTGCATTATATTGTTGTGAGAGAGATGGGTGTGCATTATCAGTTTTGACTCAAAAACATCGAATGGCACGACTTCCAGTGGTATATTTTTCTGCTACTTTGGATTCAGTGACTGCAGCATTGCCAGGATGTTTGAAAGCAGTTGCTGCAACTTGTGTGAGTTTGGAACAGAGTGAAACGATTGTAATGGGACATCCAGTTAAAGTATATGTGCCACACTCACTTGAGATTCTTTTGACAAGAACGCGTACTCAGCACATGACTTATAGTCGGCTGACTAGGTATGAGAGAGTAATTTTGGGTGCTGAAAATGTGACTGTGCTGAGATGTATGACCCTAAACCCAGCAACCTTGTTGCCTAGTCCATTTTGTGAGGAAGTAAAAGAGGAAGCAGATCATGATTTTTTGGATGTGACAGAGTTGTGTACGAAACCAAGGCCAGACATCAAAGATTCGCCACTGGAAGAATCAGATAGCGTAATGTTTGTTGATGGATCGTGGCTGAGAAATGAAAGTGGTGTATTGAGTTCTGCCTATGCAGTATGTACAGGGGCTGCAGTTCTAGAAGCATCCTGTCTAATTGGGATAAAATCTGCACAAATTGCTGAACTAATTGCTCTGATTAGAGCTTGCAAAATTGGCAAACATTTGAGAATAACCATATTTACGTACAGTCAATATGGTTTTGGGGTGGTCCACGATTTTGGGCAGTTATGGATGCAAAGGGGATTTTTGACTTCTTCAGGTTCTCCTATTAGAAATGGGAAAGATGTGAAAGATCTATTGGATGCCTTGCAGTTGCCAAAAAGGATTGCAGTGGTCAAATGTCTGTACATAAGTCAGGAAATGATTATGTAACGAACAGTAACAGATACGCAGATGAAGTAGCGCGTTTCTGTGCACAAAATTCAATTGCCATCAACAGAGGGGTGGAAAATAAAAATAAATTGCCACTTGATGTTTTCCTCTTTAGAAACTTGGGATGAAATTAGGAGGTTGCAGGATGAGGCAAGTGACGAAGAGAAAGAGCTTTGGATAAAATCAGGCTGCACAAGGAGAGCAGAAGATGAAGTATGGGTGTACACAGATGAGAGGCCAGTCATGCCAGATTGTTTACTTTCCCAAATGGCAAGGGTATCATGGAATTGCACATGTTGGAAGAGATGCAATGATTAGGCTCTTCAAGCAGTCATGGTATAACCCTAAATTCAGGGTCATTGCAGAGAGTATGTGCCAGAGGTGTGTCACCTGTCAGCAGCAAAATCCAGGTAGAAAGACAGTTGTCAGTTGGGGACGAATTGGGAAAGCAATAGGACCATTTACAAGGCTCCAACTTGATTTTATCGAATTACCCCAATGTAAAGGACTAAAATATGTGTTGGTTGTTGTCTGTTTGTTTTCTCGTTAGGTAGAGGATTATCCCACAAGAAGGAATGATAGCCTTACCGTAGCTAAACTGCTTCTGAGAGAATTGATCCCAAGGTACGGATTTCCAGTCACTTTAGAAACAGATAGGGGATCCCATTTCAATAATGAGATAATTCGGATGATTTGTGCAGCATTACAAATTGAGCAAAAGCTGCATTGTGCCTATCGACCAGAGGCTTCTGGAATAGTGGATCAATTAAATGGCACAATAAAATCTAGGTTGGGAAAGGTGTGTGCATCCACAACACTGAAATGGCCTGATGCTTTACCGCTGGTATTGATGAGTCTTAGAAGTATTCCTGATAAAAAGACTGGATTGAGTCCTCATGAAGTCCTAATGGGAAGATCAATGAGACAAGCAATTGTACCAGCAAACAAACTGATGAATATTTCTGATGATCTAGTGCTTGATTATTGCAAAGGATTGGCTGATCTGGTGCGTTCTGTGTCTCACCAGGTTGGAGAAATTGCAACCACAACACAGCCGGATCAAGCACATGATTTGAGTCCAGGAGAGTGGGTTCTTATCAAGAAACACATGAGGAAGTCATGTTTAGAACCCAGGTGGCATGGACCATATCAGATTATTCTGGTGACAACGACAGCAGTGAAGTGTGGTGGCATGCCAAACTGGATTCATGCAAGTCATACAAGAAGATTCCCAAGTCCACTTGAAGAAGGTGAACAGCAACTGGTCAAAGAAAAAAAAGAAACCAGAAGCTAGAGGTTGTGAAGTCAAAGAATAAAGCGTGCACCAGCTAGTGGGTCTCGTAAGACTGCTGTTGAACAAGAAAAAGAGAAAGTTTCTGAAAGTAAGGAACAAGGCCAACAAAGAGAAAGGTTGAATAAAAGAAGTTGTGAACCTGAAAAAGAAGGTGAAGAAGAGGTTCAAGCTAAGAGAGCGAGGAAAGGAGACAATTGGCCAAGTGGAGTGAAAAGACTAAGATACACTCTTGAAAAGAGAAAACCAGAACAGATAAATGAGGTCACCAGTCAAACTGAACAAGAAGAATCAGAGACAGAATAAGTGCGAAAAACAAAAAGAGTAAGAATTCCGAGCAAAAGATATACAGCTCCAGAGTGGACTTATGTGATACTGGAAGAAATTGAAAACGCTGATCAAAAAAAGAAAAGAGTTGGAAATGGTACTGAGCAAGTTGATGAAAGCAAATTGAAGCCACCTTAAAGAGAACTATGAAAGATTAAGGTGCAACAAATCCAGTAAGAAAATAAATCGAAAGATCAAGAAGACTTGAGAAAGACTTATAAAAAAAAATTTAAAAAGAAGAAAAAGAGGAGGGTAAAGAAGAAAGCCTAAGACTTGAAGTGTTTGGATACACAAAATTGGTGGTGGAATTTTTGAGTCCCTAGAAAGTTATTAGAGTTTTTTCTTAGATTTTTGATATTTTTCTAGTCTTTATATATTTTTTTTATAGTATACAAAATGGCAGAAGTTACAGTGACTGAACATCCAAAATCTAGTCTAAAACGTAGATGTATTAAAGCTTGCTTATGTAGTTTCCTATTGCTAATATTAATGTGGTTAATACTAACTGTCATTGTTCCTGTTCTAATGGTGACTAATAACAAAAATAATACTAGTGATGTGATAAGTGAAAGAGCGAATGTTGTTACTAAAGAGACACTGTCGTGTAGTTCCTATAGTACCCATGCAGGACCTGCGCGTTTGGATAACTAAAACCGTGGGCTTGGTGGCAGACTGATTCTGTGCACCCCCACCGTGTATGTTAGCCTGATTTGCATTAGCTAGCTCACAGTGCCATTAGAATCTCCTCTTATCGGGGAGAGAGTAGTTTCTGGCAAGCTTAGATCATGACAACCCAAATTCATCAGAATCGTGGAAACAATGTACTACCTTTCGCTCAGTCACTCGTGCTTACTTATTCGGTTTGTCTCAGAGAGTTACACAGAATAAACAGTCGGGCGTTTCAATAAGTATTTATTGAACAGTTGTTATTCTAGTGTAAAATATATGTGCTGCGGTAACCAGCAGACAATAGCAGAGATATATTATCAGCAGTACGATAAAAGCAAACGGATAGAACAGTTCTACCATATTGCAATAATCATAAATACATACATGAATATAAAAATCATTATGAAAAGTGCGTGTACTCCTACGATGCCTAACTAGATGTACCTGAGTGTACCTAGCATATGTGTGTAGGACTAAAAGCCTAAGAGCCAAGAATCCTTCTAGGATTTAGTCAAACCCCATACCTGAATAGAGAGAGTGTGGGACCCCGTCCTGGTCTCGAGTTGGACACCCCGCAAGGGCTGT
Organism: Calotriton arnoldi; assembly: GCA_963921515.1. Taxonomy (NCBI): domain Eukaryota; kingdom Metazoa; phylum Chordata; class Amphibia; order Caudata; family Salamandridae; genus Calotriton; species Calotriton arnoldi. The sequence goes on from CAWUFW010014796.1 coordinate 100,294, forward strand.
GTTAGACCACTGTCAGCTGGAGCGACTGCATGCAGGAGCCTCAGCGTCTCTGGTCAGTGTGTCAGCATGGAAGTCTCGGTTCCCTCTATCTTACCGGGGTAAGATGTGGTGTATTTATACCCTGAAGACTCTAGTTGCTTCGTATGGTTTGTATTGGCCATGTTAGACGTGAGGAAGACGTCAGGGGTGAACTTTGTACATACATATTATGCAGGTGGTGTATTCCTAGAGAGCCATGCATAATTGATGAGTACAGTGTGGGCCTGTGTTTGGAAAAAACTCTGCTGTATTCAAAACCACAGAATAGATAACGTTCAGCCCTCAGAGCGCGTTGTGTACTAGTGAGGACCAATGTAGGTGAAAGATCATGCCTATATAAGGAATCATGACTGTTGGAAAGTGGATTATTGGTAGGGGCAAATGTAGGTCTGCCACTGGCAATAAGGCCACTAATCATTGGTAGGACTCAGCATAGATCTTAGAAAATTATTACTATGCTCAACCCTTGGTAACGTGGCTGCGAGCAGACAGGCTTAACTTCAAAGACAGGTATGTAAAGCATTTAAAAACACCACTTCAGTAAATAATTAAGACACAACACATAATAAAAATCCAACACCAATTTATAAAAATAGGAAATATTTTTATCTTTAAAATGACACCAAAACAACAAAAAATCCAATGTAGGGAACCGGAGATATGAATTTTCAAAGATTTAATAAAATATAGCACTTAGAAGTTTATAGCACCATATTGGGATACCTGCTCGCGATAGACCGGGGCAAAGTCAAAGTTTCAGGCCGACCGCGATGGAGCCCTGGGCGGCTACAGCTTGCGGCAGGTCCCGGTCCCAGTTTCTACCTTCACACTTAGAAACTTTTCTGGAGCTTTTTTCCTTGAGGCCCCTCGAAGCTCCTAGCCAGTCTGGATCCGGTGAGGGTTCGCCGTATTGCTTTTCGACGAGCTCCCGGTCAACTTCCCTGGAGCGGACTCAGAAACTTTTTCTTTAGCGCTTCAGCGAGGCAACCCAGGAGCCCAGGCCGACACGCGATGGAAGGCAGGCGGCTTGGCTCTCGCGGTTGCTCCCGGTCACCTTTTCTACGAGCGGACTTAGAAACTTTTCTGGAGCTTTTTCTCGCGGGGTCTCTCGATGCTCTTCATGTAGCCCGATATGGTGAGGGTTCGCCGGCTTCAGATTTCTTCTAGTCCCGGTCAAACTCTGGAAGTTGGACCGTTGGAGCTTTTAGCGGGACAAACCTGGGTGGCTTGGCCGGCTCGCGGTTGAAGGCAGGCGGCTTGGCTGACCAGGTTGAGTCGGTCCCTCTATGGAGCTTTTTTTCAAAGTTCTCCAAACTTCTTGAACTTCTTTCTGAAGTTCCTCAAAGGGTCCCAAAGTGTCTCAAACTCACTCCAAGGGTCTGGAAGCTCCAAGATGGTCCTTGAAAGTAGAGGACGTCAGTTCCCACAATCCACTGGGACGTCACCCTTACAAATCCACTGGTAGTTCTCCAAGGTGCAGATTTAGTTGGTGATGTTCCAGATGAGCTCTTTTAACCTGTAGCTTTCAAAGGAGTCCACTCTTTAGTTCTTTTTCAGCAAAATAATCCACGGGGCTGTAGTTTCAGATGGTGCAGTTTTCAGAGGTCAGGCCTTAGAAATCTTTGCACAGCAAAACTTCTCAGCTTGGCAATGTCTTGCTTCATAAAGTTTCAAGAAGTAGATCTGGAGGGCTCTGCCCCTCTCAGATACTTATTCCATGTTCTCTGGGTCAGACAGGATGTCACTCCTGACCAATGGGAGCAGGGTAACTCCTCAAAGATATGACCACTTCCTGTAGAGTGTGGCATTATTTTGTCCCAGAGTGCATCAAATCTTCCAAATCCATAATGGCAGATTTTCCAGCAAGGAGGCAAGAGCTGGCTAAAAACACCCCTAGGATGGCTAATTTACTTAGACTCTCCCCACTGCATCTGCTCATACCTTCCTTAATCCCCCCATCTGCCTGAGCTAGAAAGTTCAGAGTTGTAAATGTCACTGGGTTCTGCTTTTCTCTTTGAAGCCCATGGTTTACAACCCCTCCCCCTGGCCTGGCATTCCTGTGGACCAGCACACTGCCCTCCCAGCCCAGCTGCATAACCCCCGGGGCTCTTTATCACCTCTCCAGGCAGGCTGGCTAATCTACTTAACTCTGACCAATCAGGGAAGACCACTGGAAGGCTGAATCTGGACTTACAAACAAGAAAGTCTTATAACTTCTTGTAGGTACACTTTAGGAGAAATTCAACAATATCATATTGTTGGATTTATTAATACCATTCGGGGAAATCTTTGAATGGCACTTCCAGCCAACAGGGGATTTGCAATGGGAAAAATGACTTGGGCCATTTTTCCAGCACCAGGACTTACAAAAACATATTTTATAAGTACTATGCTTATATCTACAGGACCCCCACCCCATAGGACAACTAGGGGAGACTTTAGGGGTTCGGAATCTGTAAAAATATTGCAGATCCTCACTTCACAGTGCTCCTAGCATCAAAGTCGAATTTGGGCAGCACTTTACTACAATGTGGGAGTGAAATGTAAAATTTCACTTAACCCAGGGCATATAAAACTCATTTTATAAGGGTCTACCTTATAGATACCTGACCCCCCACCCCTGGGATACCTAGGGGAGACCCTGGGGGTCCCTAATATGCCATAACATTGTAGGTTATCCATTTTTAAGTGCCCCAAACCCCAAAGTCGAGTTTGGGCACATAGCGGTGCCTCCCTGACTGTGTTCAGTGGCGGAAACAATACTTGCATACAGCAAGTAACCCTGAAGTTAACAGTGACCAGATATGCGACGCCCGGAAGCATCCCACAGCAACCTTGACCATTTAGCATCAAGTAACTCCCATTCGAGAGCAGCTCGAAAACTGGCGTGATCACTGCAGCTGGGGTCCCAGTCATGTGACACGATAGGTTTGCTACTGAACTGTTACAGGCTCCGTGTAGTGAAATATTCTGACACATGAGAGAACCGCTTAAGCGTTCTTGCAGTTTGTACCACTCAGATACACTTCTCGATCCCCATTCCGGCATCGATATCTATATGGTAACTCCCAAGATTCCTTAATGTATCCCTTACCCATTTTTTCATATTTGCCTGCCTTTGCTCAAGGCAATATTGAAACTGAAACGTAGTGACCGGCAGAGTGATTTGGCCATGAATTAGCCATTCAGTTGGTGGTGATTCGGCTACAGTGAATGGTAACCTTTCCAGTTTCTCAATACGCAGCATTGTATATTTGGCTCCCCTTTGTGCCATATCTGTCTGTTTATAAGTCATATTGTATTCTGAAAACAGAGACATGGTATTTATGAAACGCCAGGGCACATAGCCTGCACGCAAAGATTGTAGCGTCCAGCTTAGCATCATAATAGAACGTAGCTGAGATTGCCCGTGTTGTAACAAGGCCAAGTCTTGTTCTAATATGTCGATTGCCGAAGACACAATGTTGCCTAAGGAGTAAATCCTGGAGGTCAAAGTTGTTAACCCATTATCCACTACAGCTAATGCCTTCTCTAAGTTAATACGGTCTATTTCCCGTATTCTTTCTGCGGCCTCCTGTTGGGATATTTTCCAGTTTTCATTTTAGTAGGCATAAATTCCAGCATATATGAAACGTTTCTGACATGTTTTCCTTGGGCCTAGTAAAAAATCCCTAAGGTCTACATCAGATGTGAGTAAGGTCAAGTGATGTTTTACTTCTGTGAGTGTTGAGGTCTCTAGCCAATCAAGGCACAACTTCCCAACACTATAGGATGTCACTACCCCTGGATGTTGTCTCTGTACATAGCGTGTATCTGGCCTATGGATACTTAACCCTTCGGTTGTATTCATAAATCTTTGTTGACAGGTGTTTGTGTCAATGGGCCAAATCAGCCATTTCGTGCAATCAGGATCTGATCTGTTGTACTGGAGAATGTCATCTAATCCTACCCCTTATGTAGTTGAATTCTGCCCCCCACCCATCTGTGATGGTGTAGGAAACCCGGGTGAGTTCAGTTCCTTATTCTTGGCTAGTCCAAGACAGGATGTCTGCTGCACAGTTTCATTCAGAAATATAATCTGCTGTGGAATGAGGCATGCTCTAAATAGCGCTTATGTTCCCTGGACTTGCCAGTCCCTCGAACCCCAGATTGATTTTGAATCTATAGTGTCCTTCCATAGGTCGAAACCCTGTGTAGACAACTGGGCCATAAAGGAAGCAGAGTAAATCTGTTTGGTGTTAGTTAACATAATTTTCTGAGCTGATGTTGTTGCCACTTTGTAATAAAATGACCTCGGGTCAGATGTGTTGAACCCTGAAAAGTATGTGAATTTCTGTGCAAAAGTTTGCGAACTACCTTTTGGAGGTGTTGGGCAGTGTTCCCACTGGTGGTATTCAAATACATTTCTAGGTGTTACCGATTTGTGCAAGAAATGATGACCATAATGTTGGTAACAGTACAATGTATCATAGTCTGAAGTACCTTCTAACATTTCATTGTTCGGAAATGCAGCAGTTTTTTCTAAATCAGACATCATAGCATTTACAGTTTCAGTGTCCCAATCATCAGAAAATGTACTGGAGGTAATGATATCACTTAAAGAAATTTTAAATACATGTTTACGCTTTAAAAGTTCAGTCAGACCGAATATATCATAATCAATCTTGTCCCATACTATACCGTCCGGTATAGGAACTGCTGTGATGTTCACTGAAGACAAGTCTCTTGGTTCACGATGTGAAGACTGGTGTGGTTTTAAAATCAAATTGACTCTTTGAGCTGTCGAGCTCTGCTGGAGGTATCGTCCATTAATAAGCATACTAAAAGTTATAATTAAACCTAGCCAGAAAAGAAAAAAGAAAATCCCAGTGATATACCATAGTTCAATCCAAGGTGACAACAGGTAAGTTTTTTTTAAAAAGTTCAAAAGGTCAATGAGTTTCTGTTTGTGTGATTTTTGGGCTGGCGTCGTTACCGGCTCACTTGGATCCAGTGAAAACGTATCAAAGTTCATGAAATAGCCAGAAGCAGTTCGATCAATTGTTGGAATTGCATCGGGATTTGTTGAAATCGGATTTTGCTCTTGACGAGGCATGTTGACGTAGATGTCTGTAGTCGGTCTTATTGCAACTTGGTTGTTAAGTTGATTTTCTTCTTGTTGAAGTGGAACGAGTTCCATAGCATTGTTGCTTAGTCCTTCATTCCGTACAGGTGGCTCTTCAAACGTGATGAGTCTTTCTGTTTGAACTTCTTGGATTGTAGCGAGAGGAGGGCGTCTGCTACTGTGGAGTCCACGTGGCCTACTGTTTAGTATCGGCCACATAGTGTGGTTTGATTAAGTCGATTGAGACAAATCTTTTCTCCTTTTTTCCGGCAAGAGGCGGCAGAAGTACAGTTCTTGTGCCTTGGATTGCAAGGACCGGTACAGGCTTTCTGTAGGATGGCCCAAATTCTTTCTTGTCAGCAATCTTCTCTCTGACCAGATACCCGATTTTTGGGATCCAGACAGGTCTTGCCGTTACTGCCTTGACTTCCTCAGTGGCGGTCTGTTTTTGGAGCACGTTACTTTATTGTTTTCTGGATTCATTTAGATCCTGTAAAACAGCCAAACGATCATGGATATCACATGGTTTTTTATCCGCCACTGTGCCTTCACAATCAAGATCAGGTACCCACATTCTTGACCCAAATAGGACCTTGTAAGGAGTGACACCCCCTAGAGAGCTTCTTGGCTGGTTGTTGATAGCTCGTTGGACCCCATAAAGGTGATTGACCCATCTACCGCCCTTGCCTAATAACCTAGCTGTTAAAGATTGCTTTAAGTCCCGGGTTTTCCTCTCCACAACAGAATTTCCCTCAGGATGATATGGAGAGGAGTACTGCAATGCTATGCCCATTCCTTCCATGGCCTCTTTGTAAGCCCGAGAGCTAAATGCCGGACCACGGTCAGAATGTAACGTGCCAACTATGTATGTGCCGATAAAGACTCGCAAATCTTTTATAACAGTTTGAGCGTCAGCCGAGCGCTGAGGCCAAACCCATAGGAATCTAGAGCAGGAATCCACTGCAACCATGATATATTTCTTGGAGCGATCAGATTGTAGGGGTCCGCAGTGGTCCACATACACACATGCGAGAGGTTTGTCTGATTTCAGTAATGGTGTCTGCGCTGGGCGTGTTACGGTGGAGCCTTTCATCTGCTGACAGATGTCGCATTTCAAGACATAGGGGCCTATTAGAATGTCGGGCAGATTGCCACCGCCCGCATGGCGGTGGCAATTCGCCTGACATTTCCCTCCGCCTGCATCCCATTTCCTCCCGCCATATTAGTATGGCGGGGGGACCCCGGCGGACGGAAAGACCGTCCACCGGTTTTCCGCCGGTCGACGAGTCGACCGGGCGGAACAGGGGCTGTATATGGTGGCGGTGTCTGCAAGACACCGCCATCCATATTACAAATCAGGCAGAGATGTGCCTTTCCATGGCGGCGTTGCCGCCATGGAAAGGCATGCGGTCTCTGAATGGGGGGGCCCGTAGCGGGCCCTCAGGGTCATGGGGGCGTGGGGGGTGCACATGGGGGGTACCTATGCTACCCCCGCATTTGCATGCACAACGTGGCAGGCACCGTGCTGTGCCTGCCACGTTCTGCATGCAAATGCACAAGGTGCAGCCACAGCATTGTGGCGGGCGGTGCTGTGTGCACCGCCCGCCACAATGTTGTAGATGGGGGATGCCACCATCACCGTGGCGGTGGCATCCTAATTGCCGGTGCGGGACCGCCGCACCACTGGCCGCCGGTCCCAGCACCGCTAGGGTGGTGGGCGGACGAAAGTCCGCCCGCCATCCTAATAGGCCCCATAGTCTTTAGTCTGCTTTGTTAAGCCTGGCCACCAATAGCGCTGTTTCAATAAAGAAATAGTCGCTGCAACGCTTGTATGCGCAGAACCCAAACCCTCGTGTGCTGCTAGAATTAAGCCTTGCCTACGATTCATATTTGGTATTACTCTATCCCCCACTCCAGGAATCTGAGCATATGGAATGTTTTGTGCATCTAACTTGTAGGAGTACTTGAGTGGAAATTTCTTTGGTACTGCTGTGCTGCCTTTGCGCGAAGCATTGACAGCTACCATAATCTCGCCATCTACTCTCGTCTTTGAACGAGTAACTGCAGCTACGGCAGCTGTGGGAACAGCCCCCTTTGCGGCTTCATCAGCCAATGAATTCCCTTCAACGTGAACGCCATCACGCTGATGACTCAGTGTATGTATCACATGAGCCCTTGGTAGTTCGTTTCTCAACTCCACTACCTGTTCCCATAGCATTTTATGCTTAATTGTGCCACCTTTTGCATCTTTGAACTCGTTTTGTTCCCAATGATGTAAATATTCATTGTACGACTGTACACAGTAAAAGGAATCACACACAATCAGTGTGGGGAATTCGTGTTCCGTGTTTACAAGTGCCAGTATCAGTGCTTTTAACTCTGCCAACTGAGCCGTGCAGTCTCCTAGAGATTGCGTTTTAGTGCAACTTGGATGGAACTATCCATCGTGCATGCGACCTTTAACAATCGTACACGCTGCGCTGTAAGCTTGCTTACTCCCTATGGCCGGTTGAGCAGATCCGTCAGTGTAAATAATGTATTCATACTGATCTAGAGGCAAAATCTCATTTGGTAGAGGATATTCGTGTTCGTATTGCAGAAATGCTTGTGTTTTTAAACTTGGATCAAATCTGTATTCAACATCCGTTGCAGTAAGAGAATTAGCCCATTGTATCCATCTGGGATGTAAGGCTTTCGCATTTGGAATGCTAGCCTTTGTAACAGCCTCTAAAGCCGGTACTGGGGTTACGACAATTATGCGTTTACCCTGAGCCAGAGCTCTTTCTCTTGCTACAGCGGTCTCCACTGCTGTCAGGATTTTCTCTGTTGAAGTGAAACGCATCTCTGCGTTTGTGTACAGGTGTGATTTGTATGCGATCGGTACCGTTTCGCCTTCATTGAAAGTCACATAAGTGTACCCGCATTGACCCGCTATTACTCGGATCACTATGTTGCGTACGTTTACGCGTGTCTGTAAATGTTTAGAAGCTATCATGTCTTCCTGTAGGGAACGAAGGATATTTGTATGTTCCTGTGTCCATTGTCTGACTGAAAAATCAGGTTTTATTAAGTCGTAGAAAGGTTTTACTCTTTCTGCGTAATTCAAAATGTATGTTCGACCAAAATTTAGGAATCCTAGGATTGATTGTAAATTCTTCAATGATTTTGGAGGTTGGAGCAGCGCACACTTTTCTAAAAAGTTAGCTGCTAGGCTTTTTCCTTCACTTGACAGCTCGTATCCTAAAAATAGGACACTGAGGTGGGCAATTTTTGATTTCTTGAAATTAAATTTATAGCCCTCAGAGGCGAATCCCATAATAATGGTGCTCACCCTGGTCAAGTGCCTCGGTAAGTCATCGTCCGTCAGATAAATATCATCCACATAGGATAATGCTTCTTCATCCAAATTTTGGAGTAACTCTGTTACTCTTGCTGAAAATACACCGGGGCTAATTTTATACCCTTGGGCAAGTCGACAAAATTGTCGCTGGGAGCCTAACGCACTGAATGCGGTCAGATACCTGCTTTCAGGCGCTATATTTTGGCAGAAAAATCCATTTGAGATATCAAGTGTTGTTTTGTATTTTTTGCACACAAAGTTATTCATTAATGCGGCACTGTGTGCATTTTGAACTGCAAATGTCTTTGTGCAAGTGTTTAAATGTCTGTAATCCAAAACTAAACGATATGTGTTGTCAGGTTTCATTACGGGAAAAAAAGGATTGTTCATAGGTGAAGTGCAATTTTCTATCACCCCCTGGTATTCTAGTTGATCTAGGATCTCCCTGACTGGTTTTTTAGCTTCCTGCTTTATAGGGTATTGACTTTGAGCATTTGGGGAAACTTTTAATGGGATCACGTGGTGTGTTGAATCCTCATCCCAACCAACATGATTTTTATATAATGCCGGAGCTAGGGCAACCGCCCACTCCTGCGCATATGCATGTTTAAGATGTATGGGAACGAGGTCGGAAAAGGCTGGAAAAATTACAGTTTCTCCCCGAGGACACTCCATGACAAATGCTGGCAGCCAGTCTTGTTCTGCTAATAGGATGTCATAACCAGATGACAGATTTTTCCAAAAGAGACCTTTAATTTTTCTGGGATTGTCCCCCTCCAGCCGGAGTGTTATCTCATGTAACTTATGTGGGAGACTTACCCGAGTATCAGGTGTTTCCACCATGATATACTCACTGAACTCCGCTGTCACCAGAAATTCCTTCAGGTTCTGGTGAGCTATCGTTACTTCTGCCGCGCTGTCTAGCATCGTCAGAGCCCATTCCCCGTTTAGAAGCTGTGTCCTCAGAATTCTGGGCATGTCTGATCTTGAGACCTGCTACCTTCTTCTTTTTGAACTGAGGTTTCGATTTTTGTTTATCTTCTTCTTTAGGTGCGTAGTCCACAGCACATTGCGTGTCTCTGGACTTTGTACGCTCCTCTGACCGTCCTTCCCTCTCTGAGTTTTTTGATGAACCCTGAAAGGAACGAGAGGAACGAGTATCAGTATCCTGATACCTGTCAGGTTTTTTAATATTATCCCTATTCCTGAGGTTATACCTCCTTTCAGAGGGCTCCTGTTGAGGAGACCTACCTCTGGATTGAGATCTGTTGTCTTTAGACTTTTGTTGTTTTTTATTTTCCCACTTCTTTTTAGAAGAAGTAGGCATCTGCTTTGTAGTGTCCTTTTCAGGACTGCCCACCAGTTGTGGTTTTAAAGCCTTCCCACCTAGACTGTCTCTGCCTAGTTCTGCATATGCAGTTTCAATTATTTTGAGTAATTCGTGTTGTTGTTCTATTGGACCGAACTCCCTTAGGCGTTGGCGGATTGCCACTGAAGCTGCCTCCCCCTTAATGTTAGCTAGTATTATGGCTGATACCTGGTCAAAGTTATTTAGTAACTTCATCCATAAGTTAAGTGCAGGCTCCGCTCCGCACTCATTTTGTATCTGTCTCAATACATCAGGTATTACTGCTAAGGACGGGATACCATGTGTTCTGGTATATATGGCAGCAAAGACTGAACCCCAAGAGGTGGAGTCCTCTACTTGTGGTGTGATCCCCATGGGCAAGCATATTGTTGGAATTTTGTGTTTTTCATAGGTGGTAGTATTCGGGAATACTGCCTCAAGCTGAGTTATTTTCTGAACTATCCAGAATGGTATTTGTTCGCTTTTTGCGGGCATTTTGCCTATTACCGCGTGTAATGTTTGTGGAGTAATTTTATTTCCTGTACCCTGAACTGGAGTACTATTTGCTGCAGCTGATGCAGGTTGGATTGTTAAAGTCCTCATGACGAATTGTGTCAGGTTTCTGTATATTTTAATTAAATCTCTGTGTTGTACGAGTAATTCTGGCCGTGGCATTGTTCCAATGTCAGGATGCGGTGTGTAAGCCGCTAGTATTGGCCATGTGGCCCCGTCTCCTCTGAGCGGGCCTAATCTTACTCTTTGTCGTACGTGGGGTAGGGCGCCATAAAACCAGTAATGGTGTTCCTGGTAAGTGAGAGGAATCTCTATGTCCTCAAACGGGGCATATTCCCTTGGTGCATTTCCTCTCAAATAGTAGTGAAATGTCTTTGTTATGGCATTTGCTGCTGGGAGTGTAACCCATGAATAGAATACCTCTGTTTTGTTTGATTCGTGTGCCTCAATCACGAAAACTACTATGCCACCCGTGGCTGGTAAGCCATTTTCTAATAGTCTTAAGGTGACTGTCCTTCTGAATTTTGGTGCAATCTGTATTGCATCCTCAGGATCTTCTTCTCCCTCTAAAACGTTCAGGTCAACTCTGTCTTCCCCTGCCTCGGAGTCAGGCATGTTTAGAGGAAGAAGTGTTCACAGGGAACTAAGATGAGGTGTTATGCACAATTTAGGAACTAAATGTCCTTCAAGCTTGATTAACCAACAGCCAATAAATAGTATTTTCGTACTACTCAGCTGTGGCGGATTTTGTGTCCACCCACTCCAGACGTCTCTGGGGTTTTGTGAGTAGGTTCTCTGAGAATAGCACGACTGAACTACTCAGATTCTACTGTTAAATAAGTACCAAACCAACGTTGGTGGTGCCATGTCGTGTAGTTCCTATAGTACCCATGCAGGACCTGCGCGTTTGGATAACATAAACCGTGGGCTTGGTGGCAGACTGATTCTGTGCACCCCCACCGTGTATGTTAGCCTGATTTGCATTAGCTAGCTCACAGTGCCACTAGAATCTCCTCTTATTGGGGAGAGAGTAGTTTCTGGCAACCTTAGATCATGACAACCCAAATTCCTCAGAATCGTGGAAACAATGTACTACCTTTCGCTCAGTCCCTCGTGCTTACTTATTCGGTTTGTCTCAGAGAGTTACACAGAATTAACAGTCAGGCGTTTCAATAAGCATTTATTGAACAGTTGTTATTCGAGTGTAAAATATATGTGCTGTGGTAACCAGCAGACAATAGCAGAGATATATTATCAGCAGTACGATAAAAGCAAAGGGATAGAACAGTTCTACCATATTGCAATAATCATGAATACATACATGAATATAAAAAGCATTATGAAAAGTGCGCGTACTCCCCAGATGCCTAACTAGATGTACCTGAGTGTACCTAGCATATGTGTGTAGGACTAAAAGCCTAAGAGCCAAGAATCCTTCTAGGATTTAGTTGAACCCCCATACCTGAATAGAGAGAGTGTGGGACCCCGTCCTGGTCTCGAGTTGGACACCCAGCAAGGGCTGTGTTAGACCGCTGTCAGCTGGAGCGACTGCATGCAGGAGCCTCAGCGTCTCTGGTCAGTGTGTCAGCATGGAAGTCTCGGTTCTCTCTATCTTACCGGGGTAAGATGTGGTGTATTTATACCCTGAAGACTCTAGTTGCTTCATATGGGTTGTATTGGCCATGTTAGACGTGAGGAAGACGTCAGGGGTGAACTTTGTACATACATATTATGCAGGTGGTGTATTCCTAGAGAGCCATGTATAATTGATGAGTACAGTGTGGGCCTGTGTTTGGGAAAAACCCTGCTGTATTCAAAACCACAGAATAGATAACGTTCAGCCCTCAGAGCACGTTGTGTACTAGTGAGGACCAATCTAGGTGAAAGATCATGCCTATATAAGGAATCATGACTATAATAGGAGATGTACAGTTATGACCGTAATAGGGCATATGCAGCTTTGACCATAATAGGGCAAGTTCGAATATGACCATATTAGGGCAAATATTAATACTTCCATTTTAGGGCATGTATAAACGGGTCTATATTAGGGCCTCTATACGGGACATAACAACACCTAATACTAATATGGATCAGATAGATGAAAGTATTTATCATCAGGATAAATTGATTAATGATTTCTCGTTAAATGTCTTTACGAAATTGCTCTACGAGTATGTCGCCACAATGGATGTGAGTGATTGTTATGTGTGCATGCAATTACCTTCGTCTGTTACGGAGGGAGTTACTTACCATCACTTACCCTTAACGTATGGTGTGTCGTGTAGTGTATTAACAAGCCTGTTCTATGTGACGGGGAAGTTGGAGTTCTATTATTCTAACATGGATTTAGCCTTTTCAGAAATTCCTATTAGAAAAGATATGAATAAAGTGTATAGTGGTAGAAGAGCAGAATACATGGGAGAATTTTTCCATATTACTCAGACTTTAGATATAGTGAATGCTCATAGAAATAATCTTACTTGTAGTTTGCAAACTGTAGAAAAAGATTTCATTAATATGGTAGAAGATAGAAGACAGGATTTTCATAGAAAAGCTGCTGAACAGAAGTCACATGTACCACCGTGGGCTTTTGGAGAGGGAAATTACAAAAAGGGTGAGACTTACGCTGCAATGTCTCTGGATTGGTATCATAAAGGGAAACTTTGCTTGCTTAGACTAAAAACTGACTTTAATAACTATTTCATTGGTACTAGTGAATGTGAACATACTTTCTTGATAACTGGTGGATGGGGATTGAAAGGAGGAACTGATCCTGTTTTCCCAGGAGTATATTATGTGTGTGGTAAAAGTGCCTATTATAGGTTGCCTGCACATTGGTATGGTAGTTGTTACTTTGGGATTGTATTTCCCAAGGTGTACCATGTAGATAGAAATAATAAAATTAATGAAATAAACATGGATTAATACGCAAAAAGAGAGCAAGTTTTTCAGAGATAGTAGGTGATATTTTTGGTGCACTGATACCTTCAGTTGGGGTCGTTCTAAATACGCATAAAATTCGAAAATTGTCTACAGTGGTTGATCGTTTATCAACAGATACCGCTGGTGGGATTTTAATGATTGATACTGAAATGGTTGCAAATAGATCAATGGTTTTGCAAAATCGACTTGCCCTTGATATTCTATTAGCAAAAGAGGGTGCAGTCTGTGGCATGTTGAAAATCCAACACTGCTGCACTTGTATCCCTGACAAAAGTAAGAATCTTGAGGGGTATATTAAAAATATTACGAAATTACATGAGGATTTGACCCAACTAGAGGTTGATGGTGTTTGGGAGAAACTTGGTAAGAGTTTTTCCTCTGTAAGTAAATGGTTTTCTACACTTGGAAGTAGCTTATTAGGGAAATAATAATAATAATGCTGTAGTAATATTGTTAATAATAATGACATATAAATGTTGTAAGTGTAGATGTGGAAAGAAGAAGATGATAGAATCAGACAACAAACTGAAAGCCAGAAAGAAAGAGAGATGAGATAGAATTAGAAGACATGAGAAGAAAATATTATGAAACGATGAAAGATTTAGATGAGAGAATGATGAAGAGAGAAAAGACTACAGACCTTTAAATAAAAATAAAGGTGGGAATTGGTATGATGGGTATTTTGTGATGGCTCAAAAATGCCATCAGAGGGGGGAATTGATGGAGCAGGGTTTTGAGAATATAAAACCTGCTCGAGTTAACAGCTCCAGTAACATTTACTAATAGTGTGATGTAAAAATAATATGTACCAACACGAATACATTGGGAAAATGCTTTGCGCATGCGTGCACTAAAGCTAAGACTAATGCATGAAAGACAAGGCCGAATTTTTATTTCTGCTTCTAAAATTAATGAAATAACGCTGCTTTTACATTAATGCTCTTGCTAGGTAAACATAACATTGGGATAGTGCAATGGTAGGAGGTAAACAGTGAGAGTTTCATTTCGGGAAAAATAATGTCTGTGTTTTCATTCATTTTAGAAACAAGTACGGGCCTATATTTCTGCATGAATGTTAAGGGTTAAAAATGAACAAAAATGAAATAAATGCTGAAAAATTGAGCTCTGACAGAGAGAGGAGAGACGTGGTGGAGGCAAATGTTGTTGAGCTTCGGAAAAGAATGTTGCGTGTCTGCCAAGTAACGGAAAGACGGCCATGGGAATAAAAGGAAGTGTACAAACTTCTTCCATCGAAAGCGGCATTGTTGAATAAAAAAGCTGAAACATGTTGCCTTCTCGAGGAAATGTGTGGATAGTGTAATTGGAGAGTCAATTAAACAAAGAACATTAAGAAAACATGATCATGACTATGGTGGTGTGATAGAACACCCCCTGAATTGACCAATGAGAGACTAAGATTCTGAAAATGTTGTTACAATGGTGGGTTGGACATTTAGGTTTTTAGAGTATAACTGGGGTGTCTGGGGGTGTTAGGTAGCTCGTGCCTTTGAAGAAGCTAGAGAGCGGAGATCGTCACTGTCCGTCGGTTTGCTGATAGAGGCCTACCTGTTTCTTGTTCCTGTTCCTGTTCCCGTATCCAGTATCCTGATCTAATCTTTGTTCCCTGAAACTGTCTCAGGGGACCCCTTACTTTCTCCGTGGCCAGGGGGTGGCATTTCCTTTATTTCCCTAGGTTAGTATTAGCTAAATGAACAGTAATTTGCATAATAATTTGCAAATGTATTTTCTCTCTGAAACTTTTGTCTCTTCGCCTATCCACTCCTCCATGTGCATTTATTCACTTGATATGAGTTTGACACAGTTTGCATTGATGTATGTTCTCTTTTTCTGTAATTAATGCATTGTTTGCCTTGTGAATCTGTACATGTTTGAGCTCTTATTTACATTATTTGGTGATAAACACTATTAACCTTACACTGAGTTTGTGGTTTATTTAGTGATATAGTTAGATAGATAGATAGTACTATTATTACCATCAACTTCTCAACTTTTGGTCCATCGACCAGAGGAAAGAACTTTGATATGCAGGCTTAGTTAGTTTATTTAGAGTGTTTAATTTAAGCCTGTATAATGAACAGCTGATTTCTATTAGTGTTCATTTAGTCTTGATAAACTGATATAAATATATATATATATATATATATATATATGGAGATTTATACAGCGTCATTTCAGCGGGTTATGTGGGGTAAGTGTGTATTGGGCCCGTTGTTGTGTTGTGTTATCGACCCCTGATTTGACGCTGGATCAGTAGTGTACATCAATCACTGTAGGTCAAGTACAAATGCAAGTTCTATCCTCACCGGTGACCACCAATGTTAGCAATGGGGGTCTCTAGTTGGCAGTGGCTTGCACCCTGTCTATGTAGGGACACTTGCTTCTAGTCAGGATGAGGGAATTGCACCCCCTTGGTAGCTTGGCATGAGCAGTCAGGACTATCTCAGAGGCAATGTGTAAAGCATTTGTACAAACAATAACACAGTGAAACCACTACAAGTGGACACCACACCAGTTTAGTAAAATAAAGTATCTTTACCTAAACAAGATCAAAATGACAAAAATCCAAATATGACTTTTAAAAGGTAAAAACTATTTTGCCTATAGAAAACTATGGATGCATCACTTTTAGCACAAGGTACCTTGGATGCATCCAAATTACAGGATGAAAACAGGTGCAGGGAAGGTGATGCGTCGGTTCTTTACCCACACAGAAGGTGATGAGACAGTTGAGTTTCTTGCTCCAAGGGAGTTGATGCATCTGTTCCTTACTGCCACCCAAGGGAGGTGATGTGTTGGTTACTTACTGGAGAGGAGGTGATGTGTCTGTTTCTTACTGCGAGGAGAGTTGATGTGTAGGTTTCTTACTGAAAACACAGCGTCATTGTAGATTTGGCACACAGGTGCGGCGCTTGAGAAAATCCAGGTGCTACGTGTCGATGTAGCAGCGATCCAGGCACTGCATCGATTTCTGCAGTCGCTGACAGGTGATGCGTCGATTTTTTCAGGCACACATCAGGGCCTCAATCGGAGTTGTAGCGTGAGTGTTGGACTTCAGAGACTTGGTGCTTGAGACTTGGACTGCAGCAGTTTCTTTGGCTGTTGAGAGGTGCAGAGTCAATATTTTCAGCCACACCGAGGTGATGAGTGTGTTTTTCAACCGCACAGCAGCCTGCTGCGGGTAAGCATACTGGAAGGGCGATGCGTATATTTTCAACAACAGGAGCAGCAAACCAACCTCCAAGGGCCCAGAACTGGAGTTGGCACCACTAGCCAGGTCAGAACTCCCAGCAGTGGAGTTCAAGGATGCTGCAGGTGAAGTCTTTCTGTCCCTGAGACTTCTTAACAGGAGGCAAGCTCTACAACAAGCCCTTGGAAAATATTCTCAAGCAGGATACACAGCAAAGTTCAGTCTTTGTCCTCTCCAAAGCAGAAGTAGCAACTGCAGGCCAAACCAGCAAAGCGACACACATCAAAGGGCCAGTACTCCTCCTTACAGCTCTTCAGCTATTCTCTTTGGCTGAGGTTCCTCTTGGTCCAAAAGTGTTCTAAAGTTCTGGGGTCAGGGCCCCAATACTTATACTACTTTCAGCCTTTGAAGTGTGCAGGTTTGAAAGAAAGTCTCTCCTGCTTACTAGAACAAGTCTGTCTTTCCTGGTCCAGCCACACTCTAGGGGGTGGAGACAGCATTGTGAAAGGCAGGCAGAGCCCTATTCAGGTTTCAGTGACAACTCTTTCCACCACTCTAGCTCAGGAAGACCCATTAGGATATGCAGGGCACACCTCAGCTGCCTGTGTGTGGATGTCTGAAGTGAATGCACAAACAGCCCCGGTCAGGCATTGATTACACAAGCAGGCAGAGGCACACAGAATGGTAAAGCAAGAAAATGCCCTTTTTCTAAAAGTGGCATTTTCAATCACACAATTTAAAAACCATCGTCACTAAAAGATGTATTTTCAAATATTGAGTTCTGGGAACCTAAACTCCAAATCTCTATATTCTCCCCAAGGGAAGTTACACTTAAGAGATATTTCAAGGCAATCCCCATGTTGCCCTATGGGAGAGATAAGCCTTGCAATAGTGAACAATGAAATTAGCAGTATTTCACTATCAGGACATGTAAAACACACCATTACATGTCCTACCTTTCGCATGCACTGCACCCTGCCCTGGGGAGGGGGTGGTACCTTGGGCCTACCTTAGGGATGCCTTACATGTAGTGAAAGGGAAGGTTTGGGCCTGGAAAGTGAGTTCACTTGCCAGGTCGACATGGCAGATTAAAACTGCACTCACAGACACTGCAATGGCAGGCCTGAGACATGTTTACAGGGATACTCATGTGGGTGGCATAGCCAGTACAGCAGGCCCACTAGTAGAATTTGGCACTGGGCACACATAGTGCACTTCACTAGGGACTTACCAGGAAATCAAATATGCCAATCATGGATAACCAATCTCAATTTACAAGATGCAGGAATCTATATTTTCAGTAAGGTAGAGGGACACAGGGTGCTCATAGGTGAATGTTAGCATCTGGCAATCAGTCATTTATAAATGTTATCTCTGTTTTTTTGCTAAATTGAACACTTTACTGCATTGTACACATTGCCTACCATTGGTCAATAGCAATCTTTGGTTAAACATTTTCTTACATAGTCATATGTTACAATCAGGTTACCCACCTCCAAATGTTTTCAAAAGACCTTTACTCATTGGTGTCGCATTCCATATCTAATTAAGTGACACAGAACCTCCATTAGGACAATAGAATATGACCTTGGTGCAAATGATTTATGTGCTATCCACTAAAACTGAATCACTGCATAGGCTACTGTCAAGAGAGATGTATTGCTAGTCTCACGAGGACCCGGTTTCCATTAAGAGTTAATGTTCTTAAACGTCAGTGGAGCAAGGGATGAGGGGACGTGAGGGAGAAAAGTGTTGATCCTTTCCAGGGTGTCAGCTGTCATTTATGCAGCAAGGCAGCTTAAACGTTTTTTTACATTTTCATTTTAATGGAATGTCCTCAAACCAATATATCAAGAGTTGTGTTTTCTGTTCTACATTTCCTGCAGATTCACATGCGTTTTCTCTACCCTATATTCACAAACTCATTTTAAAGTGGCAGTAGGTGATTGTTATCATTAGGAGATCATGCATTTGTAATGTTAAATGAAATGTAGAAGATAGAAGCGACTGGATCAAATCTGCATTGAAGTTTAAGGGGGATATTCTCAAGAACGTGTGATAATTATCGCGAAATTAGCTTAACGCAACTTTGCACATCGCAGTCCATCGCGGGAAAATAACACTGTGTTAACGTTGTATTCTCAACCCAGCGCCAAATGACCGCGTTAAAATCAACGCAATGCCGAAAAAATGCGAAACACGAACGCGAAAAAAGTTGCGATGCCCCATATCGCAATACAAAAATCAGCGATAACCAGCGACAGGCCTGCAATTCCCACGTGTCATGCGGGAAAATGCACTATAAAAGCAGAAAAATAAAAAAGACGAAAAAATAAACTGCGTAGCACCATGGATGCACCCGGACCAAATGCAGAGGACAACGCGAACCCCACAAGCCCCACAGACGACCAGCAAGGAACCTCGGGGTCAGGGAAGGGCAAGGAGAAGAGGAAGAGGAAGACGGGGTTCAGTCCGCAGGAAAACAGGATCATCGTCACGGAGGTGATAGAACACTACCAACAACTGTTCGTCACCTCCACTGTGTCATTGGCAACACAAACGGAAATATGGCAGTCGATCGTGAACAACGTGAATGCAGTCGGAGTGCTGAGGAGGTCAATGGAGGAGGTCAAGAGGCGCTGGCATGATGTGAATAGCCAAACCAAGCAGAAACTCGCTGCCAACCAGAAGGCAGCAACAGCGACTGGAGGTGGGAGTCCTGCGCCACAGGAGGAGCTGGATGAGCTGGAGGAAATGGTGGCCACAGTCATCAGTGTGGAGACGGTGCAAGGAGTTGGGGGTCCGGACACAGCTCGATATGACCTGACCCAACAGCAACAGGGTGAGTAACGACCAGGGACTGGGGGGAAGGGGGGAGATGGGCACAATGGCACAGATGCACAATTATGTGTAGCACACTGCACACCCACAATGATCGTGGAACATGTCCCTGATACCCTTGGCACACTGCAGCACACATAGAAACACCAAGTAGGCCCCTGTCCACTATATGCACAAAGGGGCCCCCCTCCCTATCACCAATCTCACAACCTACCCATGCACATGTGCTGAATCCAGCAAAGCAGCGGCTCTGTGAGCCACACTGACAATGCAAGTGACACTGCATGACCAATAGCATGGCTGCAGTCAAAATACATGACATGGTGCATGACACAACACTGAGGTTGCCCAGTGTGGATCGCATCCTCAAAGGAGCAGGTCACACTCTGACACATCCACGTGCACATACAACCCCTGACGTCAACAACACATCTGCAGACAAACAATGCACAAGAGTACAAAAACCGACCAAGAGCACAAATGACCCAAGTTGCCAACATCTCAGCACCTTAAAAGCACACAAGTCAAAGGCACACCGCCTCAAAGGGATAAGGGGCCGCTAAATCAGAGTTGCAGGGGCGACTCTCCCACAATGCAGCACACACACATAGCAATCACAGCACATCAACATTGACGACAATGTGGTACAAAGTGCAACACTTTCACTACAGAACAGAGGACACAACTGGTGCCGCTTGTGCATAGAAACTGGCCAATCACATCTGGCATAGCAGGAAACTGTGAGATGATCATGTACGAGTACAACCTCACATCCGTCATGTAGTCGAAATGTCCACTGTCTCCCATCAAATAGCCAGCTCATCCAAAACAGTCACAATGTACATTGTCATGCAGTCTGTATGTAAACATGTACAATGCGTCAACATACATGGAACACCCTGTTAACCTGCAACTCCCCTTTACATTGCAGAGGGACAATCAACACCTCCTGCAGAGCAGACCAGACATCTCTTCAGTGATGATGAGGTGGACCCCCTGGCCATCAGCTCCGACACCCTCCAACGGCTCGTGGACAGCCTCCGCACCCCACCACCAGGAGCAGGGCAGCCCAGCTGCATTGAGGTGAGCCCACCCCTGCACAGCCCACACAGCAGGAAGCACCCACCACCATGGCAGGCTCCCAGCACCTCACGGAAAAAGACACATGGCAATCCAACGCCGTGTGTCAGACTGCCAGAGGGGGCTGGCTGAACAGGTGCGGGTGGGCTTCGACCTCATGGCAGCCAAACTTGATGCCATACGTGGGTGTATGAGTCCCATCAGGGACCACTTACAGTCCCTAACGGACACCCACAGTCCGTTCCATGCTCTACAACAATCCTTGGCTGACCTCGCTGGAGCCATTACTCGGATACAAGAACTGTCTAGTCAGACAGGCTCCAGCGATGACAGCACAGAGTTGGCACAGATGCGGAGGACAATGGAGAACATGGAGAGGATGCAGGCTGGAAGGATGGCTGCCACGGCTGTACACCAGCGAGATGTAACTGGGATCTTCCATGCCCTGCAGAACCTCATCTTGCCATTGCTGCCACAGAGCCTGTCCCAGATGACTGCTGCAGGAACTTTGACACACACATCTCCGCCCCCTGATGTGTCAGTGGCACACAGTGATGCAGCCATACCACCTCCGCCACCTGATGTGTCAGTGGCACACAGTGATGCAGCCATACCACCTCCGCCACCTGATGTGTCAGTGGCACACAGTAATGCAGCCATACCACCTCCTCCACCTGATGTGTCAGTGGCACACAGTGATGCAGCCATACCACCACCACACACACCTGACACACCTGACACAGAAGACATATCAGAGGACTAAGATGTGGTTGGCAATGACTCTGTTTGAGAGAGGAGGTTGTAGCATTCATCCCCGCCATATGGCCTGTTCCTGCTTGGTTCAGCCCTCTGCATCATGCCCCGGAACAACACCTTCCACTGTCTCCCCGAAACACTCGGCGACATTCTCCTGGACCCCGACATGGACTGCCATATCTGCTCTGGTTACCAATGACACAGCAATCAGGCTGCGGACTGAACTCTTCCTCTTCCGATTAAATTGTCATTCCCCAAAGGACTCTGGTTGGCCCTCCACTGGGCAACCATGTAATGTGGGGTTTGCATGGCCATGTACTGCTCCAGCTCCGACCTCCACAGAATGTGAATAAAACATTCCAAATCACACAGATGTGTCATGTCTATGTTCAATCAAGTATATAAGCATGGATGAATGTAGGGACATTGATTCCACAAAAAGGTACACCCTGGGAAATGACATCAATGTGCATGTTTGACCCTGACCCACATGGCCAATTAGATGACTGTGAAGGTGTGAACTAGCTGTGGCCTCATTGCTCATGAAAAACAATCTCGCAACCCCCCAACGTAGCCCCACGTCCATGTATTATATGGGGCTGTGTGTAAAAATGTCTAATTCGGTAGCAGGCCTAAAGTAGTGTCCCCCATCACATGTGACAACAGAACATCTCTTCGCATACCTACTCACACTCAACTGTGTGGACACAGCCTGTTTTGATGGATCACATTGATCCACATGGCAAGAATATGGACACCATACTCACATTGCTGAAGACACGTAAGAGCACAGGTCTACCAGCAACTATCCCAACCACAATGTCTGGCTCACAGAGGTGGAGCTGGCAATAGGTACTCACCCCTAAGTGAAATGCGTCAGTCAGTCCCTCCCTGTGTACGGACAATGTTCATTGAGGCACACTATTTGTCATTCTAATCAACACTCATCACAGTTGAACACTAGTGAAGTGGCGTAGACTTTATTAGCATGTGCGTGTCAGTACGGGCAAGACAAGGGCCACAACATGCAGACCAATGCTTCAGACACTAACAGGCAGCATGGGAACATGTAGAGGTGCAAGAAATGGGGAGGTCAAAATGAACACCAATCATTACGGATGGCAACGGTCTCAGCCCACCTTGCCTTGCTGGACGAGTCATGTGATGTTTGGCGTATGCTCATTGCCCCGTGTCAGGGGACACGACTCACAGCCCATGGGATCTGCATAGTGCTGTACCACCGGACTGCGCAGACTGTCTGCTCTGCTGACAGTGAGCATGTGAAAGGGTCCAACAAGGTCACATGTAGTACTACATTGCCATGTGTGTACTCTCCCTCCAGCAGTATGTCAGATTTAGGAACCTTGCCAAGCGACGCTGTGCAGCTCCGCCCATGGGACTGCCTCACCTTGCACAGGTGTGTGTCAACACGCATAGGTGCACGCAAATGCATTCTTAGTCCAGGCGAATGCAGCCATGTCCACTGTTGTGGTGGGATATGTGACCATTTCTCCAAGATGCAACAAGGTGTTGGGACCTGTGCTCTGGGTTACAAGCAGTTGTGGCTGCAGGAACGTAGTTACTCGTCCATGAATACGAGTGCAGCTTCCTGGGCAATCAGTTCCAAGAGTACGTCATTGTCGACTTCAACGAACACGAGGGCGAGCCAATCCATTAACTGGTCCGGACCGATGTGCTCCGTCCACGCCGTTTCACCAATCAGCAACACAGCCCAATAGGGGAGCGCTTCGATGTGGTCACTGCACACGAGGACTTGTGCAATCTCCCATGCCCAACTGCCAGCACATATGCCAAATATCAAGGCATCCCATGAACGGGTATCACGGTTACACTCCTGTTCGTGGGCCAACAGGGGGCACACACACAAGTCATAATCCATTTCAGCTACCGTTGTGTTGGATAGGCAGACATCCATGGGCCACTCGAATATGCATGATTGACAGTGGAACCAGGGCTGGACGCAGGTGACGTACGCAAGACGGAAGCTCAGACGGTAACTGATGCGCAACACTGCCAGTGGCAGTGCCCCCAACAAATGCAGCATACGTGCACGGTACAGTTCCACGTGACAGGGGTTGTGCATGTGCCCGGGATGTTCTGCCATTGCTTTGGTGGCTCTCATAGAACCGGCACTCTTCTGACCTGCGGCAGTTATGTGGATGATATACCACAGCTCGGAGCAATGAGTTGTAGGTGTGTGCAACGTTTGGACGTATGGGTTGTTGTGTACGTAAGTGTCAAGGGCATTCCATGCAAGAGTACCTCGAGCAAGGACTTCTGTGTGTGGGGTGTGGATACGTTGGTCTGTCATTAGCGCTGTGCCTAGTGTGGGAGTCGTCATCATCTGCTATGGTATCTCTCTCAGGGGTTGCCTGCCGCATGCAAGACCAAGGTCGGAGGTGCAGATGTCCTTCCGCCTTATGTATTGAGGCAAAGGAGCTTTCATCCCTAATGTTAGTCTGGCTACTGCTTGCATTCTGGAAAATTGATGTGACTTTCGCGCTGCAATTGAGGCTAGGCCTTAGGCTTATGGTGCACCAATAGCGATACACACACAACAGTTGGCATGCATGAGCCAAGAGCCCGAGTAGCCTTGCGCTCCTTTACAATCCCTTCGTGCGCGGTCGCCCTTCGGGTGCATGCAACATTGCAACATTGTCGATTGCGGGCCGTGTGGCGCAGACACTGCAACAGAGACACACGCATCAGTTGGTTTCCTGTCCAGCCCAGAAATGAACCACGCCCAGAGCCCAGGGATAATTATTCACACCCCTACGCTGGCCTGGCATACGCCGACCCAGCCCACTCGGAGTACGTATAAAGGGGGGGACGACGACGCTACGTGTCCCAGTTATTCCCCACTGCCGGAGGTGACATGGCTGTGTACGCCTGGCATATCATGAGACTCAATCAGAAAGGGTCCATGACTTGCATTGCACAGAGTGTGTGGCACCGGAAACACTGCGGCCGGCACGGGCCTACCGCCAGGGGACGTTGACTTTCGGTGCACTGAGGTAGGGGCACCTTAGGTGCTGAGCGGGTGTGCAGCCTGCGATGATGCGCCGTCCTGGCGGTCCGGACTGGTAAGGGTTTGTGTGAGCCCTGCTGGACCGCAGTGTAGGCCTGAGCTAGCGGGCAGCGCGGGCCTACCGCCACGTGGCGTTGCCTCACGGTTCATAGGGTTAGTGGCACCTATAGGGCTGAGCGGGTGTGCAGCCTGTGATGATGCCGTGTGCACTGATATGATCTCTGCCATTGCAAAATCAAGACCCAGAATCACGTGTGTGACCTGGTGGCACACGGGGCGGGGCTGCATGATGTGGAGGCTGCCAAGTTCGCGGGCCCCAGGCTTGGAGCTTGCACCAGCACGTGGTGGGCCCTCTTGGAGACACGCTGGTGGCAGAAGGTGAGTAGTGAGGTCTGGGTGCGCAGGGGCGGGCAAACACCGCTGGGCGGCGGGAGGGGCTGGGGTGCAGCAGCCTGTGTGCGCAGGGGCGGCCAAGTGATGATGGCGTGTGCAATGATATGGACTCTGCCATTCATGAATCTGGACTCTGTTTCAGATAAGGGACATGGTGGACTGCAGTGTATACCGGCACGTGGTTGGAGACACACCAGTGGCAGCAGGTGAGCAGTGAGGCCTGGGTCTGCAGTGTCAGCACTCTCTCTTCCTCTCCCTCTCTTCCTTTCACTGTCTCTCTCTCTTCCTCTGTCTCTCTCTCTCCTTCTCCCTCTCTTCCTTTCACTGTCTCTCTCTCTCTTCCTCTGTTTCTCTCTCTCTCTCTCTCCTTCTCCCTCTCTCCCCCTTTCTCTCTCTTTCTCTCTCTCCCTCTCTTTCACTCTCTCTCTCTCACCCTTTCTTTCTCTCTCTCTCTCTGTCCTTTGATGAGCGCATGACACACCTTCTTATCTTGAATTTTGTGTTGCAGGCTGTGTCTTACAGATAGTCCAGTGAAGACCCACCATGACTCTTCCGAATAGTTGTTTTGAGTTAAATTTGAATAAAATAATTTGTTTGGAAATTCAAAGATGAATGAATGATTCTCATTTTTCTAACCACACATGAATGTTAATTGTTGTACTTGTGCGACATCAGGCAAATTGTTTTGTTCATGATTTCGTAAGGTTGATGTAAAATATCCTTGTCCGGGGTAGGGCCCTGGGGGGAGGGTCCTGGGTGTGGTGGCGGTGGGTGTTGTGGCCCTCTTGGGGCTCCGAGCTGCATGATCAGTAGCTCCATGGCATCTGTTGTTCTTCAGGTGTGGCTCTGGTCTGGGCTCCCTTTTGTGGTGCAGGTTGTCGTCCAACTTAACACTAGGTAAGAGCAGATGTTAAATCCCTGCTGCTAACGCGCCTTTTCGCCTGTTTTGGGATCTTATCGCCGATCTGGCTGGTCATAGAGAATATTGCGAAGCAGTGTTTTCGTGGATTTTTGCACAGGAACGCCTACTCTGCATCTCATTAGCGTTAGTTGCCGGTGTCATCCGTGGAGATGTTTTTTGCGGCTGCTATCGCAGGAAAACTGGCGATGTCGGCTGTTAGCACCAGCTTGTGAATGGTGCGATAAATCTATCGCCACTTTGGCTGCGATAAAGTGCCGCTAACTCGGCGATAAGTCCTTGAGAATATGCCCCTAAGTATATTATGCACAATTTACAAGTCACTGCAATGAAGTCGTCCCATTTTCATATGGCAACAAGAAAACCCACTTCAAGTAGCATAAATGATTAATATTTTCATTACCTTAGCTTATAGAAATCTACTACTTTTGTAGTTCTGAACTGGAAAATAAGAATGCACTTAGCAAATGAAATGTGTCTAAAATCGCTCCTTTAAAACTATATTATTTATGACTGAAAAATAATTATGATATATAACATGAAAGTTTCACTTTGAATTTTAAATTTCTGAGCTAGGAAAATGTAAGCTTAATCACAACTTGATACTCTGTACTGGTGTTTTCTTTATGGAAACTCGACTGGAAATTTTGGGTGTCAATTTCCATTTATGCATGCTACTTCTTACCTTGAATATTTATGTGCTTGTGATTTACGCACTTCATATTTTGGTTTTAAAAATGTTTTTCATTTTTATATTCTTTTTAATCATGTGCTAATAATTATTATCGTGCTAATCTTTTTTTCAGTTTTTATAACCGAAATAAGCTTATTCATTATGAATGATATAGCAGTAAGCAGCCAGAGACTTTAAAATTTTCCTATGCAAAATTTGAAAATATTCTATGTTCTGTTGCTGACTTTCACACTGCCAAAATGTTACATCATTAGTGTATGTATTTAATTCTCTGTTGCATTTACAGTCATATATTTTTTCCTCCCCTACTTAAAATTCCAACAGTGCAACGTGTTAAATTATTGTAGTGCAATAGGTTTGCGTCGTACGGGAATATCAATTTGTGGTTCACAAGCCAGAGGCAACTAATTACTGCATGAGTATTAACAGAAAATGTCAAAAAGTTGCCAATACAGCCAAAGTTTTATACTATGTTTGAGCTTTCTTCCTTGATAGAGTAAAAACAGACTCGTATATGACTATCTATTTTTATTCTTTACAGTGAGTAAAAGTGGTCTACTGACTGCATTGTGCAAAACGTACCATACCTCCTACAACATAGCATAGAACAACAAAAAATATAAAATAGCACAATACTAAATAAAATAACAGTTTAAGGTGCCACATTACAGTTTTCTGACTACAGCATAGCACAACATACCACACTGCTCTCTGACATAACATATTATTTAATTCCACCCTGTAATACAACATACCACACCACAGTGTTCCACACCATACCATTCCAGACCACATCACATCAGAAATGACACACTGTACCAAACCATATCAAAATGTATCATACCACTCCGCACCATAGCAAAGCACAAATAAAAATAATATTAAGTAAAATACCATCAAAATAAACCATCATAACAAAATAGTAATAAAATAACACAGTGTAAAATGCCACGTGATTTCCTAAATTACAATTACATTACACCCATAATACAACATAGCACACTACAGCTTTCCACGCCACCCCATCCCACCCAGCGACACACCATAACTGGCATACCACAACACACCATATCAAAATGCATCACACCACCACAGGCCATAGCATGCCCAAACATTAAAAGAAATGACAACGCATATATTCCATCTTACCCCATTAAACATTAAGGTTTAAAAGTAACAAAATAACATAACCCAACACAACTTACCTTGCCATACACTAACATGGCATAATACATAATACATGCAAACATTTCTTTAACATCACATAAAGTGCCTCGATCCCTACACCATGCTTGTCGTCGCAGTGCTCCCTAAGCACTAACATTCCTTCACCTCACATTCCAACAGTCTTTGCCAGATCATCCTCGAACACACAATCCTTATGACAATTTCACACACTTATATTCAAATTCAGTGATCCCTGCTCAGAAGAGTTTCCCTTACTCACCTGGGTGCTTTAAAACAATGCCAGTCTCTCATTGGTCACACTGTCTCTAGGTAGGTGCTGCTGTTATCTCTTTAGGTACATCATGCACCAGGACATGCATGCAGCATTCTCAGGACTTGGAGACAATTGGTCACTAAGTATAAGCCAGGCATGCAATAAGGCATATGGGTATTTACGCCTGTGTGAGTGCAAATCCCATGTGCTCCCTTGCCTTCCCACAACTCTCATATCCAGTTTGTGAACCCAGAGTCTGCACATTGCAAACACACAACAAATTATTTGTGGATCAGATCCATAGTAGATTGGCAAGAATTTAACAGCTGAGTCAAGTTGGGAATGACGGGTTAAGAACTCTTGTCTCCTGCTTTTACTACCAACTGTTAGGCCACATCTTCTTTTACGGTTTACAGTGCTGCCAGGCTGAATGACCTATAGCAAGAATAAGTTGTATAATCATGTATTTGCAAGTTTTATATAGCTCTGCTTGTTGCCTCACAGATATGTCTCAGACCACTCCTTAGTTTGAGCTGAAAAATCAGTATTGTATCGTAGGAGCCCATAAGTAGCATTGCCCCTTTCAGATAATCCTCAGTCACCTCTCAGTTCTTAATTCCCAATACGGAGTTCGTGAAGCATTGATATTAGGCGTGTGCCCGTAAGGTTGAATTCCCAGGGATCTGCATCCATGTTTTTTTCCATTTGAAGTTTTGTTGTTTTTTCTGATGTGATATATCTCATTGGACATTCATGGTTGGGATGTAGCAGTCAGTTACTTTCTGAAGGTACCCTGGGCTTTTTTCCAAGTATGCCTTGTGCCTCCTACAGAGCACTTTAACTTGAATCTGGCTATCTGCCAGTGAAATAATGTTTTTGCTGGTTTTTCATGATCGTGCTTTTGAAGGTTTAGGCAATCAATCAATCAGGTGTTTGTTAAGCTCGACTACTCACCGGTGAGGGTCTCAAGGCGCTGGGGGTGGGGGTGGGGGGTTGCAGGTTCCAGTCCATCAAGGAGGGGGACTGTCGAAGAGCCAGGTCTTGAGGTTTCTCGCGAAGATGGGGAGCGATGTTGTCTGTCTGAGGTGGAGTGGAAGGGCGGTCCAGGCTCTGGCCGCGAGGAAGGAGAAGGAGCGGACTCCCGATCTGTTCTTTCTGGTGCGGGGGACTATGGTGTAGGAGAGCTGGGCTGATCGTAGGGTCCTTTGGGGTGCGTGGAATTTGAGTCGGCTGTTCAGGTATGCTGGTCCGGTGTCGTGGAGGGCCTTGTGTGTGTGGGTGAGTATCTTGAAGGTGATTCTAGCCTCGATGGGGAGCCAGTGGCGTGTGCGCAGGTGCTGGGAGATGTGGCAGTGTCTTGGCAGGTTGAGGACCAGTCTTGTGGCGGCGTTCTGGATGTTTTGTAGCTTGCGGGTGAGGTTTTTGTTTATTCCGGCATAGAGTGCGTTGCCGTAGTCGACTCTGCTGGTGACGAGGGCGTGAGTGACGGTCTTTCTGTGCTCAAGGGGGATCCATTTGAAGGTCTTACGTAGGAGGCGGAGGGAGTGGAAGCACAGTTTAAGGCAGTTTAAGGCACAGCCGGGCAGCCCTAATCAGTGTTTTTGGAAGACGTGTATGTACCTTATCACAATAATCCAGCAGCAATCTATAACTGGTCACAGTCATTCTGTGTCTAACAGCTCCAGTCACAAGGATGGAGACACATCAAATACATACACAGGGAAACACATTCACATATATTGGAGCATAAAACTAGGCTGAGTAAGGATGGAGCTGAGAAAGAACTTATTGAAGAAGATTTTGAGTTGTTTTTGAAGCACTGGTAAAGAAGATGACCAGCAAATTCTGTGATTGTCGAGTCCAGATTCTGGAAGCACATCCTGAAAATGATTGATTACAGCTTCATTTTTACCTGACGGCTGGGATTTCAAGTAGTAGCGAGTTATTACTCAGAAATTGCCTAGATTCATCCCAGAGTTTTGGTTTCTTGGCTAGGTAGTATGATTGATCAGAGTGAATGACTGTGAACTAAGTAGGCAGCTTTGAAAATGGATCGCCCTTCAAAAGGAAGCCAGTCATCGTGGGACAGAATTGGAGTAATGTGTTCATACTGGTATACTAATGAGACCATTCCAAACAACATGTAGGTAGGCTTTTACAGGCACTATGTGAGTTTTGGGAATCCCAGCTACAATGGAATTCCCTTTCTCCAGTCTGGATAGGGCCATACCTTGTATCACTATTTTCAGGTGTTTGCTTGGTAAGAAGGGGTGGATCCCCTGGATGAACGTCAGTTGGTAATTTGTTGTTCTTGTTACCGAGTTGATGGCTAAGAAAATTATTCTGTTTGCCTCAAATGAAGTCTAAGGATTTTGAGTATTCAGATAGTAATGGATCACCTAACATGTTAGCATAATGTAACCACTCTTTGACTGGAGTGGATGACGCATTTGATGTGAAGAGAAGAAACTGTAGACCCTGTTCAAAAGAGAAACTAAGATGAAAAACTAACTTTGCTACACATAAATGCCCTTTGTGAATACCCAAAGTCGTTAAGTTAGACTTTGGTCTCAGTTTAGCTTTGTGAATCAGGCCTCCGTCTTTTGAGGGGTTCAGACCGAGGTGGTAAGCTGTTATCCAGAACTGTATGTTGTCCAAGCTTGAGGCCAATCGAAGAGGTCATCTGGGAAAGAAATGCTCAAGTAGAGCTTAGGGTTGTCTGCAAATCGATAGAATGTGTCAGAGTCCTTTAATAGTTTACCCAATGGCTGCAGGTAGAGGTGAAAGGGGCAGTAGCTAGGACAGAGCCTTTGGGGACTCCGTGCAAGATTTCAACAGAGTTAAATAATGCATATTCCACTGTGATCACATGGGGGCAGTTCTCGAATTCATGATTTAAACCACTGAAGGACTTTCCCTTCAATGCCAATACAGTCTTTTAGGGTGTAGCTAACAGTATCAAAAGCTACGAAGAGGTCATGTAGAATGAGTGAGCAAGAATCTCGATTGTCTATAATTGTAAGAACATCATCATTATTTACAATAATGCTGTCTTCAAGCTCTGCCCTTCTTTAAACCGCTATTGGAATTCAAATAGCAAGTTGTTGTCCTTGACAAATTGCTTTACTTGAAGTTTGGCATCAGTGGTGTTTTTTGGTAGAAGCAATACTTGCACAAATTAAAAAAAAAAGTATTTTTATTAAACAAACAAACATACAAACATCCCATCATTATAGTTAGTGATCACAGTTAACGCCATCAGCAGTTTCAGGTCAGGGATACAGTATTACCCACCATAGCGAGGGATCACCGCTCCCCCAGTTATTGTTTAATACTATTTCTCCCTCGCTCCCCAACAATCGTGTCTTCGTGTGCCTAGGATCTGTACTTGTCCCATGAACTCCATATTTTCTCCCATTTTTTGGGGCACCCCCTACTTTAGTAGACAGCTTTTTCTGCCAGGCAGCACCAATCTAAGTCTTGCTTCCAGTTGGAGAGCTTTGCTGGTTCTCCTGCCCCCCACAGTCTGGCTATGTTACACTTTGCCACCCCAGATGCTAATGCTAGCCAAGTTTTCGTGTGGGATAGCCACCTGGTCTCGCCCGTGATGCCCAGTAGGTGCCAGCGAGCATCTAGAGGTATTTGTGTGCCTAGTACTTCAGACATCACTCCAATAACTCGAGTCCAGTATGTTGTATTTTGGGACACTCCCAGATACTATGAAAAAAGTACCTGTCTCACTGCACCCCCTGATGCAGTGGTCCGAGTCTGACCAGCCCAATCTATGGTGAAGCGTCCGAGGGGTGTAGGATCTATGCAGGACTCTCAGCTGAATCAATCTAAATCTTGCCCGTCTGGCAATTTCTCTAGGGCTCTGAATTGCTTCGTGCCAATCATCGTCCTCTAATAGTCCCAGGTCAGATAACCAATTGAATCTCAGGGAAACAAGGGGATCCAGAAGATTGTTCATAATTTTCCGATAGGTTAGGGATGTTGCTTTCTCTAACATGGGATCGAGTAATAGTCGGTCCTGTAGAGGGGAGTATTCAGTTATGGATTCTCCTTCTGATATGTAGCGGTGTAGGGGATGTCTTAACTGTAAATAACGAAAATGCTCTGTGCCCGCCAGTTGATATTCGGTCTTGAGTTCCACAAAGGTAAGCATTTTCCCTCCCCGCCATACGTCCCCAATGGTGTCTAAGCCTATCAGGCTCCATTTACAAAATCCTTGTAGGCACCCTACGTCGCCCAGCCCATCGCTCTCCCAAAGTGGTGTCTGTTGAGTCAGCCTCGAGTCCCACCCTAGCAGTCTAGTAGTGGAGCGCCACACTCTTATGACCGTGTGTGTGTGTGGTGGCAAGGGTTTCCCCCGCTGCTTCCGGTAGAGGGCCGCTAAGTGCCCTCCGCTCCCCATCGCATGCCTGTCAATCCTGTATGCCGGTTCTGTCTGTGGCTCAAAGACCCAGCCATTGATGTTGATCAGTTGAAACGCTAGGTAGTAGCTCCGAATGTCCGTGAGTGCCAGTCCGCTCTCGTACACCCCACACTGTAGTTTGTGCAGAGCTATTCGAGGCAAGCCTCCCTCCCACAAGAGATTGCGTTGTTCCCCCTCTATAGTTCTAAAAAGGAATCTGGTATTCTGTATGGGGTATTTTTCAGGGCGTAGAGCAAACGTGGTAGAGCCATCATCTTGAATAATGTTGCTATGCCCATGAGGGAGATCGGTAGGTTCCGCCAGTGCTTTATGTCTCCGTGCAGCCTCGCCAATTGGGAATATATATTAAGACTTAGGAATTCCTCAACTGTCCTCGTGATCCATATGCCTAAGTATTTGAATTTGTTGTGGTGCGCTAGGGCTGCACAGTCAGTCGTGAGTGGTAGGAGTTTGCCCGCGAGAGTAAAAATAAGAAATTTGGCCCAGTTTATCTGGTACCCAGAATAGGTGCCCCAAAGTCAAAGTATGTTTATTTGTCTAAGGAACGTTTGTTTGCGTTTGTGTGCGTAAAGCAGCACGTCATCTGCACACAGCGATATACGCTCCTCCCACCCCGCCGATGTCTATGCACCAGATTAAGGGGTCCCTTCGGATCCATGCCGCCAGTGGTTCCAGTGCTAGAATGAATAGTATTGGGGATAACGGGCACCCCAGTTGCGTGCCCCGATGCAGTGTGAACGTTCTTGAGAACGACTCATTGACACGCACCAGGGCTTTCGGGCATTGGTACAGAAGATGAACCCAGGCACAAAAGTGTGGACTGAGGCCTAACCTGAGCAACACAGCATTGAGATAAGGCCATTCAATGCTGTCGAATGCCATTCGGGCGTCTAATGACATAAGAGCGGCAGGTATGTGTGGACGTGCCGCCGTAGCGTGGATGACACCGTATAGTCATCTAAGATTAAGTCGGGTACTTCTGTGGGGTATAAACCCAGACTGGTCTGGGTGTATTAGGGTGGAGATTATAGGTATGAGTTGGTTAGCCAGTACCTTGGCAAGTACTTTGGTTTCATAGTTAAGAACGGATATGTGCCGGTATGAACTACATGAGTCTGCGGGTTTGCCTTTTTTGAGAATGATTACAATCGTAGCTAACCTTAGGTCCTCGGGTAGGTATCCCTCTTTCAGTGCAGCCTGAAACATATCTAGCATTGGTTGTGCCACCTTTGTCGCTACACATTTAAAGAGTTCCGCGGGTAGTCCGTTTGGTCCGGCCGGCTTCCCAGATTGTAAGTCTTGTATGGCCCCTTCCACCTCCTCTTTTGTTAAGTCGACCATCAAGCGCCTCCCTATCTTTGTCTGTGAGGGTTGGAAGGGAGATGTCTCTGAGGAGTTCTATACTTTCGTCCCCCGACCTAACTGTCGCTGATTGATAGAGCGATTCGTAGTAAGATGCAAATGCCTCTGCTATGTCTGCTCCCGATCCTCAACTTATACCATCTGCTGCACGGATTTCAGCAACCCAGTTCCGCTCTCTATCTCTCAGTTCTAACCATGCAATGAGTTTATTGGCCTTGTCCCCCAGGTCATACATTCGCCTCTGCATAGCCACTGCATGGTGGTGGGCCGTCTCTTCCTCTAAGTCCCGAAGTTCCTTTTATTAAAGATGTATTGAATGTTGCAGCTCACAGGCGTTTGTATTGCCACTATTGGTGCGTTGTTCTAGTAGTTCTATCTCATGCTCAAGCAATCAGGGAAAGCCTTGTTTTAAAGAGTGGTCATAATGTTAGATCATTGTGTCATTAGGATGTTGTGCATCTCGTTCACAAGATTGACAGGTAGAGAGTTTCAGAAATGACTAGCAAAGGTGGTTTTATAGGTAATGTTGCATAAGTCAGTTGGCAAGATGGCTTTAAAGAGCGATTAAAGTTTGAGGCACTTCATGGCAAGAGTGATACAGTTAATGATTGTTTGCACCAGAAGAGATGCTTCAATATCTTTTTACGCTGAATCACAGAAACAAGTAAACTTCTCATATTTCTTTTCTGATTCCAATGTTTCTTTGTTTCTTTGTTTAGATTCTGCTTTGACTATTTCAAAAAGCTTTCTGGCTCTATTTTTGGCTCATTGAAACTGTGATCTAATTAATTTTGCTTTAGCCTAAAATACTTGCTTTTTGTGTGCTCATTTAGCACGACAGAGAAGTTCAAGATTGTTCCTAGAGGGTTTTTGCCACCATGATCCTTCAAACATATGTAAAATATTTTCTTTCTTCATTAAGATCTTTCTAATGCCTTATATGCGTTCTTTTCCTCTTGGCCTCTTTT
Source organism: Calotriton arnoldi (assembly GCA_963921515.1). Classification (NCBI taxonomy): domain Eukaryota; kingdom Metazoa; phylum Chordata; class Amphibia; order Caudata; family Salamandridae; genus Calotriton; species Calotriton arnoldi. The sequence continues at coordinate 134,730 of CAWUFW010014796.1, forward strand.
TGTCTAAGGGGTTCAACATCATCCATGATCACAGTTAAATTGTTGATAAAATAGTTAGTAGCAGTGTTTGCATCCTGCTTTGCCATGGAGTGAGCAAGTCTAATGGGTACTCTTCTACATCATCTTTATTGATGTTCTTAATGTCTTTAGCCCTGAGGTTTGTGTATTTGGGTTGACCAAATGTTCTAAATTTGGAGAAGGAGGAGATGAAAGGGATTTGATAGTGTTCATACCAATCCACAGCAATCTGATGCTTGGTGTTGATATGATCTTTCTCTACCAGAATCAAATCCAGGGCAGATTACTGTTGGCATTCTCTTATGATCTGTGCTTGCTGGCTGGTCGGGTGCTACAAGCAGGAATGTATAAAATCAACAAATGCTTAAAGTCTTTTTAAAATATCATACATAACCACCATTCATTAAAATTTTGAAGCAACATCTTTTGATTGTGCTTAATTCTGGGAAGGTAGGTAGCATGATCAACAGATACATATTGACACATAATCATGGGTCAATACGAGAGCCAAACAACTCCATTAATAACACAGATTTTTTATATTTCATACTCTAAAAGGGAGAATAGCCCAATGGTTGAATTTCTTTTATTCTTTTGAAAGGCCAGCATTAGATATACATACAAACATGCAGAAAAAATGTTGTTTTCTACTTTTCTTCAAGTAACCTCTTCCAAAACCCTATCTACAACACAGCTTTGTAGTCTCATTTACTCTATCTATTGCGCCATAGATAAACAATAACAAATGCTAATAGCACAAAGAACATAGCATTAAAATAAACACCTTCTTGTAACAGATATCAGTCTTTTTCATCATGCATAACGCTCCATAAAGTAAAAAGATTGCTACATTGCATTGTAGGTGTGAAGTTGAATATCAGTAACATAAAAAGATGTCTGCAACAGCCAGCTGAAGCCTTAACTTTACAACCAGAACAAGGAGTTGTAAACTAGAAAAAGGCACACTGCCTTGTGGTGCACTATCACCTCAGTAGGCAGGAAAAGATAAACAAGCATTGGTAAATGCATTAAGTTTTGTGTATGTGATTAATAATAAGCTGTTTTTTGTAGTAAGTTGTAGTTTGTTGAGTAGTTGTACAATATAAGTTACAGAAAGTCGGTTAAAGTGTTATTGCGGGGATTCTGTTCATACACAGAACTATGCACAAGAAAACAGGACCTCAGTAAATAGGGGTGTACCTCCTATCACCTTAGTACCCAAAACACCAACCGACTAGCAATAGTGTCTCATTCGGTCTCCTACAAATATCGAGAAGCTACGAATGTTTAGACAACCCAGAACACGAGCACTCCCGACTCACCTCAGAGTCGCGGGAACAAGACAATCTTTCGCTCTCATGTACTTGTCCACAATAAGAATAATCAGAGTTACTAAATAAATTCAAAATGTTTATTTTTACTATAGTGATTCATAAAACAGTATGCGAACCACGACCAGCAGCAAAATGCATAAAGCTAGCATCATTAGCATTGTTACAATACCATAGAATACAAAAGGAGTCGTCATTTTATAAAGACTGTGAAAAAGGCAAAATAACTGGGCCTAATCACTAGGCCTGGGCGGTAAATTCCGTTCCGCTCGCAGAATTTGGGTAATTTGGGTAATTTCGCGTTCCGCGGAGAACGCGGAATTACCAAAAATTCCGCGATCCGCGGCTTCGCGGAATTTTTTGCTTGTTCGCGCTTTCAAAATGCGTGTTCGCGAGATATTTCTCCCCGAGCACGCAAACACCGTTCGCGAACAGGAAAAAAGCATCGCGAACGGGCGGAACAGGCAATTCCGCGTGTTCGCGGAACTTTTGCGTGCTCGCTGAGATTTTTTACCGTTTTGCGGAGCTTTGCGTAGCGCGACTACGCAAATTCCGCCCACCCCTACTAATCACCCTCCCCTTGGTAGTAAGAAGTTATTTTATATAACAGAAGATCTCTAGGCATTATTAGCAGACCCCCTACCTGAAAGCCTAAACGCAAAGGTTTACATCATAGGAACAGCAGAGCTCAGCTCCATGGAACGGCTTTCTTCGAGTGTGTTTCAAAAACATGCAACAACGTTATATCAAAGCTCGATTCTTCCATACTGCAGCTGTTGGTAACATGTTAAGTCTAGGTAATAGGGACTGACCAGAACAGACTAACAAGAGACATTGTTGATCGACCTTGCACATTATGTTCATTCAGAATTGAAGGGAAAGCTGAGAACGTGAAAAACAATCTGTTATCATGTACAGGGCAGAGGCAAAGTGTCGCGAAAACAAACTCTTAGCAGAGGCGTGCGCAAAAGCAGCAGCATAGGGCAAGCAAAACTTATGCTAACTTAGCAATGTCGACAATGTATCTAAGGGCCCCCTAACCCCATATAACACCCTCCCCCTGGTAAGTCAGTAGGACATAAACAGAAGAACAAAAACAGAGTTCAAAAGTCAGGCAGTGTTTAGGCAATGGTTGAGGGACTTTCTAAAAAAAAAAAAACGGAGAAAAATGGGAAAGGTAGAAGAAAAAGCTAAAGGCACTTTGAGCTAGAAAAAAGAGTCTGTATTCCAGACAGCGGAGTAGGGACGACCCAAGTAGTCAATCCATGAAGGTTTGAGTGCAAAGGAAAACAATTCCTTCCAATAGTTCATTGCTGTCATTGGTAGAAAAAAGCGATGACATCCAATTTAGTAAGTCGAAGGAACAATCATGTTCCTCACAAGCAGGAGCATCCAAAAGTAGAAATGGGAAACTTGCGTGATATTCAATGAAACTTCGTTGTAGGAAAGTCTGCGCTGCCGCACAGATATCCCATTGATCCAAGATTCCAAGTAAAGCTGCATGCGTCATTTGACCATCCACAGAACAAGCCTCGTCATGCGCCTCTAAGGGACCCATCAACCGGCTGAAATCAGGCATTGGACACCACGTGTTGGATAAGCAAAGTTCCATCGCCCAGGAGAAATGACATCTTTTGCAATTAAGCACTGGCTGCACGCAAGTAAAATAGGCAAAGCAGAATGTCAAGTCGTAACTTACGGCAAGCGTTGCTAAAGGCAAGCATCCCAAAGCCTCATATAGGCGATTACGGTACAGTTGTAGCTGGGCCGGCATGTGCAGAGCCACAAAGTGAGCATCCATTATGAAGCACAAGGAGGAGAAGCAGGACACCAGCTGCCAGCGCCAATATTAAGGGGAACCCTCCAAAAACGCTGGAAAATATAGAATGGATAAAAGCCGGTATTACCCCAAATATAGTTTGAAAGGAAGAGACCAGGCCAGATCCCACACATTTAAAAAAATGTGCAAGGCCTGTCATCTCAGATGCATTAAATATTTGGTGAATTAGTTCCCCAAAATGAAGTGGGAGGTTAGTGTTAAGAAGGGACTGTATCTCACTCGAGGTTCGAGCCACCTGCAATCTGAATGTTTCCCGGGCGGAAGTGAGGGCCACCTCTTGTTGGAATAAAAAGGCTTTGAGCCTGCTTAACTTGTTGAACTCTGTTTTCAAAGTCGGAATGGAAGGCCAAAGCGAAGAATCTAAACTCCCCTGCGGGGGTGGGAAAAGGACATTGCTACAGCAAGTTACTCGCTGGGAGACTGTTACCAAGTATGAGACTCCCGCCCGCAAACCACAGCAGTCTTAATTGTTTAAAATGAGATAGCTGCCGTGAGTAAGCAATGTAAAGAGGTACTGGCGTCCCCCTTAAAAATCAAGCTAGATTCAGTGCTGACATAATACACTCGCCGTGCAGTTTAACGTGTTTGCACACAAGAGAGTGACCCACTGTCGAATCACATTCCTCCCCTATAAGGAAAACCTCTTTATCCTCCCTCAGACACAGATAAGCAAAGGGCAGGGCTCATAATTCATGCAGAAAAGCACTACCAAGCGGTTCAAAGCGGCCAACAGGAAAGTGTGTCATACATGATGTAAAATGAAAAAGCGAAAAGGGCAAAGCGATAACCCCATGAATTAACCACACAGCAGAGTCCGTTTCCGCTACGGAAAACGGTGAAGGTTCCAATTGTTCAATATGTAACAGCGTGTATACAGCATCTTTCATGGACATAAACCTCTGTTTAGCAGTCAGGTTAAAAGGCAAAAATAAAGCAGTGGCATTCAAATAATCCCAACGCACTTTAACCATTTTCAGTGTTTGCAACGTCCAAGCAAATTGCATGACCGACCTTAACTGATTTTGACCATGATATGACACAGAGACATCACTTTGCACAATATCTATTAGAGAAGAAACAATTTTGTCTAAGGTGTAAATGCGTGAAGAAAGTGTGTTAATGCTGTTGTCCACTACTGCAAGGACTTTTTCTAAATTTGCCTTATCAATTTGACGCAGACGGAAGGCTGCTTCCATCTGTGAAAGTTTCCAAATTTCATTATAAGCGGCATAAATAAATCGCTTGCCCCTTGGATTACATGGGCCCAGGAGAAAATTAGCCAAATTTATATCGTTCGATAGGAGGGAAAGGTGCTGTTTCACAGATGCCAGGGTAGAGTGTTGTAACCACTGCTGGCACAATTTACCCACCGAGTACGTAGTCACAGAATGATGAAGTGGATAACGAGGGTCAGGCTTAGTCTGAATAAAACCAGGTGTAATATTATAGAAACGCAACTGGTATGCATTTGCACTAGTTTGCCACACCAACCATCCTGAGGAATCAACCGTAGAAACATTAAAGGAGGCATTTCGAAGGAGAGCCTGTAAAGCCTCAATGGTGTAATTATTATTTAACCGCCAATTGTGATATTCAGCTAATGAAGGAATGGAGGGGGTATTCAGGTTTTTGGTAGTGGCAAGGCCATAACAGGATGTTTGGTAAATGGTTTCATTTAAAAATAACAATTGAGTTGGGATCAGGCAGGCACAATGTAATGCCTCAGTGCCCTGTACCTGCCATGGCTTCGTGCCCCAGATTGACTTTAAATCTATAGCCTGTTTCCAATGGTCATAATCGTGTGTAGCCAACTGTGATCTAAACAAGTTGGCGTAAATCAGATTAGTGTGTGATAACAGGTACTTTGATGTAGGGGATTTTTGAAGTCTAAAAAAATAGGATTCAGGATTAGTCAAATCATAATCTGAAAAATAGGTGAATTTATTTCTAAGAGTTTTAGAACTCCCCTCCAAGGGAGTTGGACAATGTTCCCACTGGGTAAAATTAAAAACAGGTCTCATTGTGTTGGTTTTGTGTAAAAAATGATGCCCATAATGTTGATAGCAAAAGAGATCACCATAATTGGCAGAGTTTACATACAAATCTTCAGCATCAAAGGCAGCATAATATTTTAAATCTGAAAACAATGCATGAACTGCCTGCACATCCCAATCATCCGAATGTATGTCCCATGTCACCACATCTCCTAATGAGACGTGAAACACGTATGGAACTCGAAGGACCTCAGTCGGGCCATGAATTTCGTAAGGTACTTTGTCCCAAACTATGCCATCAGGAACAGGGAAAGCTGAAATGTTCACAAAAGACTGGTCACGTTTCATGACATGGGACGACATGTGAGGAGCCAAAGTTCCATCGACCATTTGTACTGCAGAGCCTTCAGGGAGATAATGGCCATTTATGAGCAAAAAGAACACTGTCACAAATCCAATTGACATGAAGAGGAAAATTAAAATCAGCATCAACCAAATGTAGGTCCATGGGGGAACGAAGTATGTCTTTTTGAACCAGGAGTAAAAAATACGCAATTTAGACGGGGGTGCTTCCGACAAACTGGATGATGAGGAGGACGTGGCAGAAGAAAGGTGCGCCTGACCCTCATCACAGGCACTCACTGGACTTGCAAGCAAAGGCGAAAGTGCCGAATCGTTCATTCGTACCCGTGGGCTTGATGGCAGCTCACTCATGGAATCAATAGCCGGAATAGGGCACACAATATCCATCGCAGAAGAGGATTTTCACAAAGGTTGAAGATCAATTACAGTGTCCATCATATGAGCAGACTTCCTTGTGGCAGCAGATGAAGTCAAAGACAATGGCGCTAAGGAAATTGCGGTGGACTAAACTGCAGGTGTCACACTATTTAGAATCGGCCACACAGTGTAATTTGACATTGTCCACTGAGATGTACCTGTTGTCTTCGCGACGTGGCAATGGTGGTAGAATGACTGTACGAGTACCCTTCAGTCCAAGTACTGAAACTGGAGCCCGGTAAGAGGGACCAAATTCTTTTTTGTTTTCAATCTTCTCTCTCACCAGATCCCCAAATTTAGGAAGCCAACCGGTAACAGGATTCAGTAGTGCATCAGCAGGCGAACATGGTAAATTCCCAGTTGCCAGAGTATCACGTACCTTTTGTAGATCCTGTAACATAGCAGAATGATTATCTACGTCAAACTTAGAGGCAGCCGCCACAATGTCCAGACCATCAAGGTCAGGAACAAACATGTGAAAGCCAAAGAGCATTTCGTAAGGGGTCCGCCCACCCAGAGATCTTCTAGGGAGATTATTTAGTGCACGTTGGACCCCATACAAGTGGGACAGCCAGTCCCTGCCAGTACCTAAGACTCTAGCTGTCAAGGATTGCTTTAAGTCATGGTTCATTTGCTCCACAACTGAATTGCCCTCAGGCCGGTATGGAGACGAAAACTGCACCTGTACCCCCAACGACTTCATCACATCCTTGTAAGCCTTAGAGGCAAACGCTGGACCTTGGTCAGAATAGAAGGTACCACAGGCAAACATCCCGATAAAGACATGCAAATCTCTGATGACATTTCGAGCGTCAGCACTACATTGTGGCCAGACCCACAGGAATCGAGTGCACGAATCAACCGCAACCAAGATATACTTGTATGCAGTATCAGAAGAAAGAGGACCGCAGTGATCAAGATAGACACAGCCAAAAGATCTATTAGAAATACATAACTGAGTTTGTAGCGGACGTGGGACCGTAGAAGGTTTGATTTGTTGACAAACATCGCAGCAAAGAACATAGTTACAAGTCTGTTTATATAAACCACGCCACCAGTAACGTTGCTGAAGAATAGAGACTGTTGCCGACACACCAGCATGGGCCGAAGCAATGCCTTCGTGTGCTGCCTTGATCAAAGCTTGTCTGCGGTCAGAGTTGGGAATCAGCCGATCCCCAACCGAAGGAATGGTAGCATAAGGAACCTGTTCGGGAGTTACATGATAAGAGTACTTAGAAGGGAAACCCGCAGGATAATTACCTCCCTCCCCAGTTGCAGCGACCGCTGCCAGAATCTCATTATCAATCTTAGTCATAGATCTTGTAACTGCTGCTACGGAACATGTGGCTACTGCAGACTTGGCCGCTTCATCAGCCAAGAATTACCAAGAGCGTGCGTTCCGACACGCTGGTGGCCAAGAGTGTGAATAACATGTGTGAGAGGCAGACGTTGTTTAAGATCTGCCACTTGAACCCAAAGCGTTTTATGCTTAATTGCGCTGCCTTTAGAATCGCAATAATCATTTTGAGACCAAAAGAATAAGTTGTTATTGAACGACTGGACACAATAGTACGAATCGCACACAATAAGGGTATTCACAAGAGGATCAGCAGACTCTAAAGCTAGAACAAGAGTACACAGCTCCGCCAATTGCGCCGTACAGTCTCCAAGTGCCTGTGTGTGCACAATGGAAGACTTAAACTCTCCATCTTCAATGGAGCCAGCCACAATAGCGCAGGCTGCTGGATAAGCATGTTTGGAACCCGTGGCCTGTTGCGCCGAGCCATCGGTATAAATGATGCATTTGCATTCACTCAGAGGAAGAAGCGACAAAGGAGACGGATGAACAAATTCATACTGTAAAAATTCCTGAGTCTGAAGTGATGGATCAAAGACAAACGTGACATCCGAAGATGTCAAAGAAGTAGCCCACTGAATCCAACGTGGGTGTAATGCTTTCGAGTTAGGTACACTTGCTTTAGTCACCGCTTCCAAAGCAGGGAAGGGGGCGACCATAAGAATGCGTTTGCCCTGCGCCAGTGAGCATTCCTTTAGAATCGCCATCTGCACTGCCGTCAAGATTTTTTCAACAGAGGAAAAACGCATTTCAGCAGCAGTGTACAAGTGTGATTTGTATGTAATAGGTGTTGTGTCTCTTTCATTGAATGTTACGTACGTGAAACCCACTGCCCCTGAAACGATACGTATTACCAGGTTGGTGGTGTTATCACGAGTCATTAAGAAGTTAGTCGCAAGCAAATCCGCCTGCAAAGACTGCAGAACGGAAGAAAGTTCCGGAAGCCAGCTGGCAGATGAAAACTTAGGTTGTATCAACGCATAAAGCGGTTTGATACGCTGGGCATAATCGGGAATGTAAGTCCTCCCGAAATTCAAAAAACCCAGTAAGGATTGTAACTTTTTCAAAGAAGAAGGTGGTTGCAAATGTTCACATTTCTCTAGGAAGTGAGGTGCTAAACACTTTCCCTCGTTATTGAGCTCATAGCCCAAAAAGAGCACTGCCAGATGGGCAATGTGTGAATTTGCAAAATTGAACTTATAACCGTAGTCGGCAAAAGACAATATTATGTGGTTGACTCGGTCAAGATGCGGGGCGAGGTCGTCGTCAGTCAAATAGATATCATCAACGTATGACAAGGCCTCAGGGTCAATGTCATGCAACAAAGACACAATGCGCGCCGCAAATGCCCTGGGGCTATTCTTATACCCCATAGGCAAACGTGTACATTTTTTCTGATTTCCGACGGCACTGAATGCTGTCAGGTCACTACTCGCACGGTTGAGATTGTGACTGTAGAAACCATTAGAAATGTCAAGTGTCGTCTTGTATTTTTTATGAACAATATTATTCACCAGCGCCGAGCTGTGTGTGCTTTGCACCGCAAAGGTGCGGCAATAGCTGTTCAAATTTCTATAATCCAATACAATCCGAAATGAACCATCAGGTTTAGGGACAGTAAAGAGAGGATTATTCATAGGTGATGTACATGACTCAATTACCCCCTGATACTCCAATTGTCTTAGAATGTCACAAACGGAAGCCTTTGCTTCACGTTTGATGGGATATTGAGTTTGAGGTTGTGGCATAGAGCGCAAAGGTATTTCATGAGCTGGTGAATCAACGTCCCAACCCACCTGATTGCGATACACCGCTGGGGCTAAGGCCAAAGCCCATTCCTCTGCGTAAGCCTGTGCGCGGTCCTCAGGGACACAACAGGAAAAACTCGGAAGTATCACATTTTCCCCTCTAGAAGAGGTTAACACAAAGGGTGGAGGCCAATCTCTCTCCGCCAATAAAATGTCATATGTAGCGGTTAAATTCTCCCAGAAAACCACCTTAATGGGACGCAGTATATCACCTTCAATTTGGAAAAGAACTTCGTAGAGTCTATCCGGGGGGGGGCAACCCGGGTCTCTGCAGTCTCAATAGTAACACATGTGTCAGTTGCTGTCACATCCAGATGGGGACGTAGAGCAGAGTCACTGCCCATGTCCAATCCAGGAGTCTCGTCCTCACCGTCTGTGGTATATCTTGCTGTTAATGCAGCAACCTTTTTCTTTTGAAAAGGAGGTCGGGTACGAGGGAAATCACCCTGCTTGTCCTTGACTTCAAACTGTCGAGGCTGTTCACGAGGTTGTGACGCAGGTTGACTTGTACCCCGATCCTGGCGATCACCTCCACTGGCTTTTGAGCATGATGTTTCCTGTAAAGAACGAGGAGAACGCTGATCAGGAACCTGAAATCTATCAGGAGATTTAATTTTAGCGCGATCGCGCAAGTCATAAGAACGTTCAGAAGCTTCAGGGGTCGGTGAACCGGCACGCGAACCCTGCTTCTGCTGTTGGGAACCCTGTTTCTTGTTCCTTTGCCAATTCTTTTTAGGAAAGAAAGGGCTCCCATCCTTATCAGGCTGGGCTTTCTGTTGATTTAGAGACTGCATTTGTGTTTGAGTCGTAGGCTTATTTCCCAGACTATTGCGGCCTATGGTTTTATAAACCTTCGCAATAATCTTAGGTAATTCTCGTGGTTTGTCAGCCTCCGCGACCGCCTCTAAGCGGTTTGCTACTTGAAAGCTAACAGCATCGCCCTTGACATTCGCAAGGATCATATCAGCAACCACGTTGAACACTCCTACCAGTCTCATCCCCAGCTCGACTGCCGCTTCGGCTCCGTGTTCATCTTGAACGCGTTTAATCACAGAGGGGAGTACGGTCATGGAGGGAGTGCCGAAACACATAGAATATACCGCTGCAAACACCCTGCCCCAGGTGTTACAATCAGCCAATTCGGGAATTAAGTCTTTGGGTAAACTAATAGTTAAGATCCTGTGTTTCTCCACAGGAGTTGTATTAGGAAAGACAGCTTCTATCTGTCCAAATTTCTCGGCAAGCCAATACGGAAATTCATCCTTATTCTGTGGGCGTTTGCCCATGACAGCATTAACCATAAGGGGACTGATGGTCATGCCACCAGGACCCGCAGGTTGTACAGCAGCGCCAGGTGGTCCCACCTGGATGGTGCGGGTTACGTACTGTATTACCACTCTATATACGCGTACTAACGATGTATGTAAGATGCAGATGCAGTTGTAAAAGCGCGTGGGTGTGGGGTAAACCCAGCCAAAACGGGACATGTGGCCCCATCTATAGATAAAGGGCCTAAACGGACTGCCGTTAATGGGTGAGGAAGGGCGCCATTAAACCAAATACAGTGTTGCCAAGCTGTAAGCAGAATCTCAAGAGCTCTATAAGGCTGATACTGCTGAGGAACGGCAGTGGGAGTATATGTGTGAAACATATCATCAGTTCCGTCCACCGCCGGTAAGGTGACCCAAAAGTAAAAAACTTCAAACTGGTGAGCCGGATCGGCTTCCACCACGAAAATAAGCACGGCCCCAGCATCAGGGACTGCCTAACGAGTCAAGTGCGCCCTCAGCGCGGCTCTGCTATGAGCTGGAATGTCAACTACAGCCATTATGGAGAAGACAGTAGAACAACTTAAAGAGCGGCAGCGCAAACTTCGGTTATATGAAAAGAAAAACCTTTTAAAACTTCAAGCTTGAATAAACCTATAAAATTGTCAATATAAGAGGTTACTCCATCACAGCTGTCTCCGGAATCAGATGTGAGGGTATTGTGGACCAGCACGAGCACTACTCAAACGTCTCACAGATAAGAACCAGACCAAACGTTGGTGGCGCCATGTCGCGGAGATTCTGCTCATACACAGAACTATGCACTAGAAAACAGGACCTCAGTAAATAGGGGTGTACCTCCTATCACCTTAGTACCCAAAATCCCAACCGACTAGCAATAGTGTCTCATTCAGTCTCCTACAAATATCAAGAAGCTACGAATGTTTAGACAACCCAGAACACGAGCACTCCCGACTCACCTCAGAGTCGCGGGAACAAGACAATCTTTCGCTCTCACATACTTGTCCACAATAAGAATAATCAGAGTCACTAAATAAGTTCAAAATGTTTATTTTGACTACAGTGATTCATAAAACAGTATGCGAACCACAACCAGCAGCAAAATGCATAAAGCTAGCATCATTAGCATTGTTACAATACCATAGAATACAAAAGGAGTCATCATTTTATAAAGACTGTGAAAAAGGCAAAATAACTGGGCCTAATCACCCTCCCCTTGGTAGTAAGAAGTTATTTTATATAACAGAAGATCTCTAGGCGTTACTAGCAGACCACCCCCTACCTGAAAGCCTAAACGCAAAGGTTTACATCCTAGGATCAGCAGAGCTCAGCTCCATGGAACGGCTTTCTTCGAGTGTGTTTCAAAAACATGCAACAACGTTATATCAAAGCTCGAATCTTCCATACTGCAGCTGTTGGTAACATGCTATGTCTAGGTAATAGGGACTGACCAGAACAGAATAACAAGAGACATTGTTGATCGACCTTGCACATTATGTTCAGACAGAATTGAAGGGAAAGCTGAGAACTTGAAAAACAATCTGTTATCATGTACAGGGCAGAGGCAAAGTGTTGCGAAAACAAACTCTTAGCAGAGGCGTGCGCAAAAGCAGCAGCATAGGGCACGCAAAACTCATGCTAACTTAGCAATGTCGACAATGTATCTAAGGGCCCCCTAACCCCATATAACATTATGACTTGTTTATGTACAAAAAGGCAATATATTGTGCTGTAACTAGTGGTATAGTGTGGGTAAGTAATAGTATCATTTTTAAAAATGAAATGAAAGAGGGAAATAATAGAATTAATTTATATATTAGCAATATTGTGTGTTTAGAGGAGTTCTGACAACTTTTGGGCCTGGTGCCACTGCACCTGCTGCATCACTCAAATCATACTCCTGGTGCCTGCAAGGTAACTGCATTTGTGACTTCCTGATTAGTAGTTAAATATAGCAATATTTGGTGTTTAGAGGGGTTCCTAGAGCATTGGGCCCCGGTGTTACTGCACCTGCTGCACCATTCTATTCATGCCCATATTGCCTGCAAGGTAACTGCACTTGTGACTGCTTGTTTAGTAGTTAAATAAAGTAATATTTGGTGTTTAGAGGAGTTCTGACAACTTTTGGCCCTGGTTCCACTGCACCAGCAGCACCATTAAAATCATGGCCCTAGTGCCTGCTAGATAACCACACTTGTGACTGCCTGTTTAGTAGTAAAATTTAACAACATTCTGCATTTAGTGGGGTCCCTAGAGCTTTTGGCCCCGGTGCCACTGCACCTGTTGCACCATTCAAATCAAGTCCCCTTTTGACTGCAAGATAACTGCAATTATGTCTGCCTGTATAGTAGTAAAATATAGCAGTATTTGGTGTTTAGAGGAGTTATGACAACTTTTGGGCCCAGTGCCACTGCACCTGCTGTACCATTCAAATCATGATCCCGTTGTCTGCAAGGTAACTTCACTTGTGACTGCCTGTTTAGTAGCAAAATGTTGCAATATTAGGTGTTTAATGGGGTGCTTTTGGTCCTGGTGCTACTGCACCTGCTGCAGCATTCAAATCATGACCCTATTACCTGCTAGATAAATCACTTGTGACTGTCTTGTTTAGTAGTAAAATTTAGCAAAATCTTGGTTTAGTGGGGTCCCTAAAGCTTTTGGCCCCAGAGCCACTCCACCTGCTGCACAATTCAAATCAAGTACCTTATCACTGCAAGGTAACTGCAAATGTGACTGCCTGTTTAGTAGTCAAATATAGCAATATTATGTGTTTAGAGTAGTTCTGACAACTTTTGAGTCCGGTGCTACAGCACCTGCTGCACCATTCAAATCATGACCCTGTTCTCTGCAAGTTAATTGTACCTTTTGTTTGCCTGTTCAGGAATAAAATATAGCAATATTAGATGTTTATTGGGGTGCCTGGAACTTTTGGTACTAGTGCCACTGCACCTGCTGCACTATTGAAATCATGACCCTAGTGCTTGCTAGATTACTGCACTTATGACTGTATGTTTAGTTGTAACATATAGCAATATTAGGTGTTTAGAGGAGTTCTGACAATTTTAGGACCCGGTGCAACTTCACCTGCTGCACCATTCAAATAATGGCCCCCTGTTGCCTGCAAGATAACTGCACTTGTGACTGCCTGTTTAGTAATAAAATCTAGCAATATTTGGTATTTAGAGGAGTTATGACAACTTTTAGCCCCGGTGCCACTGCACCTGCTGCACCATTTAAATCAAGCCCCTTTCAATTGCAAGGTAACTGCAATTTGACTGCTCGTTTAGTAGTAAAATATCGCAATATTAGGTGTTTAGAAGAGTTCTGATTACTTTTTGGCCCGGTGCCACTGCACCTGCTGCACGGTTCTAATCAAGAACTTAGTGTAATATATAGCAGTATTGGGTGTTTAGAGGAGTTCTGACAACGTTTTGGTCCGGTGCCACTGTTGATTTAATATGCACAATTTCTGAATTGTTGTAAAAATAACTGTTTTTGTTGTGTCTTTTGCAGTGTTGTGTGCATAATTTGTGTATATTCTTTATATTTTGTGAATTAGTCTATTGAATGTTCTTTTGATCACTGTACAAAATCTTCTTGATATAATAATGTGTCTTTTTCATACTCGAATGTATTGTTTAAAAATCAATTAACTTTTCTTAAAATAATAAGGGTTAATAAAAACCTGATCAAAAAGAAATAAGCTTTTTTTGATCATTACAGCCAAAGTTTGTCGTGCTGGTAACTGACAATAGGTTCAGGTCAATTTCTTTTTCTTTCAAATTTATGGCCCTACCTGTTCCTTGTCCTTTTGGGCCTAACTCCTTTCTAGACTTTTATAAAGTTGGCATTTTTCTGCTTAAAGTTTCCAGTAGTTTCTAGCTGCTTGGGCTGGTGATGGCTCTGCCATGGGAGATGTGTCAAACGGTGCACAAAAAGGATCTGGGTGTAGAGAAGAGAGGGTCTTTCTAACAGGTTGCTTAGGGAGGAGTTGGGCCCTGCCCTAATCACACTTCAAAGGACCACACAAAGAGCCCTGACACCAGACGTTTGTGTCACTATCCAGGCTAGAGCCAAACCCAGGGGAGAACTGACCAGCATCAGTTTTAGGGTCAGAAAAAGGGGTATTCCCCACCCATAAGCAGGACTGGGCATAAAAGTGTCACCCCAGAGCATGAAGAAAAGCAAGACCCTGGGATCAGGCTTTGACAGCAGCAACACCATGGACAGCTGAAAGGACAAGCCCCATCATGGACTGAGGAGTGACCCCAGGAGTAGTGGGTCTCTCCAAGGCCAGTGATGCTGCCCCCATTACACTCCTTGAGGACCAATTCAGGGAAGCCCTAGACTTCTGTGCCCCTATAGGAATAGAGGGACACCAGGAGATAGGCACAGCAGGAAGCTGGTTCAAGGAGTCAGTGAAGCCAGATACCTATAGAGTGTGCCAATTTGAGGCCAAGTGGCCTGCTGAAAAGGCTCCTGGTGGCTAGAACTCACCACCAGAAGCACAATGAGCTCAGCATCATTACAATTGGCCCAAAAAGGCCGGAGATATTCACCTCTAAAGATATTGACCTATAACCTTCTGCGAGGAACAAGGCACATGGTGTTTTGCGGCAACTTCTAAAATAATCTCCAGGATAAATCAGTGCCTGGGGGTTGATGCAGGATTGGTTTATTTGCTGGGGTGGGGGGAGTCTGTGTGGATGAGGCCCCCTCCCTGTGTGTGAATTCCCCTGGGGGCCCCCATCTCCCTGAGGGCTGATGCAAGAAAGAACCTGCGGCCTGTGACCCCACTTCCAAGTCCCGATGTGAGGAGAGGCAGCAGGCCCCATCTCTGTGTCTGCGAGGAGTAGGGTGGTTGTCTGCAGAACTAACACTCTGCAGGCATGGAGCAGTCAGAGAGATGCTGCTACCGGCTCCAGTGCCGGCAAGCAGCAGTACCAGCCAAGCGGGAGTGAGCTGAGCAGCGTGTGATGGATCTCCCTGTGCTGCCCCAACTTAAACCACAATGGGTGTTCCGTGAATGAAGAAGGAAGAAAAGAAAAAGGATCCCAGCTCTTCCGACTGCCGGGAGAGCCGCTAATAAAATATTCATTGTTCAGGCAAGGGAATTCCCCATAAGACCTCTCATTAGCTTACTTGCATATGTTTGTCTGCTTGTGATGGCCTCAGGATGACAGGGGCACCACAACAAAATTAAAGGAGTGTTTTGAGAGCTCCACGAGTTGCAGCAGCTCCCTAGAGTGATTTTTAAAAACTGACTCTAAGTTTCTGGGGTAATAAACTCTATGCCCCCCCTCTCCCCAAGCTGTTTTCACCATCATTTTACAGCTCTCTCTTGGTTAGAGCTTTTACTCTTCAGTTGAGAGTGCAGGGGTTGGTTCTCTGACTGAATTTTATATGGACTAAAAGTTTATAAGAAAGACTCAGATACAGGTTACGTTTGTTTTAAATGCTTTATTGACAGTATATATCTAACCGTGGTTTGCTAAACATTCAAATGCTTTATTGATAATAATGGTTGTTGCACATGGTTATAGATTTCAATGCTATAACGGTAAATTGCATCATGTGGTTATTGGACTTTTGATGTGGTGACCTCTGGACAAAGCCTATAAGCTTGTCTTATATTATGATATTGTGATCCCTTGACAAACCAATAGACTTGCCTTATATGTTGTTGTGATGGCCCCTTAACAAAGCCAGTAGGCCTGCTGTATTTAAAGTGATTCTCCTCTATATTGTGCTGTTCTAGCTTGTATAGGTGGGGGGGTACTGTGATTTTTGGGTTTATGACCCAGTAGAGATCAAATATGATTTCAGAAAGTCAACAAATGAATATCTGCCTCATGTATACATTTGTAAATTAATGCATAGTACTTAGTGGTGTGTGTGTAATAAATGTATGTTTCCTTTTTCAATGAAAAAGCACTGACTGGACAATCATTTGTTAAGTGTTATTACAGTGTAACAGCGAATGGCGATTACTAGCCCACACCAGTTCCCCTGAGTAGGCCTTGGACTGCTCAGCTTCATCAGTCTGAGAGAGTCAAGTGCTACAATGCTTGGTTGGGGTGCTTAGTTCCCAGGAAAGAAACAATTGTGGGCCTATTACTTGTACAGGTCTCACATCCTGCACAACTAATAACCCAATTTCTTGCATAAGGGATTTAGAAATCATTAGGTTTTTGTATAAAAGGATGAGAAGATGCAAATGAAATATGACTCAGTTCTATGGCTTGGCCATATAACTTACACACTTGTTGGAAGGCAACTTGCACCACCAGTATTAAGAATAATGCATTCAGCCACAATTTAACCAGTGTAAAATTACATTTATGAACTGTGGAAATGTAATTTGATTCTAGCAGTAAATTAGCTGAAATGTAAACAACCATGTGTCAAAGCACACATTTGAAAAGAAAGAAGGGACAAAGTAGAAAGAGCTAGATGGAACGTATAACAGAAATGAAAATATGACAATATGAGAGGTTCAAGAGAATGGTTTCTTTGGTATTAACTTTTAACTGAAAGAATTCAGAGAATAAATCAGTTAAATTTAGATGCTTAATCTCCACAGAGCAAAGGTAACCAAAGTTTTAAATTGTGCCTAAATAAGGACCAATTTTGAAAATTTTCCAAACTTGCCCGAATTCCAGAGTAGGAACTTCACTCATGCATTTCAGTCTAATGGCTAATCCATCATGGTGCAGCAATATGTTTATTTGCTGTCAGTCACCTGTGTGTCAACAAGGAACCCCCATTTGTACCAGGGGCCATATTACAGATGTACCCCAGGGGCGCAACAGGTGTTTGCATCCACTTTGCGTGCCCCCAGGGCAATTTGGCATTACAGAAGGCAAAGTAGAGGCTTGTGCGTCCCCTTCTGTAATACCATAGCACTGACGCACATAAAGTGTCAACGCTATCATCAGAGGGCATTCCCTCATTTGCATGGTGGTCTGGCCCCATACAAATGAGGTAATCCTTTTACCTCTGCGCCCGCGCCGTATTATAGGTTCGGGCGCAGAGGCATAGAAATTGTCAGGAGGCGCATTGACAGTGTGCCAAATAAAAGGTGGTACACTGTCAGTGCACCCCCTGATGGCAGCCCTTTGGAGTGGGGAAAAGGGGGCCCATGGACCCTCCAGACATCCCCTTGCAGGCGGGTACAGTCACTCACTGCACCCGCTTGCAAGGGGATCTCTAATCCTCCTTAAAAGTGCAGGTGGGTTGTCGCCTGCACTGTGAAGCATGGAGCGGCTTCAAAGCTGCCGCTCCATTTTTCACATTAATGCGGTACCCCCAGGGCAGCACAAGTTTGGGGCTGCCCTCGGGGCAGTGCATTAATTCTAATTTGGCACATTTTCCTTGTATGTGCCGGGTACACCTTTTTAAAAGCCCAGAGCAAATAGGGAAAATGCGCCATATGTATTATACAGCCCCTGGGCTCCTCAGACTTTACTGGATCAGGAAAATGAGAAAGCGCAATTGTGGCCAAGAAAAAAAGATTATTTAGTTTCACTCCTTTTCCTTTGTAGAATTAGGACTGTTCCTAATTCAGTTCAATATTTGTTTTGAAATCATTTTCTCTTTGAATTGTGGCATCCTTTTGTGGAAGCTGAAAACCTTTGTACAGAGTTGTGAGTGGTCAGGCAAGGCTACTTTGTAAAGCCCAGCCAAATGCTGGTCCAATATGTTTTTAAACCGAATCTACAATATCTAAATGTAAGAAATTGGGTTACTGGTTGAGAGGGGAAACCCTTCTCAAGCAGCAACCACAATCCTTCTCAGGGTGAAGTCACAACCAAACCGAACCAGTGCTCAACCCACGGGTAGCTTGGCTCAGAGCAGTCAGACTTAACTCAGAGGCAATGTGTAAAGTATTTGTGCAACACTTCACACAGTAAAAACACCACACAAAAAGAACCCACAACAGCTTAGAAAAATAGAACTTAATGTAATAAATAAAACAAGACCAAAACAACAAAAAAACAATTAGTAGAACCAGAGATATTGAATTGTAGAGTTTTTAGAGAAAATAGCACCAGAAGGTCTACAGTGCCAATTGTGGATTTCTGGTTGCACTGGACCGGGACAAAGTCACAAGTTCAGGCTGACTGTGCTGGAGCGCAGGCCAGCTACTGGGCCCCAGTTATACCCACAGAACAGAGTACCTTAAATACTGGTTCACGAAGCATTGCATAGATCTGTGTCGAATATGCTTTGCGCAGCCTAAAATTATTTTTCGGTTCCGAGATGTGGCTAGGCAACGGTGGGAGCTCCTGTTGCATCAACATTGGGGATCCCATTGACGGGGCTTGCAATGAGCAGTCCAGTGTTGAGGATGCGGCGCACAGTCGTGGTGATGAGTCAGTTCTGAAGAGCTGTGAGGGTGCATTGTGGAGTCCGAAGTCGTCATTGAAGCTGCCGTCGACGAGAGAAGTGAGGGCCTGTGACGAGGATGCGTTGTGCAGTGGTGGTTCTGAAGGTGATGTGTGCTGCTACAGCGATGTGAGTCTTTGCGATGGGTCCAATCTACGCAGCAGCAGAGATGCAATGGTTCTGCTCAGGGTTGCGCCGCCCAGCAGAGGAGAAGTGTCTGATCCGCTGCATCCACAGAGGCTGACAAAGCACCTTAAGCCCTCTTCCAATGGTCCAGGACTGGGGTGGTACCAGTTCGTAGAGTAGACTCACAGATGGCAGAGTTCAGGTGCAGATGCAAGGATGTTGGAAGCCTGTTATGTCCAAGTGGCTTCAGATCAGGAGACCAGTCAACCAGCCCTTGAAGACACTTTGGGTTTTGGATTCAAGAGATGCAGGTCCAGTCCTTGTCACCCAGGCAAGAGGGCAGCAGGCAACAGGTCAGCACAGCAAAGCAGGAGTCCAGCGGAGTACAGTCCATCAGATTGGCTCTCCTTCAGCAACACAGCAGTCCTTCTTGCTGGCAGAATACCCCCAGGTCCTGAAGTGTAGTGTTGTTGTGGTGTCTGAGGTCCATTATGTATAGCCAGTTCTGCCTTTGAAGTGGGGAGAAGCTTCTAGAGGCATGCTTTTGAAGTAGTTAGATGTACTGCCTTCACTGCCCTGGCTCCAGACTAGCTACAAGGGGTATGTACTTCTTTGTGTGGAGGCAGTATACAGCCTATTCAGGTGTAAGTGAGGCTGGGTCCAGCTCCTCCCTCCGATCCTGCCAGTGATGACCCATCTAGTCATAGCTAATTTTCCATTGTGTTTGGTTGTATGGGAGGAATGGACAAAGTCCACCTTCCAACTACATCCAGTCATGTGGCCAGACACAGGCTGCAGACACCAAGTGGCTAAGGCAAGAAAATGTCACCTTTCTAAAAGTGGCATTTTCATACTTGCAATTTAAAATCTGACTACACCATGAGTTAGGATTTTGAATTAGAATGCCTGAGACACTAAACATGAACTAGTTATCTCTTCTCATTTGGAAATTACACGTATTAAAGTTAATAAGGCAACTCCAATGCCATCCTAAGTGAGAGATAGGCCTTTTCATGAGTAAACACAATTTAAGAACTTTTCACTATCAGGACATGTCAAACTTAAAAGTACATGTCCAACTTTTAAAATACATTGCACCCTGCCCCCTGGGCTCTCCAGGGACTACCCTAGGAGTGACTAATATATATTAAAAAGGAGGGTTTGGAACTGGCAACAAGTTTGTTTTTCCAGGTAAAAACTTCAGTTCAAATTGCACACAAGGGCTCTGCAATGGCAGGCTGGTAACACGTTTATAGGGCCACTTAAGTGGGTGGCTCAACCAGTGCTACAGGCCCACTAACAGCATTTAGTTTACTGGCCCTAATACATGTGATACCATCTTACTAGGGACTTATAGATAGATTAAATATGCCAATTGTGGATAAGCCTTATTACCATGTTATAAGGAGTGAGCAGGTACACATTAACATGGCTAGCAGTGGTAAAGTGCTCAAAGTCCTAAGGCCAGCAAAAATAAGGCCAGAAAAATGGCTGAGGAAGGCAAAAGGTTGCGGGGAAGACCGCCCTAAGGCTGACAGACTTAACACTACATTCCCCTTGTGACTTGTTCCAAGTTGAAGTGCAGCATACACCCTCACATGCCGGTTTTACCGGTTCAAAGAAATGCAAATGACGCCAGACTGATGGCAAAGGTATGTGTCCATACACATATTTATTGTGAATCACCTGATCTTACATTGGGCCACAATCCTTTTCCATGAAATGCCATGTAGAAGGATTACACTGCAGGGACATCTACGGCTGCATGAATTAAAAAAAAAATTCTCTTTCAAATAATATTAATTTAAAAAGTATTCCTGAAGAATGATAGCAAAGCTGTTCAGGAAGCAAATATGGGCAATAACTACCATGCAGAGCTGCCTTCGTGAAAAACAACCACTATCAATGTTTCTAGTTGAAATTCATGTTAATTTTATTGATTAATTCAAACAATTGCGATACAAAAAATATTTCTATCGTTTCCCAAAACACCATATAGTTCCCCATTATTACCAAACCACAATATAATGTAAATTCTAATTGAGTTGAGCGAGGGCTGCCTATTTAATACAAAAGCTAAAACCAAGGTCAGTCAAGACCTTGCACCTCAGAGCAACAAATTACAAATAAAATAACACCAATTGGATAATTAAATGACTTGATGATAAAAATGTGTCCTTAGTTTCTAAACCAAGCATTTTACCTACATGCGACAATTTTTAAACAAGATCAAGCTAACAAAATTGCTTTACAATACTTAATGGGATCATTTTATAAGCTCACAGGAGTACAATATTGGACAACATTACAACTTGCCTATTAGGAACAATGAAAAAAGTCCAAGATGCCCATTAACTGTTTAACCCATAGGATCTTTCAGATTGCATTTTGGATGGTAAACATATTGGGTTATATACTGGAATATAGACACGTTTAAATCCGTAAATGTCATAAAGCACCCTGAAATAATCGAAGCAGACTAACAGTTGCCTGTCGAACTTAACGCCTCATAACACACTGTCTTAATAATTTGACACCCCTGTAATAGCTCTGGCAAAAATACAACAAATGTGTAATTCATTCCTCTATTTTTCAACAGAAAAGCCAACATCAACAATTTCGTGGAAAACAACCATTCAGCCACCTCTTATTTCTGAGAATATGCAAATAAGAACAACCGCAATAGCATAAACTAATTGTTGGCGACAGTGGTTCCCTCAAATATAATTGTGGAGTGAGTTTGGTGTAGGTTTTGATAATGTAATTGGATCTTTTGAGATTTTCAACCACAGAATGATAAGCCACAAATGAAGCATCACCTACATTTAAGTAGAGGCAAACGGGTCACGGATGCATTTTACCTCTAGCCACTGAATGGTAATATTAAGGATATAAGCCGTGATTTCTTCACAAATGCCATTATTTCTCTCCAGAGACGGAAGTTTAGGGCCCACCTCCTAGCCTTCCTTAAGCGATAGCAATATTTGATTAGCAGTGAATCCAATTGGGGTAACATTTTCACTAGTTTAAACTCCAATCACTGTTGCACCAAGCAGTAGGGCAAATTAAAAAAACAAATTCAAGCGATCTATCCTAATTCAAATCCTTACACACTCATATAGCAACCTAATGCATGACATTTTACAATAACATGACCCACAATTGAATTACTAATTTATAAATTGAATTTGCAGTGTTATCACAACCAGAGACTTCAGAGACTTCAAGGGTTTTGGCGCCCTTTTACTTCCTTCATTTAAACAGAACTCACCCTAAAGATCCCAATGTCTAGCACATTAGCAGTCACATAGGAATGTAAGCAATCAGTACAATATGCGTTTTTAAAGTGTAATGCATTTTAGAGTTGACATCATTACCTGGATTCCCTTTTTTCATTTCACTCAACGGATTACTATTGTAAGAACATTGCAGGGTAGAGGAGGTAGTTTTTTAGGGTAACTGAACTGATTCACGGTGCCTAGGTGAGCAAAAAAAAAAAAAACAGTAATTTGTAATAATAAAGTGTATATCCTCAGTCACACAATCAGGATGAAATGTTTTTTTGTATTGTCCACTTTTAAATATTTAGCTTAAGGGCATTGCACATGGGGGCATATTCACAAGGAGTTATCGCCGCATTAGCGGCACTTTTCTGCCGGTAATGCAGCGATATTTTTATCGCCGTATTACCAAGCTGTTGCTAACAGCCGTTAACGACAGCTTTCTGGCGATAGCGGCCGCATCCAGCATCGCCAA
Source organism: Calotriton arnoldi (assembly GCA_963921515.1). Lineage (NCBI taxonomy): Eukaryota > Metazoa > Chordata > Amphibia > Caudata > Salamandridae > Calotriton > Calotriton arnoldi. Next base: position 157,417 of record CAWUFW010014796.1, read on the forward strand.
CGATGTTAGTGATTACTATCGCTAATGATATGCAATGTAGGCGTTCCCGTGCAAAAACGCACGCTAACCCCACTTTGCGATATTCACAACGATCGCACGGACCGGCGATACATTAAAAACCCAGCCGCTAAGGCCCGTTTGCTGCTGGGACTTAAGAACAGAAAATAGCTGGTCTTAAAAATGGAGACAACACTTGGGGCCTCATTTCAGCAGGTTTTGGTGCTGGACAGCGCTGCAAGCAATGTTGCAGCGCTGCCCTGCGACAAAACTACAGTGCAGGAATGTGCACCATCAACAAGATAGTGTGCATTCCTGGGCCCCAGTCATGAAAAGTGTTGCAGCGCTGCGACAAAACAGCGTTGCAACAATTCTCACTGCGCCCTTCTTGCGACAGCATGGATGCGCTGTATTCACTGGACAGCGCTCCATGACGCAAGTAATGACAGATACGTCTGGAATCCTGACGTATCTGTCTGCGCTAAAGTCACGCATTACTGCAGTCGTGTCATAACCATGACGCAACTCCATCAATGCATGGGGCCAGCCTATCCCTGTGGAACTGCGTCACCCTCATGCCTGCCATCAGGCAGGTGGAAGGTACTGACGCAGAGCCGTTCATCAGGGGTGCCCGAATGTCGGCGCAGTTGGAGATCCATCGGTGGTGGTTGCGCGCTGCGGTGTCATTGTTTGGAAGCATAGGCGGAGTGTTGGAGCGGAGGGGGTTGATGAGACGTTCTTCGGTGGCCTTGATCCAGCTGCGAAGGTGTGCGATGATGGCGGTGGCATCCGGTGGGCAAGGTGAAGACGTGATGTATCCAATGATGGTCGGTCCAGGAGAGTCCGGTGTTGTGGCTGTAGTTGAAGTTCCCACTGGCGGAGGTGACGTGCTCGACCGTGTGTCCTGCTATGTGGCTTGTTGAGGTGACTTGCTGCTTGCGTCTGATGTTGGGGCCCTTCCCCAGGAGGGGGTGGTGTTCTGGTCACTGGGGTTGTCCAGGTGGAACTTGAGTTCACCGAGTAGGATGTCGTCGGTGGATGGGAGACACTGGGGTGCAATGAGGTCTACAATGGTATTGGAGAATGGGGGGCCATGGCCTGGGGGGCCTGCACATGAGGGTGCCGCAGAGGATGTGCTTGGGCCTTGTCCGGATCTGGGAGTTGAGGTGGTCCATGGTCACCCTTGGGTCATCAGAGTGCGTGGTCAGTCGGAGTCTGCTTCTGTAGGTGATGGCAATGCCTCCTCCTTGATGGTCGGGTGCTCCTTGCGGGTGATACTGCAGCCCTCAGTGATGGCGATGGCTGGTCCGGAGCAGAGGTTGGTCCTGGCAGGCGAGGTGGCGTCCAGGGTTGATGGCGAGGAGGGTGCTGGCGTCGTAGTGGTGGAGTGTCCAAGAGGAAGGCTCCTTGGTGCAGAGCGCGGTCCAGGGGAAGATGGACGCAAACTGGCTTACCTTTGGCACGGGAGACGTCCTTTACAACGCAGGCAGTACATCGTTAACAACGCAACTCCGACAAAGCAGGTGCCTTTACATTGCATTTGATTACAACGCATTGTGAGGTCAGTAATGGGGTAATTTTAAGTTTTTCGGGTGGGTATGGGTTTCGGATGTCGGATCAGGAAATTGGGGTGTGTTTTGGGGTAAAATATGAAATTTGGGGTGTGCATTTGGGGTAAAATATGAAATTTGGGGTGTGCATTTGGGGTACAATATGAAATTTGGGGTGTGTTTTGGGGTACAATATGAAATTTGGGGTGTGTTTTGGGGGCTCAAAAAGGAATTCCAGGGTTCATGGTTGGGTTTGGGGTGCAAAGGTTAGTTTAGGGTTGCACTCACTGAAGTGGGAATAGTGATATTTATGTCTCCGCTATGCAACACCTACCCTACTGTTGCAATGTGCCTAGTATTAGTATGCATGGGAATGGAATGCGATGTTATGTCATGCGTCGTAATTACGTATGTGCCTTTGGCACACGAGTGGTATGCCCGCTGTGCATGGCCGCACAACGGCCGCCATTGAGAAGTGCTGGGGGGGGCTGGACAGCTGTGAGGTGGAAACTCCAGAAAGAATACTGGATGGGACGTGGACGCGGGGATGTGTGTATGAGCGGATGTTGTAAATATTTTAATGAGGGAAGTCTTACCTCGAAGCCGGGCCCCTTGTCTTCGTAGCTCCTGCTCTCCTGCATCTGCTTCCAGGGACAGGAAGTAGGCAGCCAGGCTCCCTCCCCTGAGTCAATCACAACGCAGCGATGCGGCGGTGGGATTGGTAATGGGCAACGGGACAAGGCATGCAGCCAGGGGCTGGAGGGGTGGGCATGTTCTCCATGCAGGCTGTAATGCAGCCTGCATTGCGAACAGGGAAGTGCGCATGACTGCTTTGTGCAGCCTGAGTGGGCCGACCAAACAGTCACTGCGCACTTGAGTGGGCATGCCAATCCGTCCATTCCCTGCTCCGTGCTTGGAGCAGTCCTACCCACCCTCCCACCCCCTAAGGATACATAGCATGATTACATCAGTAAGTTATCATCATGTGATGATTGTCCCTCTTCTGCACTGCTTGAAGGCAGTGGGGCAACACTCTTCCGCCATAGCGGATGAGCCGCCACTGGGGGTGCATCATCTGCGTGTGATAGGCCTGAGCGACTCGCCCCCCGGCCCTCCTGCGCTACGCGTCACACCTTCTCCTTACCTGGACAGGACATCTGACCTCAGCCAGGGACCTGCTCTCTCCCTCCGTAGCTCCGGCTGCTGTGCATCTGCCCTTGGCAGGACTCAGTGCAGGTAGGGGTTGGAGCCTCGGCTCCTGCCTAGGTTGCGCCCTTCTTGGTTTTGCCCCGTTGTCTCTCTAACTGCCTTTCCTCATTGTGCTTTTATTTTTTTGTGGTTTGTATTCTCTTTTCACTTATTGTGCCTTTGTTTGTTATTGTACCGTTCCGCCCTCTCTGCCCATTTTCTCCTGCTTCCCCACCCGCCGCTGCTGCCCCCACAGCCCCTCCCCCGCCGATTCCTGCTCCTGCCTCCCAGCTGTGCCTCCCTCCCCCACCCCTATTTAATGCCTTCCGCTGCGCGTCCACACCGAAGGTGCGCCAAAGGCAAGCCCATCGGCACCCCTCCATGAGCCAACCACGGCCGGCGCCAGAAACCCTGGATCTATGACCTTCCACCGTTACAACTCCACTACCCTCCTTGCACTCAACCCCGGGAGAAAAAACAACTGCCAAAGATTGATGCCAAACACCACCCTCCTTGACTACCTCGCCAACCTCGGACTGAAGCAGCTCGTCACCACCCCTACCCACAGAGCCCGACACACCCTCGACCATATCTTCGCAGGGGGGACAAACATCCACTTCAGCCACACCACGGAGCCCCTCTGGACAGACCACCACTGCGTACACTTCGCCTTCAACACCACCACCGCACCCAAACCCGCCCAAGCCCACCTCGAAGGAACTGGAGCAAGATCACAGAGGAACACCTCAACACCACCCTCCTCCACGACCCCCCCTCCGCCACGACTGACGCCAACTCCGCAGCCAAAGAACTACACCGCTGGATCTCCAGCTGCGCTGACAAGCTTGCACACCTCCGCCACCCCGTCAAACAACGCCCCCTGAAGCCCGCCTGGTTCACCACCGAACTCCAAGAAGCCAGGCGCTCCTGCAGACGCCTCGAGAAACTATGGTAGAACAGGAAAACTACCGAAGACCATAACAACTACAGGAACGCCATGAATGAATACCAATAGGATTTCGCAGTAACCACAGCACCGAAACCGCCCTCCTTGCCGCCATCAAAGACATCCGCATGCTACTCAACCAGGGCCACACTGCAGCCCTCATCCTACTGGACCTCTCCGCAGCCTTCGACACCATCTCACACCGCACTCTCGCAGCCAGACTCCATGACGCCGGTATACGAGGAACCGCCCTCGACTGGATTTGCTCCTTTCTCTCCGGCAGAACCCAAAGGATCAGACTCCCCCCCTTCCTCTCTGAACATACAGAGATCAACTGTGGAGTACCCCAAGGATACTCGCTCAGCCCCACGCTCTTCAACATCTACATGGCCCCCCTCGCCGCCAACGTCAGACAGCATGGGCTCAGCATAGTATCTTACACCGACGACACCCAGCTCATCCCCTCTCTCACGAAGAACCCCGAATACACCAGACTCAGCTTCCAAGAAGGAATGAAAGACGTCACAGCATGGATGAACGACAGCTGCCTAAAACTGAACTCGGAGAAGACTGAGGTCCTCGTCCTCGGACCCTCCCCCACTGCATTGGACAGCTCCTGGTGGCCCCCTGCGCTCAGCAACCCACCCAGCCCGACGGACCAAGACCGGAACCTCTGCATCATTCTAGACTCCTCCCTTACCATGACCTGCCAGGACAACGCCGTCGCCTCCACCTGCTTCAACTCCCTCTGCAACCTCCGCAAGACCTTCAAGTGGATCCCCCCCCGAATACAGATAGACTGTCACCCACGCACTCATAACCAGCAGACTGGACTACGGTAATGCCCTCTACACAGGAATCAACAAAACCCTGCTACACAAGCTCCAAACAATCCAGAACACCGCAGCCAGACTCGTCCTCGGAACCCCACGACACAAGCATATGACCCAGCACCTACGAGACCTACACTGGCTCCCCATCAAGAAGAGAATAACATTCAAGCTACTCACCCACGCCTACAAATCCCTCCACAACATCGGACCCAAATACCTCAACAAAAGAGTCTCCTTCCACATACCCAAAAGGAACCTCCGCTCCGCCGACCTGACCCTGGCAGAGACCCCACGCATCCACAGAACCAGAGCAGGCAGAAGGGCCTTCTCCTACCTCGCAGCTAAGACCTGGAATGAGCTCCCAGTCAACATCAGATGCTCCCCCACCATGCACACCTTCAGGAAGAGCCTCAAAACCTGGCTCTTCGAATGATCCGGAGCTGCACCCACCCCCTCCCCAGCGCCTTGAGACCCTCACGGGTGAGTAGCGCACTCTATAAACCCCTGATTGATTGATTGATTGATGAACATTGACACCATGGCGCAATCCACTGCTCTCTCTCCAAATCTGTGACTCATCCAGCAGGAGCCTCAGCCAGGTGTGATTTCACTAGGCTGGGTACAGCAGTCGCCGCCTAGTCTGCTGGTGGACCTCCCGATGCAGTTGATGCAGCAGGGCCCCCTTAGGCGTGAAGTTGCAGCGCTCATGCCCACAAGTTCGGCGTAGCACAGGGGCCTCACCCTCCACAGCGAACGGCCAGCCCAACATCAACCGGCCTGCGATGCAGGGAGACGGCACCCACCGTTGGTAATCCCCTCCGTGCATCCCGGTGTAGTGGTGGATCGTAGTATGCAATGCGGACCTCACTACGTAGGTGCGCAGGAGCGCCTCTACCATTAACAGCTCCAAGGGGCGCAAGGCAGTCTTCTCACACAGGTGCAACGTGTCTCCATGCGACCTGCCAGACTTCACCACCAGGTACGGGCAATCGTCGCGCCTCAATGACTACCGACACGGCTCATCGACTCCACAGCTCCTCCACATCCCACTCCAGGCTCCAAACGCAGGTCCAGCAAGGCATCCAGGCTCCAGACACAGGTCCATCGAGGCATCCAGGCTCCAGTCGCAGGTCCAGCGAGGCATCCATACTCCAGACGCAGGTCCAGCGAGGCATCCAGGCTCCAGACGCAGGTCCAGCGAGGCATCCAGGCTCCAGACGCAGGTCCAGCGAGGCATCCAGGCTCCAGACGCAGGTCCAGCGAAGCATCCAGGCTCCAGACGCAGGTCCAGCGAGGTATCAAGGCTCACATCCTGGTCATCCTGGATGTTGGCTGGCTTGCAGGGGTTGTTGATGTGTGCTGCACTTGGCCCTGGCTGCTCCATTCTGCATGTTATTGTTTTTTATGCCTATTTTCTATTGGGGGTTGACTTTTGCATTAGAGGCAAGAAAGCTCACGTTGGGCTGACTAACGTGAGTTTTTTTGCCGCTAATGGGCCTATCGCTGGTTTTCGCCCGCTAACGCCGGAATTCCTATCGCCATCGCGCTAAGGTTAGCGGCAGTTTTCACTGCCGTTCCCTGATACTATCGCCATGTAGCGACGGCTTGGTAATACGCCACTAACATGGCAATAGTTTTCAGGGTTAGGCGGCGATAAAAAAACTGCCGCTAACTGGCATTTGCGATAGGTATCGCCGGTCCTTGAGAATATCCCCCTCGGTGTTTCAGAGTGGGTCATAATAAAAAAAAGTGTCAACACCCACAAAATTATAGGCTTGTGAATATTCACATAACATTTGTATTACTTTTCTACAATAGCTATGCAGTCACATTTACTACTGTGGAAGATAGAAGTGAGCACCAGATTTACAGGTTGGTGCTAACTGGAGATCTTCCAGTTTATAGTGGAAATTGTAAATGTGAAGTGGAATCAGCAGCTCATTTTGCTCTTCCCTCTTTTCCTTATGGTGCAGAAAATTCAGTCATGTATTTACCTGCATTTTAACATTTTCCTCCAGAAGGACCTATGAAAAGCTGTCCATAAATCGGATCAACGTCTCTCCACTTGAGTTACCATTAACAGGAGCATAGATTAATCCAGGAGAAATTAACAGTTATTGCGAGTGGGAACCTGAGGTTTGCCCAAAAAAGAGGGAATTAACTGTGGAACTGAGAATACTCCACCGGAATTCCATGGTTATTCCCTATTTTTCCCCAGAGTTACTCTAGGAGAGTTTTCCTGCTTGGAGCAGGTGAAGTCCCTGGTTGAAATACACTTGTCAATCCAATAGATCCAATTACCAGCCAATAGAATTAAAGACATGCTCGTATTGAGGGTCATGGTATCTTTGCAGGATACCATAGTCGAGGACAGGGAATATATATATATATATATATATATATATTCACTGAAAAAACCATAGGTTTCAGGCACGTTATAGTTAGAAATTAGCATTTAAAAAACCTTAGAAATTCACTGAAAAAACCATAGGTTTCAGGCACATTATAGTTAGTTGGACATTTCACTCGTACAAAACCATAGAAATTCGCCCGTTATAGTTAGTTCAGCTAACTATAACTCGTGCCCCCGCAATGCACTGCTGATGACGTCACATATTACATCATTCATGACATGGTCAGTGACATCACTGATGACATCTCAAATGACATCACTGATGACATCATCCATGTGAAAATCTGATGCACCTCCTCACACTCTAATATAACCTTTGATACACCCACTGTAAAATACAGACTACCATTTTTGAAACCATCGGCACACCAATACCAGTTACTACATACACACTCACTGAATCCTAGGTCTACACACACATCCACTCATTCACCCATACAATCACTCATACATGCAGTCACTCATCAACACAACACTATCATATGCACTCATACAACTATACAGACACTCACACACCACCACTCATCCAGAGTTACTCACACACCTAGTCAGTCATGCAAAGAATCAATCACACTTCCATTTACTGACCTATATAGTTATACACACACCACATCACTTATTCAAACAGAAACAAACGCATACTTACTCTCTTATACAATCACTGATACAAGTACACACTCATCCATACAGCCACTCTCACAATCACTGACTCTCACGTATAGTCATTTATATACTCCAAGTCTCACATACACTGCCTTTTACATATGTAGTTACTTGGACATGTACCACTGAGACATCCATTCACTCACCAACACACCCATACACACACTCACCCACCCATACAGCTGTTTCCACATGCACTATTGAACCCATACACCCAGTGAATCAACCACTCAAACATCTATGCACCGAGTCACACACCTCCCACCCACCCACACACACACTCAGGCACCCATACAAATACTCAGGCAACCAATCGATAACACATATAAACACTCATGTAGCTACTGACCAACCCATGCAGCAGCTTATACAACAACAGACAGACTGATACAGACATTCACACAGTTTAGTCACTAACCCATGCATTCAGTAAGACACATGCAATCACTCACTTAAACAGTCAGTCACGCACCTACTAAATCCTCCATCCAGACACTTATACACCCACTCATTCTTCAATACACCTTGGCATATATATAATACATATTTAAACTTTAAAGAAACACACAGTCACTGGATGATGTCATCAGTGATGTCATCAGTGATGTCATTTGAGATGTCATCAGTGATGTCACTGACCATGTCATGAATGATGTAATATGTGACGTCATCAGCAGTGCATTGCGGGGGCGTGAGTTATAGTTAGCTGAACTAACTATAACGGGCAAATTTCTATGGTTTTGTACGAGTGAAATGTCCAACTAACTATAACGTGCCTGAAACCTATGGTTTTTTCAGTGAATTTCTAAGGTTTTTTAAATGCTAATTTCTTACTATAACGTGCCTGAAACCTATGGTTTTTTCAGTGAATTTCAATGGTTTTTTAAATGCTAATTTGTAACTACAATGTCCCTGAAACCTATATTGTTTTTAAGTAAATTTTAAAAAGACGTGCATTCTTTTTGTAGTGAAAAACTAACTGTAACAGTAGTCTGTTATAAGTTATAATTTAACAATGTTTAAAACTTAATTAGCACTAATTAACATATAAGTGTGGAAAAAGTGTGACACAGCAGCAGCCATGATACCTGACTTAGAACAACAGCGTTCACAGTTCGATTCCCGGCTCCGGCGGCACGTTAGCCCACCACTATGTCACTGTGGGCAATACCTTGCTTAATCTTCCCGATGCCCTGAGCGCCGGTACACCTCTCTGGAGGTAGCTGTATGCTTTACAAATGCTGGCATTTTTTTACTTTAAAACCATAGTGATGAGAAATATTAGCACATATTTTTTTTTCTATTCTGAACGATATTTTTTTTATGTCTTCTATTTAGAATTACGGCAATTAATAGATGTTTGTAGTCATGAGAATGGAAATGACATGGTTTGCCGGGTAACAGTTTTTAAGCTCTCCAACGTATGTACATATTAAGGACCTTATGCGTGTTAGGATCGAAATCGAAACCTTTACCGCTTCACATTTTGTAACTTTTCCCAACACGTGCACAAGTTAAACAGTGAAAACGTGAGCACGTGTCAACTGTAAAACGTGACATCTAAATGGGCGGAGCCGCATCTTCCTTCCATAGACTACTCAACCAAAAAGTATATAAACCACACCCGTTGTTTGATTAGTTTCGTTTATGCGACTTATTTACGCGTGTCCATTCTGCGATGCACGTTCCCTTTTCTAGCGTTGGATTCTTGTTTTGCGGCAACAAAACATATTCCAGAGTTGTAAGTTGTTTGATTATGGCATAGTAGATATTTATAATACGTAGCTATTTGTCAATATTTAAACATTTGAATTTAGAAAAAAGTGTTATTGGTTGTTTTTGCCATTTATATGTAACGTCAGCAGCTTGTTTTCAGGAACAGACAGAATACAGCAAACATTGTTCCTTTTCTGGCTCCTTTGAGATCATATAGTGTGACTTTGTATATTATAATATTGACACTGTACTTGACCTCAGAGGTGTTGGTGACCCGTCGACGTGAAGACTAAAGATTTATATGTAATGTCAGCAGCTTCTGGTTCTTACTCTGTTTCCCCCTTGGGATCATATAGTGTGATTATGTATATTATAATAACCACCCATTATAATCTCAGAGACGTTTATGACCCGTTGGCGCGAAGACTAAAGATTTATATGTAACGTCAGCAGCTTCTGGTTCTTACTCTGTTTCCCCCTTGCGATCATATACTGTGAATATGTATATTAAAATATTAACAGTCATTGTGATCTCAGAGGAGTTTATGACCCATCGGCGCGAAGACTAAAGATTTATATGTAACGTCAGCAGCTTCTGGTTCTTACTCTGTTTCCCCCTTGCGATCATATACTGTGAATATGTATATTAAAATATTAACAGTCATTGTGATCTCAGAGGAGTTTATGACCTGTCGGCGCGAAGGCTAAAGATTTATATGTAACGTCAGCAGTTTCTGGTTCTTACTCTGTTTCCCCCTTGGGATCATATAGTGTGAGTATGTATATTGTAATAATCACAGTCATTATGATCTCAGAGGAGTTTATGACCCGTTGGCGCAAACATGAAAGATTTCGAAGTCCCGAATAAAAGAAGCTCTGAACATATTCACCGCTGCAAAGTATTTAGTTATTGATCTTGTTTTGTGTTCATGACTTTATTTTCCTTTTCCTTTTTGTGTGGCATCAGTGTCACTCTCTATATTGTAGTAGAGTGTCATATTTTCACACAACAGGAATTGGAGATTTGTCGCCGCCAGGAGTAAACCATCTGAAATACAGCTTACTGACCTTTTTAACTTGATCAGATATTTTTACAGTGAGAATATTTTTCGAAATTGCAGTTTAAAAAAAGATTGTTTGCATAGACACTTTCTTACTGAATGCCTTTGATAAACCCTACATTTTTTAATGACTTTTTGGTATTTCTCTTTTTCTCTGTTGTGGTTCCTATTCTCGTTCTCCCTATAGAATTGATAGGAATAGTAGTGTATATATTACTACTATCCTATATGTTCTTAAAGGAGTCCGTGATCTGTTAGCGGAGCAGTGAGCGACCTCTAAGCACTACGACTGAACTTTCCAGAGTTCTACAGAATAGAAATTGTAAAAAATGATGAAGCGTGCATTTCTATGTAATATAAAGTCATTTGTGTTTAACAGTTTTTTACTTGTTATTGTTCTAGTGACCTGAGATGATGTAGTGCGGGAGAGTTTCTTGTAGCACTTCTTTTCAACTTTATCTAAAAGTAACTCATGCCCTCTTATATTATCAAGAATATGAGGCAACACTTTTACAAACTATAGCAGAAAAAAAAGGGAGGGTGTGGCCATGCTTAAGGGATATTTTATAAATTGCGTTTTTATTTGTCACCTCTTTGATATATACAGCTTCACTTTTCGAAGAAAATTTATTTGTAATTGCTTAATAAAAACTGTTTCAAACCTAGACTGAAATTTTTGCTGCGCAACCACACCTCCCCGTCAGAAAAGTAAACACCACATTCTATGTAAGTAGTGCTACTGGGAAGTATCCCACCCGCAAACTTAATAAAAAGAAGACCGCAACACACTCTGCTGTTTTCCCGCCGTGATTTCTACACCCCACGCCAATTATATAAATGGCCCTTAAAATAGATAAAAAACAACTTTTACCTTCACAATTCCTGTTCACCACCTTGTGACCACTTTACAGAGTTAATAGTGTTCCTACCCTCCCCGCTACTACTTTGTTTTCCCGTACTCCATTGAATTGCGTCACAAAACGCTTCACAATAGTGAAACCTTCCCAACCAATAATGAGCAAACTTGTACTCGGAACACTTTAGCCAATAAAATGTCCATGGTGTTCCGCAGAGGGGGAGGGAATCGCTGCCAACACTTCTACTTTTAATGCTTCACAGCCAATGAACATTAAGCTTGGGAAGGTCCTGCTTGGAACACATTACCCAATCAGATGTCCCTGATGCTCCGCGGAGGGGGAGGGAATGGCTGGCAACACTTCTACTTTCAATGGTTTACTGCCAATGAACATTAAGCTTGGGAAGGTCCTGCTTGGAACATGTCAACCAATCAGATGTCCCTGCTACTCCGTGGACGGGGAGGAAATGGCTGGCAACACTTCTACTTTCAATGGTTCGCAGCCAATGAACATTAACCTCTGGAAGGTCCTGCTTGGAACATGTGAGCCAATCAGATGTCCTTGCTACTCCGCGCAGGGGAGGGAATGGCTGGCAACACTTTTACTTTTAATGGTTCGCAGCCAATGAACATTGAGCTCGTTGTTGGAACACCTCAGCCAATTAAACGTTAATTTTGTTCACTGTCCGTGATAAAAGTGAACACTGCATTATAAGTAAACATTACTGTGCAATATATTAAAGGAAGGTAAAGGAAGGCTGCAATACGGCGCATTGTTATTTTCCCGATATGATTTCCACAGCCTACTGAACATTGCTGCAATACCGCGCATCGCTGTTTTGCGGACGTGATTTCCACAGCCTACGCATTTCCACAGCCTACGCAACATTCACACTACCTGTGTGTGTACCCTACATACTGCTTGCCGCAATACAGCGCATTGTTTTCCTGATGGGATTTCCAGAGCCTACGCAACCTTGCCGCAATACCGCGCACCGTTGTTCTGCGGACTTGATTTCCACGGCCTACGCAACATTCAAACTCCCTGCCTCTGCACCGTACAGACTGCTTAAACTAAGACGACAGTGTTCCTACTATACCCTCTTATACAATTATTCTTATTTTTCCCCCTACGCCTTTCAACTCAGTCACAAAATGGCTGCCAACACTTCCTAGTTTCAACAGTTCGCAGCCAATGAGCCGCACGCTCGTGCTCGTAACGCCTCAGCCAATCAGATGTCAGAATTCTCAAATATCGATATCTGTAAATTTTGGTATTTCTCTAAAACTACTGAACGGACACCCCATTTAAACAAAAGCATGCTTTCTGGACCAAGACCTTTCTCCCTGCCAAATTTGACATAATTCCGTTCAGCAGTTTGACCTGTAGCCTTGTCTAAAGTTTCCTATGGAAATTGCATGGAGTAAACACGTTTTGGGACCCCCCTTTTTTCTCAGCCCCCCCTTGACGAATCACCCCCAAACATTCAACATAGGAGCTGATCTGAAAAGAAAGGTTTTTGGGGAAATTTCGTAAACATTCGTCAAACGACGCCAAAGTTATAAGCAAATCAAAAAACGCTTTTCCTATGGAAACGTGGTCCTAACTATCTACTGGCGACCGCCAGTAGATTATTTATATATATATATATATATATATATATGTATATATATATATATATATATATATTCACTGAAAAAACCATAGGTTTCAGGCACGTTATAGTTAGAAATTAGCATTTAAAAAACCATACAAATTCACTGAAAAAACCATAGGTTTTAGGGACAGTTATAGTTAGTTGGACATTTCACTCGTACAAAACCCGTGAAATTCCCCCGTTATAGTTAGTTCAGCTAACTATAACTCGCGCCTCCGCAATGCACTGCTGATGACGTCACATATTACATCACTCATGACATGGTCAGTGACATCACTGATTGCCTGGTAACAATCAGACGACCAGAGCAGTTCTCATCCTATGTGGCATATTTCAAAAGCCTTATTCTCCTGCCGTGGCACTACCGGTCCCGCGACTTTATCTATCCAGCGGAGGATCCTGCTCAGGTACCACTACATTGAGTGGTGTTGATCCTGCCCACTATTGTGACTGAGCCACAATTGATTAATACCAGTTCACAGCCCTTCGTCTCTCACACGGGGTGCTCGACCGAGACCCCGTGTGAGTATTAATTTCTTCTTTCTCATTTCACGGGTGTCTCACACTTTATGTGCCTCTCACGCGGCTGTAATACTACCATCAGATTGTCCCTTACCCCTTAGTCCTGAGGAGACCCCACATTGCAAGAGGGTCGAAACGTCGTCGACTCGATTGATAGCGAACCATTTTAAATAGCTCTGACTATTGTACACAGAGGCTATAATTATTATCAATTCATGTTGTGGTCGTCTTTTTCAATAATTGTGGAAACCAAGTTCTGTATATATCACATGTATGTTCACAATGTATTAGATGGTTTCATTTGCTTGGGACATATAATCACTATTGTGGTTCTTCTCGGTCGGTGTATGTATTGTTTTTGAATTATAAAAATTTGGATAAAAAAAGAATTATTATGAACACCAAGTCTGCGAGGCTCTCTTTTTCTGACATCCTTAACCCTAATTGATCACGATTGTGCATTTTTAATTACCAGTATAGATTTATTGTATTCCCGCTAGAACCGTTGTTTTCGGATACATATGACTTACCCTGGTTCCTAGTGAGTAGTGTCCCCCTTGTCCTCTTTTTCGCCTAAACCTACTTAACGGTATGTATAAGATTTTTTTTTCGTTATTTGAATTGCAGAACTGGTGAACTGCAAAGGAGAAAGGCAGCAGGCAGGCGCTGGTTAATAATCTGTTTTTAATCTCATGAAAAAAAAATCCCCGGCTTGTCTTTATTTCTTGGCGGACAGCCTGTTCTGTTGCAGAGTGCTGTGGCAGCTTAATGCGCATTGATTCTTTTTCCGTGTCTACTCCTTTGTTTACACACTGTTTTGATGTATACTGCTGGGAAATGTCTGAAAAATTGTCCCTTCATATGAATGACACGCTGTGTAAGTACGTGCAGCAAAGCAAGGAATTTGAAGTCTGCTTTTTTTCCTGTGGTTTGGGGAGGGCAAGTTCTCTTCAACAGAAATATTTCACATTTTCTAAATAGATCCGGAGAATGAAACAGTCGAGCAAGAACCATATAACAAGTGGCCACCTATTGTGCAACGAGAATGATATGGGAAAATATTTCTTCCTATATTATTTACAATAATAGTAAATTTGATTTCAATTAAAACAATCCCATCTCCACCCCAATGCCCCTCGTGCACGTTTTCTCTGTCACGCCCTGTTTGTACAGTCCCATGTTGTTTTATAGCCAGGTTAATTTTGTTTAAGCCATATACAGACATGCATGCATAGATATTTTGCCGTAATAATTCGGTTACAAATACACAAGACATATTGTCCGTGCTCTACATTAGATTTAACAACTCACATATCCATTATGAAGTTGCATCTGTACCTTTGAGACCGACATGCCATTGAATCAAAATATAAACAGAAGAAAAATATTCACATCAGTTGCTTAGCAAAAAAAAAAAGTATATATATATATATATATATATATATATATATATATACTGCTCCAAAGGTTGTCCACCAGGTGAGTAGCACTCGATCAGCAGCTTTGTTTATGAAAGGTAGGGACGAGGATCCGCTTGTAGAAGCTGCTCCATAATGGAAATGCCTGACGCGTTTCGAAGCTCCATATGCTTCTCTTCAGAGGCTTGAACGGAGACAGTGTGTGCAAACGCTGAACCCACTTCGCCATTTTCATATTGCACACCCACCAATGGGAAGCTCGAATGAGACTGTGCATTGTGGGAAATGTGGTCCGGATAGCACACAAATCTTGTCCTGTATGGACCCTGCAAGTGGACTCGTCCTCAATCCTGTTATGCACAGTCTCATTCGAGCTCATATGTGTATAAATATATATATATATATATTACCTACAGGTGGTCGCCAGTAGGTAGTTATAGTTAGGGCCTCTTTTCTATTCAAAAAGCGTTTTTTCTTTTGCCAATATCTTTTGCGCCGTTTGCCGAATCTTCGCGAAATATTCAAAACTAATGGTACACTCAAGTCAGCTCCTGTCTTGAAAGTTTCGGGGTGATTCGTTGAGCGGGGGACGAGAAAAAAGGGGGGTCCCAAAACGTGTTTTCTCCATGTTAGTTTCTATAGGAAACTTTAGACAAAGCTACAGCCCGAACTGCTGAACCGAATAGCACCAAATGTGGCAAAAAGGTAGCTCTTGGTTCAGAAAGTGTGCCCTTTTTAAAATGGTGTAAATCAGTTCAGCAATTCCTGAGAAATTCAAAAAATAAAAATATTGATATCTGGTGGCCGAGGAGGATTCGCGAACCCTCTCGAGCATGAGCTTCATTTTGATTGGCTGTCAGCACTCCAAACCAAGAAGTGTTGACAGCCATCTTGTGACTCGGCAAAACAGAGTCACAAGAAAACAGTAAAAAAAAAGATAAAAAACAAGAAAAGGGGGCAGGGTAGAAACAGCCTGACCTCGCTAGTCCTGCTCAGGGGGTCCCACAGGGACCCCCAGGCCCAAAAAAAGCATTTATTTTTTTTAAATCGGCAAAATTCATGCTGGGTACACGAATCCCGCCCAAAAATAAAATCAGCCCCGTGTTTTGGTGGGGCGATGAGGTCCCTTTGTGTCCTGAGGACTTCAGGGCTAAAGTGGACTTCATCCCCCAAGCAGCAGTGCGCAAGGAGCTGCGTTTGCAGAGTGGTGTAAAAAGGAGGTGTGGCCTTGGACCACCTCTCAGCAACCAAGCTGTGTGGGGCTTACTAGAGATAACAGGAGGGCTGGTTGGCCCCCAGGGACCCTCAGGAGGCAAGGGAACTTCATCCCCCAACTAAGAGCGCGCAGGAGGTGCGTTTGCAGAGTGGTGGAGAAAGGAGGCGTGGCCTCTGTCTACCTTTCAGCAATCCCACTCCACTATGTGGGGCTTACTGGAGGTAACAGGTAGGCTAGTTGGCCCCTAAGGATCCCCAGCAGCGAAAGGGACTTCAATCCCCATCCAAGAGCATGCCAGGAAGCGCGTTTGCAGAGTTTTGGGCAAAGGGGGCGTGGCCTGCTATGAGAACTTAGCAATCCTGCTGTGTGGGACTTACTGGAGGTAATAGAAGGGGTAGTTGGCCCCCAAGAATGTCCTTGGGGTCCAACTACCCCTCCTGTTACCTCCAGTAAGTCCCATACAGTGGGATTGCTAAGAAGTCTTTGGAGGCCATGCCCCCCTTTTTCCATCACTCTGCAAACGCGCCTCCTGGCACACTACTGGTTGGGGATGAAGTCCATTTTACTCCTGAGGGACTTTGGGGGCAAAGAAGCCTTCCTGGTACCCCCTGCAAGTCCTACGCAGTGGAAGTCCTGAGCACTGGTCGGAGGACCAGCCCCCTTTCTCCACCACTCTGCAAACACGACTACTAGTTAAAGAAGCATTTGGAATATAATAGGTCTCGCATTTGCGAAAGTTACGGCTATTGGCATTGTAAATGTAAAGGTTTTTACTAATGTTTTTGGAGTGGAGTGGATGTACATTGTGTGTAGTGGAATTATGTGGTATGTTGTGCAGTGAAATTATGTGGATAGAAAGTATGTGGTATTTAGTGTATAGGAATTATGTAGAGTGAGATTATGTGTTATGGAGAGTAATTATGTAGTATGGTAGTCCGTGTTGTGTAGTGGTAACCTCAGGTTTAATCTTCCTCGTTTCCATAGAAGCTAAACTATAAACTCAATGAGACAAAAAAAAGAAGGAACCACTGAGGAGCACTTCTGGACATAGTCGGAGGTATGAGCAGGGCCACTGGAATTATGCAACTGTTAGGCTGCATCGACTTTCGCACAATTATACATTTTCCGCATTTGCCACATAATCCATCATTTGCTGCATAATTTGCAGATTTGAACAAAAAAAACCTTGTTTCTAGCTCAAACTGCTCAAAGACTACCAAAAATGCAGCGACAAGTGTTACAGCTAAGGGTGGGCGTAGTTCGCGAAGTAATGCTTCGCGAAGCTACGCAAAGTGCAGTTCGCGCTACGCAAGCTTCGCGTAGCACTACGCGAACTGCGTAGCGCACTGTTCGCAATGATTGCACAGTGCCGGATGCTTGTCCGCACTGTGCAATCATTGAAAACGGCAACTTGCACAGTGCGAGCTGTCTTTTACTGCCGCTCGAGTAGATTTTTACTCGGCGGCAGCTTTCTCAACGCGGACTGGTAGTTTCTCATCGCGAGCGGTCGCAAGCATACGCGACCACTCGCAATGAGAAACCTGACCTCCCGCGTTGAGAATCTCGCCGGGAGGTTTATTTTCCACGCTCGCGATCGGCAACTTGATGTTGCTGATCGCGAACGAGAAAAAGTCTCGCCGGGATGTCATTTTGCTTGCTCGCGGTCGCCAACTTGACGTTGAGGACCGCGAGCAAGCAAAAAATGACCGCGGCACTACGCTACGCTACGCTACGCGTGTTCGCACTGTGCTACGTGCAATTCGCGTTGTGCGAAGTAGCGCAAACTTCGCAAACTACGCGAGCGTAGCGTAGCACTTCGCCCAGGGTTAGTTACAGCGTGGTGGAAGGCCCTTTGCAAACCTAGAATGGTCACCTAATACTTATTGCTAAATGTGGGTATTAAATTGGTACTAATGGTGTGTAAACCACTCTTGCTTCTTTCTGCGCCTCCTTTGCCTCTTTCTGCATTTCTGTTGCTTCTTTCTGCACCTTTCTTTATTCTATGCACTTCTTTTGCTTCTTTCTGCTCATCTCTTCCACTTTCTGCACCTCTCTTGCCTCTTTTTGCACCTCTTTTGCCTCTTTCTGCACCTCACTTGCTTCTTCCTGTACCCCTTTTGCCTCTTTCTGCACCCTTCTTCCCTCTTTCTGCACCTCTCTTGCCTCTTTCTGCACCCCTGTTCCCTCTTTCTGCACCTCTCCTGCATGTTTCTGCACCTCTATTGCCTCTTTATACACTTCTCTTGCCTCTTTCTGCACCTCTGTTGCTTCTTTCTGCACTTCTGTTGCCTCTTTCTGCAACCCTCTTGCCTCTTTCTGCACCCTTCTTCCCTCTTTCTGCACCTCTCTTGCCTCTTTCTGCACCCCTGTTCCCTCTTTCTGCACCTCTCCTGCCTGTTTCTGCACCTCTCTTGCCTCTTTCTACACTTCTCTTGCCTCCTTTTGCACCTCTGTTGCTTCTTTCTGCACCCCTCTTGCCTCTTCCTGCACCCCTCTTCCCTCTTTCTGCACCTGTCTTGCCTCAGTCTGCCCACCTGTTCCCTCTTTCTGCACCCCTTTTGCCTGTTTCTGCAACTCTATTTCCTCTTTCTGTCGTTCTCTTGCCTCCTTCTGCACCTCACTTGCCTCTTTCTGCACCTCTTGCCTCTTTCTGCACCCCTGTTGCTTTATTCTGCACTTCTCATGCTTCTTTCTGCACCGGTCTTGCTTCTTTCTGCACCCCTGTTGTCTCTTTCTGCACCTGTCGTCCCTCTTTCTGTACCTCTCTTGCCTCTGTTTGCACCTCTGTTGGTTTTTTGCACTGCTCTTGCTTCTTTCTGCACCTCTCTTGCACATTTCTGCACCTCTCTTGCCTTTGTCTGTACCCCTGTTCCCTCTTTCTGTACCTCTTTTGCCTGTTTCTCCAACTCTCTTGCCTCTTTCTGCAGTTCTCTTGCCTCCTTCTGCACCTCTGTTGCTTTATTCTGCACTTCTCATGCTTCTTTCTGCAACTGTCTTGCTGCTTTCTGCACCCCTGTTGTCTCTTTCTGCACCTGTCTTCCCTCTTTCTGCACCTCACTTGCCTCTTTTTGCACTTCTCTTGCTTCTTTCTACACCTATGTTGCTTCTTTCAACTATTCTTTTGCCTCTTTCTGCACTTCTCTTGCCTGTTTCTGTACCTCTCTTGCCTCTTTCTGCACCTCTCTTGCCTCTTTCTGCACCTCACTTGCTTCTTTCTGTACCCCTCTTGCCTCTTTCTGCACCCTTCTTCCCTCTTTGTGTAACTCTCTTGCCTCTTTCTACACCTCTCTTCCTTCTTTCTGCACCACTCTTGCCTCTTTCTGCACCCTTCGTGCCTCTTTCAGCACCTCTGTTGCTTCTTTCTGCTCTTCTCTTCTTTCTTTCTGCACCCCTCATGCCTCTTTCTCTATCCCTCTTGACTCTTTGTGCACCTCTCCTACCCCTTTCTGCACCCCTCTTTCCTTGCACCTCTGTTGGTTCTTTCTGCACTGCTCTTGCTTCTTTCTGGACCGCTCTTGCTTCTTTCTGCACCCCTCTTGCCTCTTTCTGCACCCCTGTTGCTTCTTTCTGCACTTTCTTGCTTCTTTCTGTACTTCTGTTGCTTCTTTCTGTACTCCTCTTGCCTATTTCTGCAACCTTCTTCCCTCTTTCTGCACCTCTCTTGCCTCTTTGTGCACCCCTGTTCCCTTTTTCTGCACCTCTCTTGCCTGTTTCTGCAACTCTATTGCCACTTTCTGCAGTTCTCTTGTCTCCTTCTGCACCTCTGTTGCGTCTTTCTGCATTTCTCTTGCCTCTTTCTGCAACCCTCTTGCCTCCTTCTGCACATCTGTTGGTTCTTTCTGCACTGCTCTTGCTTCTTTCTGCACCTCTCTTGCAAATTTCTGCACCCCTTTTGCCTCTTTCCGCACCCCTCTTCCCTCTTTCTGCAACTCTCTTGCCTCTGTCTGCACCCCTGTTCCCTCTTTCTGCACCTCTTTTGCCTGTTTCTGCAATTCTTTTGCTTCTTTCTGAACTTGTCTCGTCTCTTTCTGTACTCACATGGGAAGTGCAAGCTGTCAAGTTTAAAGACCTGCGTGCTCCCGTGACTGAGGTATATGTCTACTTGTATATGTATTCTTACATGTGTTATGCATCTGAAGATTGTAGCTTAAAAAGCGGGTAACTTCTCCTATAGGTGGTCAAATCTTCTCAGTTCTGCTCTGTCATTCGGTTGCACAGGCAGACATGTCTTCTGTATTTATGTGTTATAGAGCCCCTCAAATATACTATTGAATACCCATGTGCCCTGTATTGTGAGCAGAAAGAAATGCCTACACCTTTTTTTACACAAATTTACAGAGTATGCTGTTTGAAACACAGGTATTCAAGTGTTTGTATGTTTATTTACATTTAACGTCACTAGGTAAAAGCATAGACACGCATGCATACCTTTACAAACTTGGTCAGACTTACAACAGTGATATGCTTAGGATTGCTGTTTTATATTTGCTAGGCCTAACATTCTGTGCAGTCGATTAATAGTGAACCTTCAAGAGAAAAGTGAGGTTTAAGACATCTTCGGAGAAGGATTAGTGATTAGGTAAACAATCAAAACACTCCTTACAACGGCTGACCCCAGGTTCAGCACATCAATCCCTATCTGTACCAATATAGAGTTCTGTGCATCTGCCTCAGGCACTTGCCGCCGTTAAGTGCTGCTGGAATCCAGAGAAAACAAAGTCTTTGTAGAAATGGAAGGTGCACCAGAAATGAAGTCAGAATCATATACTTTAGTCCATTAGTTACATTTATTGGTGACAAAAGTAAAAGTGGCCATCAGCCAACATGTTTTGTTCCTTCGACCAAAGGAACTTCATCAGGGCTGAAACAGTCAAGTAGAATGTTTTATAATTTCATCCGTGATTATAACAGTCAGGAAATCACCCCATAATACGGGTCAAGCAAATCAGGTCCCGAATTGTAATCGGGGTCTTCTGTGTCCCGACAGTCAGCAACTAAGCCCTTAGTGATTAGGGTACTTTGTATGTGTCTGTTGTAAGGTACAGTCAAAGTAGGCCTGTTTCTGCACCTCTGTTGGTTCTTTCTGCACATGTCTTGCTTCTTTCTGCACCTTTCTTCCTCTTTCTGTACCTCTCTTGCATCTTCCTGCACTTCTCTTGCTTCTTTCTGTGCCTTTCTTCCTCTTTGATGATCAAAGAGGGACTTCGCTGATTTTTCTCACATCATGGCTGCCATGTTGGAATGGAACAATATAAAGTATATATGATGTGGGAGAAATCAGCGAAGTCCCTCTTTGATCATCATGACGGAGAACCCACCAATGAGGACAGAGGTTCTCGCATTTAAATGTACCGGATAGATTGTGCGTGTTGCATCCTTATTGAAGCATTGAGAAAGGCGATCATTCGCTGAAACGCATCTGCATTAAAGATATGGACAAATCAACCCCGTGAGTGCCCTGCAGTGTTTTTTGTAGCAGTTATGCAATCTCGTGATCCACCAACACGATGGCATGAGGCACCCGCCAAGAGTTCGGCAGCTTTTGGTGAAGTGGAGCAGGATGTTTGGATGCTGCCAGAACCACTGCTGAAAAGTTGACTGCCGCCTAACCAAGGTCGTGAATTATATGAATTTAAGGAAGCCAGGAATTTGACTGACTCCTGCAGTTTAATTTTGGCATAAGATCCAGTGGCAGGCGAGGGGTTTATAACATGCTGTGCTATGGTAATCTGAATATGGCTGAATTGAACATTTATTATACATCAGGGCCCGCCGTGCATGGAAGAATTGACACTTACCTATGAGGTGAGCATATTGTGGCATTAGCCTGGACACTAGTATAATATATACTTTATATTGTTCCATTCCAACATGGCAGCCATGATGTGGGAGAAATCAGCGAAGTCCCTCTTTGATCATCATGACGGAGAACCCACCAATGAGGACGGAGGTTCTCGCATTTAAATGTACCGGATAGACTGTGCATGTTGCATCCTTATCGAAGCATTGAGAAAGGCGATCATTCGCCGAAATGCGTCTGCATTAAAGATATGAACAAATCAACCCCATGAGTGCCCTGCAGAGTTTTTTGGAGCAGTTATGTAATCTCGTGATCCAACTTCAGGATGGCATGAGGCACCCGCCGAGTGTTCGGCAGCTTTTGGTGAAGTGGAACAGGATATATATATATAAATATATATATATATATATATATATATATATATATATATATATATATATATATATATATATTACCTACTGGCGGTCGCCAGTATTTAGTTAGCTAGTTATTTTCATAGGAAGAGCTTTTTTTCTTTTGCCAATAACTTTGGCGCCATTTGCCAAATACTCACAAACTTTTAACAATTAGTATGATTTCCATTTCATCTGTGGTCTTGAAAGTTTCAGGGTGATCTGTCAAGTGGGGGGCCGTAAAAAAGGGGGGTCCCAAAACGAGTTTTCCCCATGCAAATTCCCATAGGGATTTTAGACACGAATACAGCTCAAACTGCTTAACAGAAATACACCAAATTTGGCAAAACGGCTGCTGCTGGTTCAGGAAGCAACTTTTTGTAAATTGGTGAAAATCCATTAGATAGTTTTAGAGAAATTAAAAGAAGTCCAAATTTAGATGTATAGGGATGCGGATCCTCCGGGGATCCGACATCCCGTGCTCAAATCTGATTGGCTGCCAGCACTTCAACCAGGAAGTGTTAGCAGCCATCTTGGGACTTGGCTTCAGCCAAATTCCTTAATAAAACATGTACAACAAAGAAAAGGGTGCAGGGTAGGAATACCCTGACCCCTTAACTGTGGTCCTAGGGTACCCGGTTGCTCTGCAAAACAAAAAAAGCAACATTTTTTTTACTTTTAGGCGGGAGTCGCACTGGATCCACAGCTCCTGCTGAAAAATAAAAAATAAAAACATGCAGGCTCCCACGCTTCTCTATTGTATAGACCCAGGGACAAGCAGGATTATAAAAAGGTGAGGGCCCAAGGGGCCCCCCTCCTGAGGCTCTTTAAAGCTCTGGGGACCACCACCTCCCTAGGTCTTTTATAGAATAATAGAGGGGGAGCTGCATGGACCCCATCCATGGGCTCTTTTGAGTCCCGGGGACCACCACCTCCCTGGGGCTAAATTAAAAATAATGGGGAGGCCGCGCGGACCCCCAGGATCTGGGGACTACCTGCTCCTCGGGGCCTTTACTATAATTAAAACTGGGAGGGAGGCTGTGTGGTGACCCTCCCAGGCCATATACAGCCTGGGACCACTACATCCCCAGGGCCGGTCCATGCAGGTCAAAGGAAGGCCACGCAGCCCCCTTCCTGGAGCATATATGGCCCTGGTGACTGCTACCACCTTGGGCCGGCTCATGCTGTGTCCCGGGTTACCCACCTCCGTGACATAGCTGTTTGCTCTGACTGGACGGGAGCTTTGACAGCTCCTGCCAAGACAGAGCAAACACAAACTCCACTCTCACAAGCGAGACCATGTGAAACCGCTCCCATTTGGCAAGAGTGGAGTTTTCAACTGTTTCCCTGCCTGCTGTCATGCAGGCAAGGAAACAGATGAAAGGATTGGTCTCAAAGACAGAGAGCTGCATGTTTAGCAGTTCCCTGTCTGTGAGAGCAATGGCAGCTCCCGCAGGAGGCGGGGAGTCAGCTGACACCGTGGGTGCTTCAGGCTCCCCACACGATCCCATGAAAAGAAAGAAGAAAGAGGCAAAATAAAGATGAGAAACAAGAACAAATAGGCAGAAAGAAGGTCAGAAACAAGCAGAAAGAGGCAGAATAAGGTTTAGCAATGAGAAGAGAGAGGCAAGATAAAGGTCAGAAACAAGCACAAATAGGCAGAATAAAGGCCAGAAACAAGTAGAAAGATGAAGAATAAAGGTCAGGAAGAGCAGAAAGAGGCAAAATAAACATGAGAAACAAGCAGAAAGAGGGAGAATACAGAGCAGAAATGAGCAGAAAGAGGCAGAATAAAGGCCAGCAGCGAGCAGAAAGAGAGTCAAAATAAGAGTCAGAAATTAGCAGAAAGAGGCAAAATAAAGGTCAGAAACTAGCAGAAAGAGGCAGAATAGAGGTCAGAAATGAACAGCAAGTAGCAGAATAAAGGTCAGAAATGAGGAGAAAGAGACAAAATGGAGATCAGAAACAAGCAGAAAGAGGCAACATTAAGGTCAGAAATTAGCAGAAAGAGGCAAAATAAAGGACAGAAATGAGCAGCAAGAGGCATAATAGAGATCATAAACAAGCAGAAAGAGGCAAAATAAATGTTATAAACAAGCAGCTAGAATCAAAATAAAGGTCAGAAATGACAAAAAAGAGCAAAATAGTGATCAGAAACGAGCTGAAAGAGGCAGAATAAAGGTCTGAAATTAGCAGAAAGAGACAAAATAAACACCAGAAACTAGCAGAAAGAGGCAAAATAATGTTCAAAAACAAATAGAAAGAGGCAAAATAGACATCAGAAACGAGCAGAAAGAGGGGCAAAATAAAGTTCAGAAACAATCAGAAAGAGGTGAATAGAGATCAGAAACAAGCAGAAAGAGGAAAAATAAAGGTCAAAGTAGCAGAAATAGGAAAGATAGAGATCAGAAACTAGCATAAAGGGACAAAATAAAGGTCAGATAGGAGCATAAAGAGGCAAAGTAAAGGTCAGAAACAAGCAGAAAGTGGGAACAAAAAGGTTAGAAATGAGCAGGAAGTGGCAAAATAAATGCCAGAAATGATCAGAAAGAGGCAAAATACCGAACAGAAATTAGCAGAAAGAGAAAAAATAAAGGTCAACAACAAGCAGAAAGAGGCAAAATAAAGGTCAGAAGAAAACTAGCAGATAACAAGCAGAACCCACTCAGGCACTCATGCACCCACTCACAGAACAACTTGGACACTCTCACAACCACTCACATACCCATTCACTCATGCACCCACTCACAGCAGAACTCAGACACATACACCCACTCACAGAACCAGTCAGATACTCATGCACACACTTACAGAATCACTTACACTCTCTCTCATCCACCCTCAGATCTACACAGAGACTCACACACCGACTCACACACCCTCTCAGTGACTCACACACCCACTGACAGATCAACTCAGACACTCATATACTCACTTACAGCCCCACTCATACTTTCTCATACCCACTTACAAACCTACTCAGACACTCATACACCCACTGAGATACTCATGCACTCACTCACACACTCAGTGTTAAAGGTTAGTGGTTACAGTTTGGAAATAAAATTAAAAACCCCCTTACAAATTCACTGAAAAAAACAAAGGTTACAGGAACGTTATAGTTAGGAAATAGAATTTAAAGAAAACTTAGAAATTCACTGAAAAAACCAATGGTTACATGAACGTTATAGTTATCTTTGGATTTCAATCATACAAAACCAGTGAAATTCAGCGGTTATAGTTACTAAGCTAACTATAACTTACGCCCCTGTAATGCATGGCTTATGACCTCACATATTGCATCACTCATGACATGGTCAGTGACATCACTCGTGACATCACTGCTGAAATCTCAAATGACATCACTAATGGCATCACTGATGGCATTATCCAGTGATTGTGAGTGTTTTCTAAAACTTTCTGTGAGTTAAACGTATATAGTAAGGTACCACAAAAGTTAAATTAGTATACTTTGTGCCCTACTAATAAGTGATTCCTTTTATCAATATAGTTTATGTGAAGTGCTGTGTGACTGTTTGTATCTAGGGTGAGTGGATGTCTGAGTGACAGTGCAGGTGTGTGAGTGGGTGTGGGAGTGGTTGTATGAGTGTATATGTGGGTGTCTGAGTAGCTGTGTGAGGGTATTAGTGGCTGTATGAGTGGCTGTATTGGTGAGTAAGTGGGTGTGTCAGTGGCTGCATGGGTGGGTGAGTGAGTGGCTGTGTGTGTGCCTGTTTTGGTGGGTGAGTGGGTGTGTCAGTGACTGTATGGGTGAGTGACTGGGTATCCCAATGGCTGTATGAGTGAATGACTCTGTATGTAAGTGGCTGTATGGGTGAATGCATGGCTGGTTGATTCTGTGTGGTTACAGTAAGTTGCGGCGTGAGTGGCTGTATCGAAGAGTGAGTGTCTGTGTGATTGGCTGTATGGGTGACTGTGTTGCTATGTGAGTGGTTGTATGAATGTGTGAATGGGTATGTAAGTGGTTGTGTGAGTGTCTGTGTGAGTGGTTGTATGGGTGAGTGAATGACATTGTTATGAGAATGTATGTGTGTGTGAGTGGCTGTATGGGTGATTGACTGGTTGTATGATCAGGCTCGATGAGTGAGTGAACGGGTGTGTGAATGGCTCTAAGGATAAGTGTGTGGTTGTATAAGTACTTGTATGGGTCTGCAAATGGGTATGTGAGTGGTTTGTGGGTGGGTGTATGAGAGGTTGTATGGGGCTGTGAGCGGGTGTGTGAGTGGTTCTGGATGATGTCATAAGTGATGTCATTTGAGATGTCATGAGGGATGTCGTCAGTGATGTCACTGACCATGTCATGAGTGATGTAATATGTGAAGTCATAAGTAGTGCATTGAGGGGGCGTAAGTTATAGTTAGCTCAGGTATTTATAACTTCTGAATTTCTATGGTTTTGTACATGTGAAATTTGAGCCTAACTATAATGTTCTTGCAACCTTTGTTTTTTTCAGTGGATTTCTACATTGTTTAAAAGAATTTCCTAACTATAACGCCACTGTAACCTTTGTTTCTTTTAATACATTTTGAATGTTTTTTAAATTGTATTTCATAACTGTAATCTGTAATCTCTGAGTGGGTGTGAGTGGTTGTATAGGTCGGCGAGAGGGTTTGTGAGTGGCTGTACGGGTCTGTGCATTGGTGTGTGAGTAGCTGTATGGGTCTGTGAGTGGGTGTGTAAGTGGTTTTGTTGGTGTTTGAGTGGGTGTGTGAGTAGCTTTATGGGTCAGTGAGTGGGTTGTAAGTAGCTGTATGGGTTGGCGACTGGATGTGTGAGTGGCTGCATGGGTCTATGAGTGGATGTGTGAGTGTCTGTATGGGTGTATGACTGGTTTGTGAGTAGTTTTGAGGGTGTGGAAGTGGGTATGTGAGTGGGTTTGTGGGTCAGTGAGTAGGTGTGTGAGTGGCTGTATGGGTCTGTGAGTAGTTGTGTGAGTGAGTTTGTGAGTGGCTGTATAGTCTGTCAGTGGATGTGTGAGTGTCTGTATGGGAGTATGAGCAGGTAGGGGAGTTGTTTTGAGGGTGTGTGAGTGGTTTGGTTGTATAAGTCAGTGAGTGGGTGTGTGAGTGGCTGTATGGGTCTTTGAGTGGGTATATGAGTAGCTGTGTGGGTATGTGAGTGGGTTTGAGAGTGGCTGTATGGGTCTGTGAGTAGGTGTGTGAGTGGCTGTATAGGTCTGTGAGTGGGTGTATAAGTCACTGTATGGATATGTAAGTGGGTGTGTGAGTAGCTGTGTGGGTCAATGAGTGGGAGTGGGAGTGGCTGTATGAGTGTGTGAGTGTCTGTATATGTCTGTGAGTGGGTGTGAGAGTACCTGAGTGGGTCTGTGAGTGGGTGTGTGAGTTTCTGAGTAGGTGACTGAGTGTCTTTGTGGGTCTGTCATTGGGTATGGGTCTGTGAGTGGGTGTGTGAGTGTCTGTGAATGGGTGTGTGACTGTCTGAGTGGGTCAGTGAGTGGGTGTATGACTGTCTGAGTGGTTCTGCGAGTTGGTGTCTGAGTGTCTGTGTGGGTCTGTGAGTAGGTGTGTGTGTGTGCCTGTGTGGTTCTGAGTGGGTGTGTGAGTGCCTACATGGGTATGTGGGTGGGTGTGTGAGTCTCTGAGTAGATCTGTGATGGGTGTAAAAGTGTCTGTGTGGATGTTTGAGTTTATATATATATATTCTCTGAAAAAAACTAAAGTTATTGATGTTTAAAGTTAGGTGAAAATGTCAGTTAAAACGTTAAGTTGTAAAATCTAAAAAACATTGAAATTCAAAAGGTATAGCTTGCTCAAGAAACAATTAGCTTACACCCTCACCATGCACAGTGTTGTCATCAATGATGGCATTTCAAATGTCATCAGTGATGTTATCAATGATGTGATAGAACATGTCATACATTGTGTAATATGAGGTCATAAGCAGTTCATGGTGAGGACTTGAGTTATAGTTCTTTTAGTTAACCATAACTGATGAATTTCAGTGGCTTTTAGAGTTTCAAAAATAAACCTTTCATGGTCATTTTTACCTAACTATGAAGTCACTTCAACCTTTCTTTTTTGAGGGAGTTTCTAAGTTTTTTTCAATGTGAACTAATATTTTATTACCATACCTAAGTAGGCGAGGCATCTGCCCAGCCCCTTCTGGGCGGCAGATTCCACACCCCACAGAGAACCCCCAGTGGGTAGACAACCTCCCATCACTTGTCAACCCACCACAATCACACAAAAAAGCACGAATACCCACTAAACATTTTTTGTCCCACAGTAATCTTGCAGTACTTTTGCGTTAAACATGTACATTTCTGCACTGAGTACTGCAAGTCTGTGGCATCACAAAAACATTTTTTATTCTCAGTTTGACCCGGGGGGGACTCCCCTACCAGGACAAGGGGGTCAAAGTGGGTCATGGAATCCGTACCCTACCCTGCCCCTTATATATTTTTTGTTTTTATTTTCTGGACACGGGGAGAATGCCCCCGACACCAAAAATGGCATGCACAACATTTCTCTTTGTGTTGTGACAAACAAATCACAGACTTTGGCTCCACAGTACCGGTGTTGGTCTTGAGGATCCAGCCAACCAGTATGTCTCATTTGCCATACTCCCTAGGTACTCCCTTAGTAGTACCACATGTCTGGGGCAATGCAAACATTCTTTATCACTTTAACACCGGGGGTGTTGGGGCCTGCAACCATGTTGTGCGTCAAGCCCTTAATGGACACCCAACCCAGGCCACTCACAGCCTTCAACATAGGGATGGCCACTTGACCAACCCCACACCCTGCATCCAGATGCCAGTAGGCAGCCATCCCCGAGCACCACCTTTGCCCACGTATGGTTGGCCGTGTAGTTGGCGTAGGTCTTGGGTGATATTTTAAGTAAGGCAGATCTACTGACTTTGCCAAAGGGTCAGACCAACAAAATATAAATGTGGGCCTTTTGCTTTTATGCAGGAGTTTGGATATTACCATATATAAAGCACATTTTTTGTCTTTGTCAAAAAATGCCCAATCATTTTACAGTGCATTATTTAATTAAAATGGTTGTCATAAATAAATGTAATTAAGTTTTGTTTTAAAAAAGTATCAACATGTCTTTGAGTCTTTTTAAAAAAAGATTCAGGCTACAAAGTTCAGCCATTGAGCCCACAAGGGAGTTCTGCACTCCAATTGAAAAGCATACATCTGCAGCTTGGAGTGCTTTTAAAAATATGGTAAGCTCTCCTGGGGTCATGGATTTAATGGCCTTAAGACTGTTTTTTAAATGGTCCTGGGGGACAGCTGATTTCCTGCAACCCCCCACAACATTAAAGAAAATGTTGGTGTTGCCTCTGCCTCTTCTAGGGGCGCCAGCAGCAATACAATATGTGCCTGAAAAAACACAAGGGCATTATGGGGCACTTCTTAGTAGCTCATTTGTTATTCATTTTCCCCTGTATGCTTCTTTTTTATTATCATAGAGGGTGTTCCGGGCCCAATTAGGACACCCACCAGTTTTTCTTTCCTTGGGGGCAGCTGGAGTAGCTGGCACCCATCTTTAAACTCTGGAAGGGTCAGATTTATAATCACAGCTCCAACCTAAGCAACAATGTTGAAAGTGACAGATTTTGGGCAGTTGGATTTACTATTCCCACTCCAACATAAAAAGCAGTAGAGAAAGTCTTTGACTTTGAAGTGCTCATATTTGCTATTCCCACTCAAACATAAGCAGCAGTAGGGAAAGTGTTGAACTATGGAGGGGGCCTTATTTACTAATCCTACTCCACCCTGAGCAACAGTAGAGAAAGTGCTGGACTTTGGAGGTATTAGAATTATACTCCAGCCTAAGCAATAGCAGGGAAAATGTTTAACTTAAGAAAACTCATATTTAATTTTCCCTATCCTAAATTAGTACAAAATAAATAGCATATGAATAAAATAATTAAACATAAAATACTTTTCCAGAAACATATCAAAACATATTTTGACATTATATAATTTATATAAATGATTAAAAGTTAAAACATACGATGAACATATAAAATTATACATAAAACTGTATTGCAAATACAAGCACATTCTTTATTGTTTCATCTTATCGTAAATAACCCACACTATTGCATAAGATAGAAACATAAAAACAAACAGACATTAATCTGGTACAAGATTCGCAAGTGTAAAATGTGATAGAACTACCAGATGGCTTAAGACATCTGAACTCACTATAATTACAAAGGTGTATTTCATAAATCAATGATATACATAAAACATGGTGCAAAACACTGCAAACTTGACATAATTCATTGGGAAAAGAACTCACTATAAACCATAGGTGCATTTCATAAATCAATGATATACATAAAACATGTTACAAAACACCACAAACTTGACATAATTCATTGAGAAAAGAACTCACTATAAACCATAGGTGCATTTCATAAATCAATGATATAGATAAAACATGTTACAAAACACCACAAACTTGACATAATTCATTGAGAAAATCTGCTGCTTAAAACAGGACTACAATTGCCCTTAAAATCTTGACAATACATGTGCAAAGAACAGCGGACTAATAACTTTAATAAGCATGCAGGTTGTAACTACATAAAAACAAAATAAAGGACGCCGCAAGCTTATCATAATTCATTGACGAAACTTGCTAATAAAAACAGAGCTAAAAATGGCCTACAAAAACTTAACAATATATGTGCAAAGAGCAGCGGATCAGTATCTTTAATATATGTGCACAAGTAGAAAAAGTGAACCAAAACTTACGGTTGCTAAGCATACTGCTTCAGATTTCTTCCAGTGGCTAGAGAGAGCAGTAGTACTAAGGATGCCTCACTAAATAATTTCCGCCCAGGAAGAAGAATAGGCCTTTAGGTGGTACCCTTGTTGACTTCTAGGCAGCGTAAATGTATGAGGCTCCTGGATTGTAAAGAGCTTTAGTGTCAGGGTAGAGGCAGAATGTCAAGGCTGCATTACAGTGCCTTATGTTAAGCTTAATAACGGCCTTAGATAATCTTTCCTCTCCGGAAAGGACTTTATGCATAACAACATAAAGTGGAGCAGGGTTTCTTCCCCGCCTTGTTTACAATCAAACATTTTTTATGAAGGTTTTAACCAGTAGGATACCAAATCAAATTTTGATAAAAAAAAGTGACCTTTTCACAGCACGGCAAAGGTTATCCATGTAGGGTTCGAATAATGCAGTTGATTTAATTGACCAAAATTGGATTGTCAAAGGGCCTCCTGCTTCAGATCTTATATACACCAGAGACTTATCCTTAACTAACTGTGGGGTTGCAGGAGTCATTGCCAACAGATAATTCCAATAGTGTTTACATCAAGGAAGGTTACTCACACTGTCACTTTGCCAAATTTCATGGAGTGCTCTTTGGGAAAATTTCCAGGTCAGGCTTTTTCCAAATTGGTACTCAATATAAAATTGGTTTGAAAGCCAGCAGTGATTTAATTGGCTTCATGCCTATTTCAAGCCTAAGTGCATCGACTGGGGTCCCTGGCCCCAGGCAGAGAGGGCAGCGTAAAAGTCTACTTTCCACCTTGCCAAGTCCCTTTTGATTTTTAATCCCCTAAAGTTCTGCACCAAAGATGCCTGTTGCCACGGCTTTCATTTGATAAGCACGGAGTGCCGGTGAAACGAGTCTCCTTCCGCACCTGTGGAAAGATCTATGCACTGCATTATTGTAGTAAAGCAGAGTCCCTTCACTTTTATATGTTTGAGCAAACCAAGATAACTTCTCATCAAGTCTGATCCCCAGATAATCGAGTGAATGGACTCTGTTCAAGCGCTGCTCATATATTTTAAAGGTGGACTTCAGAAGGTGCCAAAAATTCACTTTCATGAATTTGGTTTTCTTCATATTTATCACAATATTTTTATTGGTGCAGTATGTCTCAAAACCGTTCAATAGTTTGGGCATTGCCAGTCCAGTGCAGGAAAGTAGAATTGCATCATCTGCACAGAGAATTCTATCAACCCTAATGGGAGCAACATCAAATTCAGACTTTGAAGCATGCTACCCACATCAGTTATAACAAATATTAAATAATAGGGGCATGAGGACGCAGCCTTGCCTTATGCCACTTTTAATGGTAAAGTTGGGTGTCATTTCTCCTTTTACACTGTATCTGAGGGCTGCTGAATTGTTATGGTGTAGCTGTTGTACAGCGTCACAGGTTTAGGTGGGAGGCGTATATCATGGAGGGATTGTGACACAATAGATCTATCGACCAAGTCGAATGCAGTTTGAGATTTATAAACGTCATGCATAATGTTGTATTTTTTATAATGTTTGAGACATATGTTATACAATCTCATCGGTTGATCAATTGTACTATGGCCTTTCCTGAAACCAGCCTAGAGTGGTGATAATAAGTTCTTGTCCTCGACCTAAGTTTCCATTCTATTGAGAAGAACTTTGCCATAAATCTTCCTAGCACTGTAGTTAGCTGGATCGTTCCACAATCCCTTTTTTAGGTCTCGCTTAGCGTTGCAGTGCATGCCCTGCTCGCTTTGCGAGGCATGCTGTATTAGGGTTTTTTTTAGAAGTGTTGTGGAAGCTCCATATTTTTCATTGGCTGGCATCATCGTCCATGGTAAACGCTGGCTTCCGATTGATAATGAGGCTACTTAGTCCCTCCTTGTTACCGCCCTGTCTCCTTTTGGGACCGCCCATCAGGACTGGATTGTTTACTTGCGGTGTTACACTGTCTCCTTCAATTAATCGATGAGCACTTTTTTTAATTTGCAGCGCGGAAGCTTTCACTTTAGCGGGCGCGCTTGTTTTTAATTGCATAATAACTAATTTACAGCGCCATAGAGAGCTTGAGTATTCTGCTCTCCATACTAGGCGCCTTCAGAGCAACATGGCGGTAACTTAATTTGAGAGCTCCCACAGGCAGGACGGCTCGAAGCTCACTGCAATCCAGTGCAGGGTGCCGCCTCCAAGACAACAGAGGCTGCTTTCACCTCGAGGTTGTGCCACCGGAGACCGTGCAGACCGCTTTTAACTCAAAGGAAGCCCCAGTGCTGTTCAGAGACCCGCAACTACAATCCAAAAGCCTCCGGTGGTTCCGAGGGTTTGTGAAGGTGTCGCGTTTACTCCCAAGGTAATTACTATCATGCCATTGTAATGGATTTTTCCCCACTGGTACAAAGAGCCACAGCTGCAAAGGCCCGAATAGCGCTTGCAAAAAGATTGCAGGCAAGCATGAACCTCCTCGGTACAGCGTAGGAGCTCATTTTATTCAATATTTCAGCAGCATTCAGCCACTGCATTCTGATAGCAAGGCTCAAACACTGCAGTTTTCAAGCCCTGCCATGCCTCACTTAAAAAGTTGTCCTTTTCACGTGTAATTGTTTTTAATTGCATGATAACTAATTTACAGCGCCCAGAGAGAGCTTGACTGAGGTGCGAGGCACTATGTGAAATACGTTATTCTTGTTTTTATTTCAGTGCGCCATGCGTGCTTTAAGTTTCACAATAGCTGCAGCCTCACACAACACTCGTGGGACGCTGCCCATTGTCTACTGTGGGTTTTTTGCTTTAGGTCCATCGGCGTCAGTGTGTAACATCACAAGTCTAGGATTGGCGAAGTAGGATTTGAACAATACCGCGCCTTGTTTCGGAGTCTGGAAGATTCTGCCGGCGCATAGTGAGTGATTTTAAATCAGGGCAGAGCAAGATAATGAAGCCAGCGTAAGTGAAAACATTGCTGTTCTGTGATCGCTCTCCGATTACATTATGTTTTCCAGTCTCTGAATTCCCACTTTCCTTCTGACTGCAACTTCCTTTGCTTAACGGTACCCCACGTTCACATTTCTCTCCCACTGATTGCTATCCTTCTCTCTATGTCGATCTCTCGCTGCAATCTTTTCACTCCCGCGTTGCCATCCCCGTATCCTTCTGTGAGCGCCGCCTTCTTTATTTGTAGCTTTGTATCTTATTTGCCCCTTTATTCATTTATGTATTTTAATGTAGTGCAGACCTCATCCAAACGTGTTAGGGTGCTTTACAATAAAAATGCATCATTACATAATGTACAAATAAACGGAGTCCTTATGTAATGTACCTGGTTCGATTGTAAAGCGCTCTGACAACTTCAGGTAAAGTCCGCGCTTTATAAAAATGCATAAATAAATAAATATCGTTGCAAATGCACAAAATTACGTTACACCCTGCTTGATAGTAAAATGCATGGCAATAAATGGTGTAACTTTCAAGGTATTCACTCACGTCTTTTTAGACAGCACATTTCTCAACATTTCATCTGAAAAGCACTCTTCTGCTTGCTCGGTTATCACAGTATGCGCAGTTTCTGGCAACTTTAAGACAACCATTTTGAATTCTAACTCTCCGCTTGCCAATTTAGTAGAATTTAACGGCACATATAGCAAAATAAAAAAAAATCTCTTTTTGTTCCAATTTTGCCTAAATTCTCTTTTAAGAACACATACATCTTATCCAGCTCTCTCGTGATGGCACATAAAAAGAATGGAAGTCTCTGAAACATAAGACCACTCCAAAAGCGTGAACAATCCCCGCATTTATTTTTTTTAGCCGGAAAAAATAAAACCGTGATAAAAAATAAACTGCAAAATTAAAATACACTGTCGTGGAATACCATAATTGTACGTTGCCACTCTGCTTTGAATTCTGATCAAACAATGATGTTATTACACTGCATATTTCAGCTTGGAATGGGAGCTTGGTGCGATTATGCCCTTGCCCAAGACAGTCAGTCATTAAGCAGTCTGCATGAGGAGAGACTTAGGGGGTCATTAGGATGGCGGGAGGAAGCACATCCGCGGTGCGGGCGGGGGCGGAAAATGCCCTTTTCCGCACTCCTGCAGCGGTCCTCCCGCCCGCCATATTTCGATGGGCAAACATAGCCCATTTCCCGTCCGCTGCGTAGCCAGGAGAACCGCCAGATTTTTGCGCCCGCCACCGCGGCGGAGTGAGCCAATAGGGACTAACCACTGTGCGGAATGACGTTCCGTCCGCCGTACAAATCACGATGCCGCAAACAGCCCATCACACCGCAGCGGTGAATCCACAAACCCGGAGACGGCGGAAACACGACAGCGGAGCGCGAAACCAGACTCACGGTACCCACTACCCGGTCCGGACCGCAATGGATCCAGCCCTTCAAGTCATTCCGGTGCTGTACCTCCTCCACTACCAGCAAATAATGGACCAGTCCGGACAACGCCGCAGCTACGCAATGACACAACTCCGCACACAACCACAACACACCACTCCTGTGCTGACATACGGTCCCTGTCCACATCAGACACCCTGGTGGGGACAGGAACACCTCCCCAAGTGTACCCACACATGTCCCACTTGTCAGGAACTCACCCCTCCACATCCGGGTCACCAATCAACCGCGAGATCACTGCAATGTCCCGACCACGTCACCGCAGCGGTGAAGACGCGGGAAAACATGCGCAAAATGTAGTAGGCAGGGCCGGCGCCATGCATGGGCAGTCCACAAAGATTCACAGGGCACCACTTCCACCCTTCCCACATTACGCTTCCCACACACATTTGGGGCACATACTGTGTGCACCCCCTGTGCCCCCCCTGCACAATTCATCTCCCAGGTGTAGCCAGACCTTGCACCTCACACACCAAAGGACCAGGCCGCCTGTCTTGGAAGGTGGGGGTGAAGAGGAACACCCTGCACAGAAGCTCAGGGGCTGGACAACCCTCCTCCTCACACCTATCTCCCACTCATGTGAAGCAAACTGACCCCAACTATAAAATGAAGACTCACACTGCATAAGAACATCCACTGAACTGTCCACACTGCCTGTCAAGTCACTCACAAACACCCCACACTGACACACAGCCACATACACACACCATAGGCCAGCAGCAATGTAGGACAATCAATGGGCCAGCCAAAAGTGAAGTGGACAGTGCTGGAAAACCATGGAGCAAGACACATAGCATCTGTACATCACATGCAAGAGAAGGAACATATCACAACACCCTTAGGTCATCAAATAAGACATGGGTGGCACAGTGAGTGAAATTAAACCAAACTGACCTCTGTGCAACAACTCAGGGACACATCAAGGCAAGCCATGCCTAGTTACAGGAATGATAGGAAGTGTCTGAAGTCATACAGTGAGCAGCCACACATCTGTCACAACTGACTTGACATGTGCACATCATCAGTACAACACACATGGCCCATTATCACACTCCTTGACTGTCAAACACAACTAGGACCTTCACATATACCCATTCTCTACCCACCTCATACCTCCAGCACTCAACACCTGTGAGAAGCACACATAAAGGCCAAAATGGTGTCCTGTCAGTGCAAAGACAACCAAACACACTCCCTGTGGTGCACCCACAAACATCACACAAACACACAGGGATGCCTGAACCAATGCAGGCAACAAAACAATAGCCAAACAGAAAGCTCACAAACAACATACACAGAGGTACAACAAGCCCACACATGTGCAGGGAAACAGTGGAAAGGCAATGTGACCCTAGACAGAACAGGAATACACAACATTGTCACTCAGGACCAATGCACAGACACCATACCTCAACACAAACAAGAGGTGTACCATCAAAAATCCACCATGAACACCAACTGGGATCAATGGGACAATAAGCTAACACAGACACAGACACCTCAACACCCATGAAGTGGACAAGGTGCCATATCGTACCAGAAGCATGCACATGCACAACCCTGAAAAGTGACAGGTCAAAAATAGGAGGACTAACCACCAATGTGCACTGAAAACAAACCCAGCAACAAGAATCCCCTTGCTGCATGTGAAAGACACACAAGAGATGCACACCACACCTGCAACACACATCTGAATGTATCACACAGCTAAAACAACCACACACACACGTCATGCAAATAGAACATCACACACACATAGCATCAGTCAGTACAAAGAGCCAACAAAGGCCAAACACTGAATACATCCACAACAAAAACACAAGAGATGCACAGACCAATCCATCACAATGCAAACTCAGCTGCACATCAGGGGGATGCACAACAAGCAAGTACAAGGCAACATGCACTGACAACACTGCATGCACACCAAGCAGTGTGTGCACAACAACCAAAACAGTAGCACACACATCTGAGTGCCACACCATGAACTCCCACAGCACAAACATAACATCACACTCAGGAAGTGTAGCACTACCTCAGCAAACACACATACAGCTTAGCCATCACCCACAGATGCACAACTCAAGGACATCCAGGTGCAAACAACATGACAAGAGGACTGTGTTGCCCAAACATCTGCACTGCACATGAGCAACCATGACAGCAAACAAGTACAAGGAAATAACACATAACTAATTTGAAATCTGTCCTGAGTAGCACATTGGTCCTGGACACAGTTCAGCCTCACACAGCATAGTGTCACACTATGAAGTGGTGGGAGGCTCACAAACTGGCAAGCCATGGGGTGGAAGACATGAGACTG
This sequence comes from Calotriton arnoldi, assembly GCA_963921515.1. Lineage (NCBI taxonomy): Eukaryota > Metazoa > Chordata > Amphibia > Caudata > Salamandridae > Calotriton > Calotriton arnoldi. Next base: position 195,138 of record CAWUFW010014796.1, read on the forward strand.
AAGTGTTGTGTGCTGCAGTAGTGGACAGGTGAGCAGTGTACAGTACACAAACACATAGAGGAGTCACTCACAATGTGTAGGCATAAGAAGCACATATGGGGGATGGCATGACTCCACATACCACATACCATACTGAAGCCAAAAATGGGTCAAGTGATAGCAATGCATGAGAAAACTCACAAATATTGTCAGCGTGGCTGAGCAGTCCTGTACAGTGTGCACAAACAGTAACAAGACACATGGCTGATCAACAAAACACAACACAGACTTGCCTGTCACACACTCTGCATACTCACAACTGGCAGCAACAACAAGTAGATGTCCCCCAGGAGTGCAAGGACACAACAACACACTGCACCCACTACCCAACCTACAACTCCCACATGTGCCCACAATCTGAAAAACATGGCAGAGTATTGAAACAAACAGGCACTCAGCTTCTGTGTCATACATGTGTGCAGTTGGCATTGCAGGGGCACACACACATCAGCACTAACAACCAAACCACCCCTACACACTTAATGACCACACAAGTGCACACATCCAAATGTACCCATGTGACTAGGAAGACAGGCCATCACAAGATGACCATACATCAATACTGCTGCTCACACATCAAGAAAGATCACACAGATATGAAGGACCCTGGCCAGCCCGCAAGTAATCCTGTGGATAGAATACACCTCTGTTCTGGAATTGCATCATAACATGACATGTGGACAATTTAGCAAACCTGACCGTACTGATGCAGTCCAGCCATCTCCTTGTCACTACCCATGCACTCCACCAATCACCCAACCAGTTCCATGTCCTTATCCAATCACTCCGCCAAAACACAAGCGTTTATAAAATCACCATCCACTCTCTTTGCAGTACTATAATCATCCAGTCAGTACCCATGTACTCATCCAATAACCCAGGCACTAACTCATGGCAAACACAGAGGAGGTCATGCTAATCACAGGGGTACCCCAACGCATAGTGTTCTCTAGTGTATGTAGGTGTTTTCACTGTATTCTAAGTGTCTTTTAGCATAGTACTGGCTCTAGGGCCGGTTAGTCAGAGTCAGTTACCACCAGTACCCGTCAGCAAAAGTTGGGGGCACAGGAGGACTTTCTGCTCCTCTGTTGGTTCTTTCTGCACATCTCTTGCTTCTTCTTGCACTTTTCTTCGTCTTTCTGGACTTCTGTTGCCTCTTTCTGCATTTGTCTTGCTTCTTTGTGAGCTTTTCTTCCTCTTTCTTCACATGATCTACCTTTGTAGGCATAGTTAGAAATTAGCATTTAAAAAACCTTTGAAATTCACTGAAAAAACCATAGGTTTCAGGCATGTTATAGTTAGAAATTAGCATTTAAAAAACCTTTGAAATTCACTGAAAAAACCATAGGTTTCAGGCACGTTATAGTTAGAAATTAACATTTAAAAAACCTTAGAAATTCAATGAAAAAACCATAGGTTTCGGGAGCGTTATAGTTAGTTGGACATTTCACTTGTACAAAACCATAGAAATTCCCCGTTATAGTTAGTTCAGCTAACTATCACTCGCGCCCCGCAATGCACTGCTGATGACGTCACATATTACATCACTCATGACATGGTCAGTGACATCACTGATGACATCACTGATGACATCTCAAATGACATCACTGATGACATCACTGATGACATCATCCATGTGATAATTTGCTGCATCTTCTCACACCCTAATATAACCTTTGATACACCCACTCTAAATTACAGAGTGCCATTCTCAAAACCATAGACACTCCAACACCAATAACTACATACCCACTCACTGATTCTTAGGTCTACACACACATCCACTCACTCACCTGTACAGTCACTCATGCTTATGGTCACTCAGTACAGGACTATCATATGCACTCATACACCTATATAGACACTCACACACTGCCACTCATCCATAGAGGTACTCACACACCTAGTCAGTCATGCAAATAATTAATCACACTGCCATTTACTCACCTATACAGTTATACACACAGCAGCTCACTTACTCATACAAATACTAGCACATTCTTAAGCTCTTATACAATTAGATACAAGCACACACTCATCCATACAGCCACTCTCACAATCACACACTCCCACTTATAGCCATTTATATACTCCAACACACACATATACTGCCTTTCACATATGTAGTTACTCACACATGTACCACTGAGATATACATTCACTCACTAACACACCCATACACACACTCACCCACCCATACAGTCCATCACAGATGCACTCTTTAAACCATGCACCCAGTGAATCACCCACTCACACATCTATGCACAGAGTCACACACACCCCACCCACACAAACACTCAGGCACCCATACAAATACTCAGACAACCAATCAATAACCCATATGGACACTCATGTAACTATTCACAAACCCATGCAGCCGCTTACACACCAACAGACAGACGGATACAGACATTCACACAGTTTAGTCACTAACCCATGCATTCAGTAAGATCCGTTTAATCACTCACTTGTAGAGTCAGTCACGCGCCTACTAAATCATCCATTCAGACACTTATACACCCACTCATTCTTCAATACGCCTTTCCCTATATATATTAAACATATTTAAACTTTACAGAAACACACAGTCACTGGATGATGTCATCAGTGATGTCATTTGAGATGTCATCAGTGATGTCACTGACCATGTCATGAGTGATGTAATATGTGACGTCATCAGCAGTGTATTGCGGGGGCGCGAGTTATAGTTAGCTGAACTAACTATAACGGGGGAATTTCTATGGTTTTGTACGAGTGAAATGTCCAACTAACTATAACGCCCCTGAAACCTATGGTTTTTCAGTGAATATATATATATATATATATATATATATATATATATATATATAATCTACTGGCGGTCGCCAGTAGATAGTTATAGTTAGGACCTAGTTTCCATAGGAAAATCGTTTTTTCTTTTCCCAATAACTTTGGTGCCGGTTGACGAATGTTTGTGAAATTTTCAAAACTTGTGGCCCGCTCCGGTCAGCTCCTATCCTGAAAGTTTCGGGGTGATTCGCCAAGTGGGGGCTGAGAAAAAAGGGGGTCCCAAAACGTGTTTTCTCCATGTTATTTCCCATAGGAAACTTTAGACACGACTACAGCCCGAACTGCTAAACGGAATTACACCAAATTTGGCAAAAAGGTAGCCCTTGGTTCAGAAAGAGACCTTTTTTTTAAATGGTGTAAATCCGTTCAGTAGTTCCTGAGAAGTTCAAAAAATAGAGGTCAAAAAATCAATTTCCCATTGGAAACTTTAGACACGGTTACAGCTGAAACTGCTGAATGGAATTACACCAAATTTGGCAAAAAGGTAGTGCTTGGTTCATAAAGCTACCTTTTTTTTAAATGGTGTAAATCCGTTCAGTAGTTTTCGAGATATTAAACTGCCAACACTTCAATCCAGAAATTGTTGGCAGCCATCTTGGTGCAATGCTTTTTAGGTCTCGCCTAGCGACGCAGCGCATGCGCTGTCACTACACAAACACCACTGCACTGCCCAAAACCCTAAAACACTACCCCAGCACGACCCCCTATACTGCACGAACACCACTGCACTGCCCTAAACCCTGAAACACCACCCCCAGCACGACCCCCTACACTGCCCGAACACCACTGCACTACCCTAAACCCTGAAACACAACCCCAGCATGACCCCCTACACTGCCCGAACACCACTGCACTGCCTTAAACCCTGAAACACCACTCCCAGCATGACCCCCTACACTGCCCGAACACCACTGCACTGCCCTAAACCCTGAAACACCACCCCCAGCATGACCCCCTACACTGCCCAAACACCACTGCACTGCCCTAAACCCTGAAACACCACCCCAGCACGACCCCCTACACTGCCCGAACACCACTGCACTGCCCTAAACCCTGAAACACTACCCCCAGCAAGTCCCCCTACACTGCCCGAACACCACTACACTGCCCTAAACCCTGAAACATCACCCCCAGCAAGACCCCCTACACTGCCCGAACACCACTGCCCTAAACCCTGAAACACCACCACCAGCAAGACCCCCTACACTGCCCGAACACCACTGCACTGCCCTATACCCTGAAACACCTTACCCAGCACGACCCCCTACACTGCCCGAACACCACTGCACTGCCCAAAACCCTGAAACACCAGCCGAAGCACGACCCCTAAACTGCCCGAACACCACTGCACTGCCCTAAACCCTGAAACACTAGCCCCAGCACGACCCCCTACACTGCCCGAACACCACTGCACTGCCCTAAACCCTGAAACACCAGACCCAGCACGACCCATACACTGCCCGAACACCACTGCACTGCCCTAAACCCTGAAACACCAGCCCCAGCATGACCCTCTAAACTGCCCGAACACTACTGCACTGTCCTAAACCCTGAAACACCAACCCCAGCACGACCCACTACACTGCCCGAACACCACTGCACTGCCCAAAACCCTGAAACACCAGCCCCAGCACGACCCCATACACTGCCCGAACACCACTGCACTGCCCTAAACCCTGAAACACCAGCCCCAGCACGACCCCCTATACTGCCCGAACACTACTGCACTGCCCTAAACCCTGAAACACCAGCCCCAGCACGACCCCCTACACTGCCAGAACACCACTGCACTGCCCTAAACCCTGAAACACCACCCCCAGCATGACCTCCTACATTGCCCAAACACCACTGCACTGCACTAATCCCTGAAACACCACCACCAGCACGACCCCCTACACTGCCCGAAAACCACTGCACTGCCCTAAACCCTGAAACACCAGCCCCAGCATGACCCCCTACACTGCCCGAACACCACTGCACTGCCCTAAACCCTGAAACACCAGCCCCAGCACGACCCCCTACACTGCCCGAACACCACTGCACTGCCTTAAACCCTGAAACACCAGCCCCAGCAAGACCCCCTATACTGCCCGAACACCACTGCCCTAAACCCTGAAACATCAGCCCCAGCAAGACCCCCTACACTGCCCGAACACCACTGCCCTAAACCCTGAAACACCACTCCCAACAAGACCCCCTACACTGCCCGAACACCACTGCACTGCCCTAAACCCTGAACCACCACCCCCTGCACGACCCCCTACACTGCCCGAACACCACTGCACTGCCCTAAACCATGAAACACCACCCCCTGCACGACCCCTACACTGCCCGAACACCACTGCTCTGCCCTAAACCCTAAACACCACCCCCAGCATGACCCCCTACTCTGGCTGAACACCACTGCTCTGCCCTAAACCCTAAAACACCACCCCCAGCACGACCCCCTACAGTGGCCGAACAACACTGCTCTGCCCTAAACATTAAAACACCACCCCCAGCACGACCCCCTACACTGCCCGAACACCACTGCTCTGCCCTAAACCCTAAAACCCCACCCCCAGCACGTCCCCCTACACTGCCCGAACACCACTGCACTGCCCTAAACCCTAAAACACTAGCCCCAGCACAACCCCCTACACTGCCCAAACACCAATGCACTGCCCTAAACCCTGAAACACCACCCCCAGCACGACCCCCTACACTGCTCGAACACCACTGCACTGCCCTAAACCCTGAAACACCACCCCCAGCACGACCCCCTACACTGCCAGAACACCACTGCACTGCCCTAAACCCTGAAACACCACCCCCAGCACGACCCCCTACACTGCCCGAACACCACTGCACTGCCCTAAACCCTGAAACACCACCCCCAGCACGACCCCCTACATTGCCCGAACACCACTGCACTGCCCTAAACCCTGAAACACCACCCCCCTGCATGACCCCCTACACTGCCCGAATACCACTGCACTGCCCTAAACCCTGAAACACCACCCCTGCACGACCCCCTACACTGCCTGAACACCACTGCACTGCCCTAAACCCTGAAACACCACCCCCAGCATGATCCCCGACACTGCCCGAACACCACTGCACTGCCCTAAACCCTGAAACACCACCCCCAGCAAGTCCCCCTACACTGCCCGAACACCACTGCACTGCCCTAAACCCTGAAACACCACCCCCAGCATGACCCCCTACACTGCCCGAACACCACTGTCCTAAACCCTAAAACACTACCACTAGCACGACCCCCTACACTACCCAAACACAAATGCACTACCCTAAACCCTAAAACACTACCCACAGCACGACCCCTTTCACTACCCAAACACCAATGCACTACCCTAAACCCTAAAACACTACCCCCAGCATGAACCCCTATGCACTACCCTAAACCCTAAAACACTACCCCCTGCACGACCCCCTTCACTACACAAACACCAACGCACTACCCTAAACCCTAAAACACTACCCCCAGCACGACCCCCTACACTACCCAAACACCACTGCACTACCCTAAACCCTAAAACACTACCCCAGCACGTCCCCCTACACTACCCAAACGGTGCAGAGTCGAATTATCGCCGCAAAAATATCGCGGGACAGAAATATCGCCGCAAAAATATCGTGGAGTAGAAATATCGAGAACAAAAATATAGCTGACAAGAATATCGACTGACAGGTAAGTAATATCGATTACATAAATATCTTTGTAATAAATATCGTTTACAAAAATATAGTTTACAAAAATATCGATTTATTAATAATTTTATGTATTTTAGTGTTTTTAATGAGAATTGTTTGTTATTTTATTATATGTTTTAGAGTTTTGCTAGTTATTAATTTATTTTAAGTTTAATTCTGTGTTTTTAGTTCCGTAGCGGGTTGTGGGTTTATAGGGGATTAGGGTGGGAAGTAATTTAATTTTATAAGATTTATTGAATAATTAATGTGTTAATTGATTAATTAATAATAGTTTAATAATTAGTTGTTAATTAATTTCAATTAGTCAATTAATAAATAATTAGGTTAATTGCTTAATTAATTTTATGTGTGTGTTGTGGTGTTTATATGTGTAAATTGTGTGAAGGGTGGTAAGTAATTAATTTTTTATTGATTAATTATTAAATACTTTTAAGTTAATTACCATCAATTAATTAGTAATTATTAATTGTAATTGTGTAATAAATGTTAGGTGTGTGTTTTGGTGTTAATATGTGTAAATGGTATGAAAGGTGGTAAGTAATTAATTTTTTATTGATTAATTAATAAATAATAAATTAATTTTCATTAATTAATTAGTAATTATTAAATTTAATTGTGTAATTAATTGTAGGTGTGTGTTGTGGATTTAATAGTGTTAAATAATGGGTAATTTTTTTTTTATTATCTTTGTTAATAATAATATATTTACATTTATATATTAATTATGTTAATATTGGAAATTAAATTTAATAAAAATGTTGATGGTTTTATTTTTTATTGTTTTGGGATCCAGCGCTTTCCCTACTGTTGCACTCACTGGAGTGGGAATAGTAAATTTTACCCCTCCGCTATCCAGCGCTTTCCCTACTGTTGCACTCACTGGAGTGGGAATAGTAATTTTTACCCCTACGCTATCCAGCGCTTTCCCTACTGTTGCACTCACTGGAGTGGGAATAGTAATTTTTACCCCTCCGCTATCCAGCGCCTTCCCTACTGTTGCACTCATTGGAGTGGGAATAGTAATTTTTACCCCTACGCTATCCTGCGCTTTCCCTACTGTTGCACTCACTGGAGTGGGAATAGTAATTTTTACCCCTACGCTATCAAGCGCTTTCCCTACTGTTGCACTCACTGGAGTGGGAATAGTAAATTTTACCCCTCCGCTATCCAGCGCTTTCCCTACTGTTGCACTCATTGGAGTGGGAATAGTAAATTTTTACCCCTTCGCTATCCAGCGCTTTTTCTACTAATGTTTTTATTTTGTTATTAAATGTATGTATTATTTTTTTAAATAGTTTAATATGTTAATTAAATATAGAATATTTTATTTTAAATTATTTATATGTGTTTATTTTATTTTTATATAATTAAAAAAGTTTATAAATTAAATAAAGATAATAGTTAAGAAAATGTATTTAAGTAAATATATGTAAATATTATTTTGTGTTTATATGTAATAAATTAAGTTTATTTGTTATAATTAGTTTAAATATATATTAAATTTAATTTATTTTGTTAATAATTTTAATATTTTTTAATTAATTTATTTTAATTTGTTATTTTTTTAAATCGATATTTTTTACATCTATATTTTTTACATCTATATTTTTGAGTCGATATTATTGTACTTACCTGTTTAAGTATAGCAATTCGATATTTTTGTAATCGATATTTTTACATCGATATTTTTTTCAACTATATTTTTGTAATCGATATTTTAACATGGAACCTACCCAAACACCACTGCACTACCCTAAACCCTAAAACACTACCCCCACACGACCCCCTACACCACCCAAAGACCACTGCACTACCCTAAACCCTAAACACGACCCCCTTCACTACACAAACACCAACGCACTACCCTAAACCCTAAAACACTACCCCCTGCACGACCCCCTACACTACCCAAAGACCACTGCACTACCCTAAACCCTAAAACACTACCCCCAGCACGACCCCTACACTACCCAAAGACCACTGCACTACCCTAAACCCTAAAACACTACCCCCAGCACGACTCCCTACACTACCCAAACACCACTGCACTACCCTAAACCCTAAAACACTACCCCCAGCAGTACCCCCAACACTACCCAAACACCACTGCATTACCCTAAACCCTAAAACACTACCCCCAGCAGTACCCCTACAACACCCAAACACCATTGCACTACCCTAAACCCTAAAACACTACCCCCAGCAGTACCCCTACACTACCCAAACACCACTGCACTACCCTAAACCCTAAACCACTACCCCAGCACGACCCCCTACACTACCCAAACACCACAGCACTACCCTAAAACCTAAAACACTACCCCCAGCATGACCCCTACACTACCCAAACACCACTGCACTACCCTAAACCCTAAATCTACCCCCAGCACGACCCCCTACACTACCCAAACACCACTGCACTATATTTTTGTAATCGATATTTTAACATGGAACCTACCCAAACACCACTGCACTACCCTAAACCCTAAAACACTACCCCCACACGACCCCTACATCACCCAAAGACCACTGCACTACCCTAAACCCTAAACACTACCCCTGCACGACCCCTACACTACCCAAAGACCACTGCACTACCCTAAACCCTAAAACACTACCCCCCGCACGACCCCCTACACTACCCAAAGACCACTGCACTACCCTAAACCCTAAAACACTACCCCCAGCACGACTCCCTACACTACCCAAACACCACTGCACTACCCTAAACCCTAAAACACTACCCCCAGCAGTACCCCCAACACTACCCAAACACCACTGCATTACCCTAAACCCTAAAACACTACCCCCAGCAGTACCCCCTACACTACCCAAACACCATTGCACTACCCTAAACCCTAAAACACTACCCCCAGCAGTACCCCCTACACTACCCAAACACCACTGCACTACCCTAAACCCTAAACCACTACCCCCAGCACGACCCCTACACTGCCCAAACACCACTGCACTACCCTAAAACCTAAAACACTACCCCCAGCACGACCCCCTACACTACCCAAACACCACTGCACTACCCTAAACCCTAAATCTACCCCCAGCACGACCCCCTACACTACCCAAACACCACTGCACTACCCTAAACCCTAAATCTACACCAGCACGTCCCCCTACACTACCCAAACACCACTTCACTACCCTTAACCCTAAATCTACCCTCAGCACGACCCCCTACACTACCCAAACACCACTGCACTACCCTAAATCCTAAAACACTACCCCCAGCTCGACCCCCTACACTACACCAACATCACTGCACTACCCTAAACCCTAAAACACTACCCCAGCACAACCCCTACACTACCCAAACACCACTGCACTACCCTAAACCCTAAAACACTACCCCCAGCATGACCCCCTACACTACCCAAACACCACTGCACTACCCTAAACCCTAAAACACTACCCCCAGCATGACCCCCAACACTACACAAACACCACTGCACTGCCCTAAACCCTAAAACACTACCCCCAGCACGACCCCCTACACTACCCAAACACAAATGCACTACCCTAAACCCTAAAACAGTACCCCCAGCACGACCCCTTTCACTACCCAAACACCAATGCACTACCCTAAACCCTAAAACACTACCCCCAGCATGACCCCCTATGCACTACCCTAAACCCTAAAACACTATCCCCAGCACGACCCCCTTCACTACACAAACACCAACGCACTACCCTAAACCCTAAAACACTACCCCCAGCACGACCCCCTACACTACCCAAACACCACTGCACTACCCTAAACCCTAAAACACTACCCCAAAACACTACCCCAGCACGACCCCTACACTACCCAAACACCACTGCACTACCCTAAACCCTAAAACACTACCCCCGCACAACCCCCTACACTACCCAAAGACCACTGCACTACCCTAAACCCTAAAACACTACCCCTGCACGACCCCTACACTACCCAAAGACCACTGCACTACCCTAAACCCTAAAACACTACCCCCGCATGACCCCCTACACTACCCAAAGACCACTGCACTACCCTAAACCCTAAAACACTCCCCCAGCACGACCCCCTACACTACCCAAACACCACTGCACTACCCTAAACCCTAAAATACTACCCCCAGCAGTACCCCTACACTACCCAAACACCACTGCATTACCCTAAACCCTAAAACACTACCCCCAGCAGTACCCACTACACTACCCAAACACCATTGCACTACCCTAAACCCTAAAACACTACCCCAGCAGTACCCCCTACACTACCCAAACACCACTGCACTACCCTAAACCCTAAAACACTACCCCAGCACTACCCCTACACTACCCAAACACCACTGCTCTACCCTAAAACCTAAAACACTACCCCCAGCACGACCCCTACACTACCCAAACACCACTGCACTACCCTAAACCCTAAATCTACCCCCAGCACGACCCCCTACAGTACCCAAACACCACTGCATTACCCTAAACCCTAAATCTACCCCAGCACATCCCCCTACACTACCCAAACACCACTGCACTACCCTAAACCCTAAATCTACCCTCAGCACGACCCCCTACACTACCCAAACACCACTGCACTACCCTAAGTCCTAAAACACTACCCCCAGCTCGACCCCCTACACTACACCAACACCACTGCACTACCCTAAACCCTAAAACACTACCCCAGCACAACCCTCTACACTACCCAAACACCACTGCACTACCCTAAACTCTAAAAAACTACCCCCAGCATGACCCGCTACACTACCCAAACACCACTGTACTACCCTAGACCCTAAAACACTACCCCCAGCACGACCCCCTACATTACGCAAACACCACTGCACTGCCCTAAACCCTAAAACACTACCCCCAGCACGACCCCCTACTCTACACAAACACCACTGCACTACCCTAAACCCTAAATCTACCCCAAGCACGACCCCCTACACTACACAAACATCACTGCACTACCCTAAACCCTAAAACACTACCACCAGCATGACCCCCTACACTACACAAACAACAAGTGCGCACTACCCTAAACCCTAAAACACTACCCCCAGCACAACCCCCTACACTACACAAACACCACTGCACTACCCTAAACCCTAAAACACTACCCTCAGCAAGACCCCCTACACTACCCAAAGACCACTGCACTACCCTAAACCCTAGAAAAGTAACCACCACCCCATGCCCAATCCCCCTTACCTCTCACTCCTCGTGGTTCCTCTCTCCTCGTGGTTCCTGCTTCATGTCGTCTCTGAGGGGTGGTGCACGTCGTTGTGAGGAAACGGAACAGCCTCTGTTTCCTTACAACCACGTGGATTGTCTACATTTTTTTAGAACTCATGGTCATTTACCATACATACCTTTACAACAAAATTTGTTGTAAAGGCATGCGTGGTAAATAACCATGCGTTCTAAAAAAATGCGTAGTAATGACTTCGCGATGTACATGGTAATGCATGCGTTGTAATGGTATCGCAAAGTAAAAAAGTCATTGTAACGGCTGTTTACCGATCGAAGCTGGCCCCTGTACTTCAGTGAGTCGTTTATTTGATAAATTAGGAGGAAGGAATGTGTTTTTTTTACCGAAAAGTGCATTCCCGGCTGTTGTATTGTGAAAGTGTCCTCGTGACCTGGTTTCACTTCCGGTGAGAGAGTGGAGGAGTCTGTTTGGATCTAAAAGGGTTCTGCTGTTGGACGGGTCCAGCGCGACACGTCATCAGAAAACACAGCTAATGGAAAGCGTTGTCCCCGAAGTGTGGAGCAGTGCCATGAGAGGTCAACGAGTGTGCGTCCCACAGTATGACCGTACCGCGTGACCCATGTGCCGCCTCCAGTGTACGGAACGCAGAAGCGGCATCCATCGCAGGTCCTCTTGAATACCGTTGTAGCACTAATTCTACATTTTGGAACTAGGGCATTTTAACCTTGTTGTTCCTGCCAGATACAAAGAGAAGATCCTGTGTTATTCAGTGCCCTTGTTACCTTTTCTGTGGGTAGTGGTGCTTGTCACTGCGCTGCCCCGCCGGTGCACACGACTGGGCTCCCCACCTCGTGTGCCATCTGCAGGGCCTCTGCCCTCGGATCACTGGTTTCGGTTTCTGGAGTGGCAACATAAACAGTTGCTCCCAAAGGACTAGCCTGAACACTTAGGTGAATATCCCCTGTGCCAGCATTCCATGGAAATTCTTTCCTAGCTCTCCCACGTCGATGACGATGTCATAATAGCACTGCTCCGCTCGCGACACCGTATAACGTCATAGGAGACATAAGAGGCCCTCGTCGGCGTGCTGACGTCAGTTCCACCCATTTTTTCCATGCCACCGAGGTAAACAGGTGGACCGACACATTTTCACATGTATACATAGTATACTAAATATATATATATATATATATATATATATATATACAAATGCATAACCAATAAAGGCATAAAGAAATAGCAACAGATCAAGCATTTCTCACTATTAAATAACCCTGGGCGTAGTTCGCGAAGTAGCGCCACGCGAAGCTACGCGAAGTGCACTTCGCACTACGCGAGCTACGCGTAGCACTACGCGAACTGCGTAGTGCGCTGTTCGCGATGATTGCACAGTGCCGGATGCTTGTCCGCACTGTGCAATCATTGAAAACAGCATCTTGCACAGTGCGAGCTGTCTTTTACTGCCGCTCGAGTAGATTTTTACTCGATCGGCAGCTTTCTCAACGCGGACTGGTAGTTTCTCATCTCGAGCGGTCGCGAGCATACGCGACCACTCGCAATGAGAAACCTGACCTCCCCGCATTGAGAATCTCGCCGGGAGGTTTATTTTCCACGCTTGCGATCGGCAACTTGATGTTGCTGATCGCGAACGAGGAAAAAGTCTCGCCGGGATGTCATTTTTCTTGCTTGCGTTCGCCAACTTGACGTTGAGGACCGCGAGCAAGCAAAAAATGACCGCTGCACTACGCTACGCTAAGCTACGCGTGTTTGCACTGTGCTACGTGCAATTCGCGTAGTGCGAAGTAGCGCAAACTTCGCAAACTACGCGAGCGTAGCGTAGTGCTTTGCCCAGGGTTACTATTAAAACATAATGCATGATTAAGACATATCAAAAACATTCATGCCAAACAGTAAAAGCATCTTTTTGGTACAAACAGGTGGACAATGGGGAGGCGGGTGGGACAGTGAGGAATCCACAGGCAGATACTGTATCCACCAGAAAAAGCGTTACCGAAGGTAAGTAACTTGCTCTTCTGATGGATACTTCTGCCTGTTGATTCCTCACCTTTGAATAGAATCCTCAAGCTGTACCTCACCCGGAGGAGGGTGTCCACCTGACTAGACCAAAAAATCTTGCAAAACAGATCGAGCAAAATGGCCATCCCTCCTAACCTCCGAATCCAATAATAATCGAATAATTTTTAGTCGAAATTATATTGAAAATAATACTTTAAAAATACTTTTATTAATAAATTTAAACAAACACTTAAAGGAAAACTTTTATTTATAATTAATTTAAAGATATTTCATACTTTACAAATTACGCCGAAGTCGCGACCCCAGCGCGACTTTTCAAAATGGCTACCAGAATGCGCGCAGCCATCGTGTAGGGTGTGCGAAGGGTGCGCGACTTCTGTATAATATAAACAAAAAAAAAAAATGAATATAGTTTTCCTAACTAAAAATTATTCACAATTTTTTTAAATATATATATATGTATATATATATATATATAGAGAGAAAATAAAAAAACCATAGGATTGAGGTACATTAGACTTACAAACTTTCATTTAAAAAACCTTTGAAATTCACTGGAAAAACCATAGGTTTCAGGCACGTTATAGTTAGAAATTAGCATTTAAAAAACCATAGAAATTCACTGAAAAAACCATAGGTTTCAGGCACGTTATAGTTAGAAATTAGCATTTAAAAACCATAGAAATTAACTGAAAAAACCATAGGTTTCAGGAACGTTATAGTTAGTTGGACATTTCACTCGTACAAAACCATAGAAATTCCAGCGTTATAGTTAGTTCAGCTAACTATAACTCGCGCCCCATAATGCACTGCTGATGATGTCACATATTACATCATTCATGACATGGTCAGTGACATCACTGATGACATCACTGATGACATCTCAAATGACATCACTGATGACATCACTGATGACATCATCCACGTGAAAATCTGATGCACCTCCTCACACCTGAATATAACCTTTGATACACCCACTCTAAAATACAGACTACCATTTTCGAAAAAATAGACACATCAATACCAGTTACTAAATACGCACTGACTGATTCCTAGGTCTAACACACATCCACTCATTCACCCATACAGTCATTCATACATGCAGTCACTCATCAATACAACACTATCATATGCACTCATACACCTATACAGACACTCACACACTGCCACATATCCAGAGTTACTCACACACTTAGTCAGTCATGCAAAGAATCAATCATACTTCCATTTACTCACCTATACAGTTATACAGACACAACCTCACTTATTCATACAGATACTAACACATAATTACTCTCTTATAGAATCACTGATACAAATACACACTCATCCATTCAGCCACTCTCACAATTACTGACTCTCACATATAGTTATTTATATACACCATCACTCACATATACTGCCTTTTACATATGTAGTTACTTGCACTTGTACCACTGAGACATCCATTCACTCACCAACACACCCATACACACACACCCACCCATACAGCTGTTTCCACATGCACTCTTGAACCCATACAACCAGTGAATCAACCACTCACACATCTATGCACAGAGTCACACACCTCCCACCCACCCACACACACACTCAGGCAGCCATACAAATACTCAGGCAAGCAATCAATAACCCATATAGACACTCATGCAGCTACTCACCAACCCATGCAGCAGCTTACACAACAACAGACAGACTGATACAGACTTTCACACAGTTTAGTCACTAACCCATGCATTCAGTAAGACACATTTAATCACTCACTTATACAGTCAGTCATGTCACCTACTAAATCCTCCATACAGACACTTATACACCCACTCATTCCTCAATACAGCTTGGCATATATATAAAACAAAATTAAACTTTATAGAAACACACACTCACTGGATGATGTCATCAGTGATGTCATCAGTGATGTCATTTGAGATGTCATCAGTGATGTCATCAGTGATGTCACTGACCATGTCATGAATGATGTAATATGTGACGTCATCAGCAGTGCATTGCGGGGGCGCGAGTTATAATTAGCTGAACTAACTATAACGCCGGAATTTCTATGGTTTTGTACGAGTGAAATGTCCAACTAACTATAACGTTCCTGAAACCTATGGTTTTTTCAGTTAATTTCTATGGTTTTTTAAATGCTAATTTCTAACTATAACGTGCCGAAACCTATGGTTTTTTCAGTGAATATATATATATATATATATATATATATATATATATATATATATATAAAATTGCTGCAAAGAGGTTCCTTCTGAGATCAAGCCCACAACCAGGTGGTGCGTGATGCCAGTGGAACCACCGCCGGACGTCGTAATCCAAACAATTCCCAAATGAACACGCACACTCGAAAGTCCTTTGCAAGAGCAGAGAGTTTTAATCCTCAAATGTTCTTTTTGTTGTTTTTTTTCCTTTTGCAAGAGCAGAGAGTTTTAATCCTCAAACGTTACGCGTTTCGACAAACAAATGTCTTGATCACAAGCTGTGTTGTAGGAATTACGTGCATAAATCAACATTGGAAAGAGTCAAAGGACTACAATCAGGAATAGGTTAGTATCCAGGGTAAACCTGTCGGCCATTTTGAACTAGGTAGTGTAGACAGTGAACACTCTTCCTAATACATGTAACACAATGCATTAATGAGCCCTTCTGGCATAAAAACGCACTAGTTGCTATTTTGCCTCAATCAGCGATTAATAAATGAATCTGCACATTTTTTCAAAGCATTCCAGACAATATCGTAAGGTAATTGTAAATTACCGAACTGTGATCTGTAAAGTGTCATACAATGTAGACGAGTAAAAGCAGAGAAAACCCATTCTGGTGAGAGGTGATAAAAAATGTAAAATAAAATAAAATACATTGCATTCGCCAAGTGGCTAAATTTCCAAGTATCACACCCTCGCCTGGTAATTCCTAGCTGTAGGTTGAATGCTAGGGCAGAGATGACGCTCGTTTCTGTGTTCAGGCCACATAAATGTCAATGCTATTATGACCGTAAGCCTGTTGTGAGGCATGCAGTTTTCGAGGCAAAGTCGTGTGTAAGTATCTAAAAACCTAATAACTATGCATTCGCCAAGTGGCTAATGATACGTGAGTCCTAAGGAGTCCAATGTTAGTTTAAAAAAGCAGTGCTAATACCAATCCAATATAATATAGTGAACAACAAAATTGTGAAATAGTAACTCTTATCTTGACATTAGTGCAGACCCGAGCCCGGGGGAAGAAAAGGGTAGGGAACCCGTGAAGTGACCGACTCTCGTGTGGTGGGTCCCTTCCTTTCCTCCTGTGAAAGAAAGATAAGATAAATAAATATTATACATTTGAACCTCATAAAATAGCACAGATAGCAAACATTACATTTAAAATCTGGATTCCAATGAGGAGAAGAAAACCGTAACAGATACCTAGGGTATACTATATCATGTAAGAGAAAGAATAGAAAGACAGGTCAATATTCGAGCCAATTAGTCCTCATAAAGGTGTGTTGCTAGCTCCTCATCTAAGTTGTGGCCCCGAGGGAAACGAGTTTCTAACTCAAGTATCCATTTGGATTCCTTTTTCCTGAGAGTGTCAATTCCCTGTTACCGCCTCTGTGTCCCATGTTGATTTGTTCTATGGCAAAGAAGCGCAGAAGAGAGCTGTTTGATTGATGTTGTTCCCGAAAGTGCCTTGCAATTGGGTAGTGCAGATCTTTATTGGTGATAGCCCTAAGGTGTTCGAGGACCTTTTTTTTGACCATACAGGTAGTACTGCCCACATACTTGAGTCCGCAAGGACACTCCAAATATAGATAACATAACTGCTGCTGCATGTAAGGAAATGTGTTATGTTTCTCTTCATGGATGTGTTGGGTCTCTGGAATTCTTTTACTAAATGACTTGATTTGCATGCTCTACTGTGTCAGCAGGGAAAGAACCCCTTTAGACCATGTGAATATGTTTTGTTGGGTTCCTTGATGTCACCTTTCACGAGAATATCTCTAAGACTCCTACCCTTCCTGTAGGTAATCATAGGTCTGTTACTGAGCTTGGGTCCTATAATGGCATCCGTCTTAAGGATGTTCCAATTATCCACCAAGATTTTACCTACTTTGGGAGAGTGTTGGTTGAATGTGGTAATGACCCTGATGTTATTTTCAGTCAGTTTCTCTTTCTTAACAGTTTCTAAAGCCTTTGGTCTGTTTATTTCTTTTACCTTACGGCTGGCCTTTTTAAGAACCCACTCTGGGTATCCTCGTGCTCGGAATCGGTTGAGCATGGTTTCCTGTTCTACTTGAAAAGTAGCCTTATTATTGCAATTTCTCCTTCCCTCAGTAGTTCCCCGTAAGGTATGCTCCATTTCAGAGCATCTGGGTGGCCACTGAGGGGATGAAGAAGGCTGTTGCCCACTGTTTCCTTCCGAAATAAACTGGTGACAAGTTTCCCTTCTTCAATTTCAATTCATACATCCAAAAACTCGATGCTGCTTTTACTAATGTTTTGGCTGAGGACTATATTATAGTGATTGATGCTTAATTTCTCAATGAACTTGTTGGCTTCTATTTCACTGCCTTTCCATACAATGAATAAATCGTCAATATACCTCAGCCAAACCACTACCTTTTCGAAGTCTGCTTGAAATAGTGCATCCTTGCAAATTTCCTCTTCCCACCTACCTAGGAAGAGGTTCGCAAAGCTAGGTGCAAAGCACGTACCCATGGCAGTGCCCCGCACCTGCCTGTAGAGCTCACCATTAAACATGAAAATGTTGTTCGTCAGACAAATCATCATCATTTCTTCCAACATGTGTGTATGTTCTAGATAATTAATATTTCTGGCCCTCAGGAAATGCCAGCATGCTTAAATCCCCTGGACGTGATCAATGATGGTGTAAAGTGAGTTCACGTCCAGGGTGATAAGAGTGTACTCCTTCCTCCATGTGACCCCCTCTATTTTATTGAGGAAGTCTTTAGTATCTCTAACATGGGATGGTAAAGATGTAACATATTCACGTAAGAAATGGTCAACATATTTTGAAATGTTTTCACATACATTCCCTACAGATGACACAATGGGTCTACCCGGGGGGACCGTAGGGTGTTTGTGTATCTTCGGGAGAAGATATAAGATGGGAAGTTTTGGATAATCTTTTTTCAAGAAACAGAACTCTTGCCAGGATATTATTCCTGACTCTTGCCATTCATTCAATTTCCTCCATGTAGAGGTAATACTCTCATTATATATGGTGGTATTGCAAGGACAATAAAATCTAGCATAATCAAGTTGTCTGCGAGCCTCATTGATATACATTTGTTTGTCCCATAACACAATATTGCCCCCTTTGTCTGATGGACAGATGACAATATTTTTTTCCTTAGAAAGGGACGTAATAAAGTTTCTTTGTTCTTTCGACAGGTTACGACCTGCTGCCTTACTGGTATTAAATTTGTGTTTGTTTTTCAAACGTTCCTTGGCCACCACTTCATGAAAAGTGTCAATACAATCATGCAGAAGATTTGGATAAAAGACCGAACGTGGTTTAAAAGCTGAACAAGCAGCTCTGTCAGTTGTGATTGGCCAGTCAGAAATAGGAACTGCTTCACCCATATCAGTGTCGGACTGTTGCAGATCATACATGACTTGAAGTGTATTAGCATCTTCAATACTAAGCCCGAGTTGTGATGAGGTTGATACCTCTAGTGCTGGCTCATTACCATCAGGTGGTCTATTACTCTTCAGAGTGTGCCATTTTTGTAACTTCAGTTTTCTGATAAATTTAAAAATGTCAACACGTGTTTCTGCATAGTTAAAGAGTTCAGTGGGACAGAAAATTAATCCTAAGCAGAGTGTTGTGTTCTCGAACTGGGAGAGAGATCGTAATGTAAGGTTTACAATAGTTTTATTTACCATTTCTATTCCCATCATTTTTGTCCCTTCTTCGAGCTGCCACGCTTGGTTCCCACGAGCTCTTTGTTTCTTTGACCTGTGTTTTTGTTTGAGTCGCCTTTGTTTGCTGCGCCCCTGCCTCTTCCTCTTCCCCGTCCTCAGCCTCTTCCACGTCCTCTTGTTGGAGGTGTCGGTGTTGGAGTGGTTCTCCCCGTTTGTCGTCCTTTCCTTAGTACCCGGAACTCATCTAAAAAAGTTGCCGGTCTAGACAGTATTTCGAGTTCAGAGGAGGAGCTTGCTGTATGCGTTGAGATATCAGTGTCTGAATCACTTGTAATCGTTACTTGTAGGGGATTTGTTTCAGCGATTATTGGTAAATCTTGATCATTATCTGTTGATCGTTGATTGTGTAAGTGATCATACTTATGACTATAGGTTAAAATTCGTCCCTCCTCATAATCAATACAATCCCGATGCAGCTTTCTCTGCTTTCTGATTTTAATGTCTTCTTCATGTTTAGTAAGACTTCCTTTCAAATCTTCTTTAAATTTGTTAATACTTTCTTGATCATTGCTAAGTTTCAGTTCATTCTCAATTTCAGTAATTTCTTTGATGATTCTCTCCCTATCTTCCCAGGCATACGTTTGAGGATTAAAACGCTCTGCTCTTGCAAAGGACTTTCGAGTGTGCGTGTTCATTTGGGAATTTTTTGGATATATATATATATATATATATATATATATATATTCACTGAAAAAACCATAGGTTTCAGGGACGTTATAGTTACAAATTAGCATTTAAAAAACCTTTGAAATTCACTGAAAAAACCATAGGTTTTAGGGACAGTTATAGTTAGTTGGACATTGCATTCGTACAAAACCCGTGAAATTCCCCCGTTATAGTTAGTCCAGCTAACTATAACTCGCGCCCACAATGCACTGCTGATGACGTCACATATTACATCACTCATGACATGGTCAGTGACATCACTGATGACATCACTGATGACATCTCAAATGACATCACTGATGACATCACTGATGACATCATCCAGTGACTGTGTGTTTCTGTAAAGTTTAAATATTTTTAATATATATAGGAAAAGACGTATTGAAGAATGAGTGGGTGTGTAAGTGTCTGTATGGATGATTTAGTAGGTGCGTGACTGACTCTATAAGTGAGTGATTTAACGTATCTTACTGAATGCATGGGTTAGTGACTAAACTGGGTGAATGTCTGTATCCGTCTGTCTGTTGCTGTGTAAGTGGCTGCATGTGTTTGTGAATAGCTACATGAGTGTCTATATGAGTTATTGAATGCTTGTCTGAGTATCTGTATGGGTGCCTGAGTGTTTGTGTGGGAGGGGTGTGTGCAACTCTGTGCATAGATGTGTGAGTGGGTGATTCACTGGGTGGATGGTTTCAAGAGTGCAACTGTGATAGACTGTATGGGTGGGTAAGTGTGTGTAAGAGTGTGTTAGTGAGTGAATGTATGTCCCAGTGGTACATGTGTGAGTAACTACATATGTGAAAGGCAGTATATATGTGTGTTGGAGTATATAAATAGCTATAAGCGAGAGTGAGTGATTGTGATAGTGGCTGTATGGATGAGTGTGTGCTTGTATCAGTGATTGTATAAGAGCGTAAGAATGTGCTACTATTTGTATGAGTAAGTGAGCTGGTGTGTGTATAACTGTATAGGTGAGTAAATGGTAGTGTGTTTAATTATTTGCATGACTGACTAGGTGTGTGAGTACCTCTATGGATGAGTGGCGGTGTTTGAGTGTCTATATAGGAGTATGAGTGCATATGATAGTCCTGTACTGAGTGACCGTAAGTATGAGTGACTGTACGGGTGAGTGAGTGGATGTGTGCGTAGACCTAAGAATCAGTGAGTGGGTATGTAGTTATTGGTGTTGGAGTGTCTATGGTTTTGCGAATGGCAGTCTGTAATTTAGAGTGGGTGTATCAAAGGTTATATTAGAGTGTGAGGAGGTGCATCAGATTATCACGTGGATGATGTCATCAGTGATGTCATTTGAGATGTCATCAGTGATGTCATCAGTGATGTCACTGACCATGTCATGAGTGATGTAATATGTGACGTCATCAGCAGTGCATTGCGGGGCGCGAGTTATAGTTAGCTGGACTAACTATAACGGGGAAATTTCACGGGTTTTGTACGAGTGCAATGTCCAACTAACTATAACTGTCCCTAAAACCTATGGTTTTTTCAGTGAATTTCAAAGGTTTTTAAATGCTAATTTGTAACTATAACGTCCCTGAAACCTATGGTTTTTTCAGTGAATTTCAAAGGTTTTTAAATGCTAATTTGTAACTATAACATGTCTGAAACCTACAGTTTTTCAGTGAATTTCAAAGGTTTTGTAAATGACAATTTTTAAATGTATTAATTGTTATATACATTTTTTCATACTGATTTCCAAATTTTTTAGAAACAATTTTTTTTTACATATTTTATTTTTTAAATTACATTGTAATTACATTATACATTACATTACAAAAAATACTTTCTCAGAATGAATTACTTTAGTTTAATTACTTTGCACATAGGCAATAGACTTTTAAGTACAGTAGTTACAGTTGTTGCAATGGGCAACACATTTTCAAACACAATGCAACATTCAGCTCAATGTGAATTTCTAGTTAAATGCAATTAGTTACTTTATGGATTACTTTTCTAACCACATTACTGGATCCTAGATTCAGTCCTGGGACATCTCCTGTAAACAGTTGAGTAAAAGCGTTTTGGTTACAGTCGTGATTTTTAAGGAATATTATTGTACTTTAAAAGTTCACACTTAGAAACTTTTTCTCATAGAATCACCAATGTTATCCTATGGAAGGAAATTCACTTAGAAGTTAAAAACTGTTATCGTTACTTTTTCTTACTCAGTGTTGGATCCTGGATCCAGCACTGGTGCATCTCCTGTAAACAGTTGAAAGAATGCGTTTAAGTCATACAGGCGATTTTTAGGAATATTTGTAGTTTGTGAAAATCGACACTTTGAAACTTTTCTGCTGAAAACCAGACAATGGATTCCTATGGAAGGAAATTCAAGTTACTGGTAAGTACGGTTAAAATTACTTTTGAGGATCAGTACTGGGCTGAAAGATGCAGCACTGAGGTCTCTCCTGATAACAGGTGAGTAAATCGGAATTCGTATTTCGGCTGATTTTAGAGGACTATTTTAAAGTTCCAAAACTCCACACTTAGAAGAATTTCCAAGTGAAACCAGTCAATGTTAGCCTATGGAAGGAAATTCAAGTTACTGGTAAGTACGGTTAAAATTACTTTTCAGGACCAGTACTGGGCTGAAAGATGCAGCACTGAGGTCTCTCCTGATAACAGGTGAGTAAATCAGAATTCGGATTTCGGCTGATTTTAGAGGAATATTTGTATGTTTCAAAAATCAACACTTAGAAACTTTTTCAGCAAAAAGCAGGCAATGATATCCTATGGAAGGAAATTCAAGTTACTGGTAAGTACGGTTAAAATTACTTTTGAGGATCAGTACTGGGCTGAAAGATGCAGCACTGGGTTCTCTCCTGATAACAGGTGAGTAAATCGGAATTCGTATTTCGGCTGATTTTAGAGGAATATTTTAAAGTTCCAAAACTCCACACTTAGAAGAATTTCCAAGTGAAACCAGTCAATGTTAGCCTATGAAGGAAATTCAAGTTACCGGTAAGTACGGTTAAAATTACTTTTCAGGACCAGTACTGGGCTGAAAGATGCAGCACTGAGGTCTCTCCTGATAACAGGTGAGTAAATCAGAATTCGGATTTCGGCTGATTTTAGAGGAATATTTGTATGTTTCAAAAATCAACACTTAGAAACTTTTTCAGCAAAAAGCAGGCAATGATATCCTATGGAAGGAAATTCAAGTTACTGGTAAGTACGGTTAAAATTACTTTTGAGGATCAGTACTGGGCTGAAAGATGCAGCACTGAGGTCTCTCCTGATAACAGGTGAGTAAATCGGAATTCGTATTTCGGCTGATTTTAGAGGAATATTTTAAAGTTCCAAAACTCCACACTTAGAAGAATTTCCAAGTGAAACTAGTCAATGTTAGCCTATGAAGGAAATTCAAGTTACCGGTAAGTACGGTTAAAATTACTTTTGAGGATCAGTACTGGGCTGAAAGATGCAGCACTGAGGTCTCTCCTGATAACAGGTGAGTAAATCGGAATTCGTATTTCGGCTGATTTTAGAGGAATATTTTAAAGTTCCAAAACTCCACACTTAGAAGAATTTCCAAGTGAAACCAGTCAATGTTAGCCTATGAAGGAAATTCAAGTTACCGGTAAGTACGGTTAAAATTACTTTTGAGGATCAGTACTGGGCTGAAAGATGCAGCACTGAGGTCTCTCCTGATAACAGGTGAGTAAATCGGAATTCGTAGTTCGGCTGATTTTAGAGGAATATTTTAAAGTTCCAAAACTCCACACTTAGAAGAATTTCCAAGTGAAACCAGTCAATGTTAGCCTATGAAGGAAATTCAAGTTACCGGTAAGTACGGTTAAAATTACTTTTGAGGATCAGTACTGGGCTGAAAGATGCAGCACTGAGGTCTCTCCTGATAACAGGTGAGTAAATCGGAATTCGTAGTTCGGCTGATTTTAGAGGAATATTTTAAAGTTCCAAAACTCCACACTTAGAAGAATTTCCAAGTGAAACCAGTCAATGTTAGCCTATGAAGGAAATTCAAGTTACCGGTAAGTACGGTTAAAATTACTTTTCAGGACCAGTACTGGGCTGAAAGATGCAGCACTGAGGTCTCTCCTGATAACAGGTGAGTAAATCGGAATTCGTATTTCGGCTGATTTTAGAGGAATATTTTAAAGTTCCAAAACTCCACACTTAGAAGAATTTCCAAGTGAAACTAGTCAATGTTAGCCTATGAAGGAAATTCAAGTTACCGGTAAGTACGGTTAAAATTACTTTTGAGGATCAGTACTGGGCTGAAAGATGCAGCACTGAGGTCTCTCCTGATAACAGGTGAGTAAATCGGAATTCGGATTTCGGCTGATTTTAGAGGAATATTTGTATGTTTCAAAAATCAACACTTAGAAACTTTTCAGCAAAAAGCAGGCAATGATATCCTATGGAAGGAAATTCAAGTTACTGGTAAGTACGGTTAAAATTACTTTTGAGGATCAGTACTGGGCTGAAAGATGCAGCACTGAGGTCTCTCCTGATAACAGGTGAGTAAATCGGAATTCGTATTTCGGCTGATTTTAGAGGAATATTTGCACAATGGTGAAGGGAGGGCGGGGCCTGAGGTGACATCTGTGCAAACGCACCCCGTGGCGCGTTTTAAGTTGGGGGATTAAGTCCCCTTGAATCATGAGGGTCCCTACGAGCCAACTAGCCCACCAGGAACCTCCAGTATGCGCCAGGGGCTGCGTTGCAGAGACATGTACAGAGGCCACACCCCTTTTTACACCTCTCTGCAACGCAGCTCTGTGGCGCTTTCTGGACGTACCTGTTGGGCTAGTTGGCCCCCAGGGACCCTCAGGATTGAAGAGGATTTAATTCCCCATCTTAAAACGCGCCACGGGGCCTGTTTGCACACATGTCACCTGAAGCCCCGCCCCTCCCTTCACCACTGTGCAAACGCGCCCTGTGGCGCGTTTTAAGTCGGGGATTAGCTCCCCTTGAATCCTGAGGGTCCCTGGAGTCCAACTAGCCCACCATGTTCCTCCAAAGCGCCACAGAGCTGCGTTGCAGAGAGGTGTAAAAGGGCGTGGCCTCTGTACACCTCTCTGCAAGGCAGCCCCTGGCGCATACTGGAGGTTCCTGGTGGGCTAGTTGGCCCCAGGGACCCCCAGTATTCAAGGGAATTCGTTCCCCCTCTGCAAGCGTTCCAGGGGCGCGTTTGCAGAATGGTGAAGGAAGGGGCGGGGCCTGCGGGCCCGATCGTTTATTTTTTTAAATTTTTTTTCCCCCTTCCTTTTTCCTATTTTTAGGCCCTGGGGACCCCATCCCCCAGGGCCTTACCCCTTCTTAAATTAAAATTAAAAAAAAAACGGGAAGGAGTGCCGCGTGGCCCCCTTCCCTGGGCCTGTATTGGCCCGGGGACCCCATCCCCCGGGGCATGGCCTCTTTGTTTTTATTTGGAGGGGGCTGCGTGGCCCCCCTCCTCAGGCCATTAAGGCCCGGGACCCCATCCCCCGGGGCCGGCCTTACACTTTTTTTTTTAACTTTTTGTTACTTTGGGGAGGGGGGCTGCGTGGCCCCCTCCGTGGCCCTTATGGCCCCGGGGACCCCATCCCCCGGGGCCTGGCCTCTCGTTGGGGACTGTGGGGGTCCCCAATCTCCCACAGTCCCGCCGGCTCCCCGTGTCCTACGGGAGCCGGCATTGCTTTACACATGGGGAGCTGCTAAGATGCAGCTCCCCATGTGGAAAAGCAATCGGCTTTGGATATTGGAAGAGAGAGCAGGTTTCCTGCTCTCTCTTCCAATATCCAAAGCAAGTTTGCAATGACAGGACGGGGCCGCGAGGCTCCGTCCTGTCATTACAAACAGCAGTGTCCCGAGGGTAGGCACCCCGGGACACTGCAGGAGCCGGCCCTGGGGGTGGCGGTCCCCAGGGCCACCACAGGCTCCAGGAGGGGGCCGCGCGGCCCCCTCCCTACATCGAAGCCCGGGGAGGTGGTGGTCCCCGGGGCTTGGGAGGTCCAAACGGACCCCCATTTTCATTTTCTTAGTACCCCGGGAGGTGGTGGTCCCCGGGCGTGTGGGGGCTGGAGCCCCCCACACAGAGTTTTCAAATATAAAAGAAGCCCCGGGGAGGTGGTGGTCCCCGGGGCTGCGGGAGGCCCAGAGCCCTCCCGCACCATTATCCATAAAGCCCCGGGGGTGGTGGTCCCCGGGGCTTGGGGGCCCTTAGAGGCCCCCACACATAAATGAACCCCCCCAGCATGCCCCCGGGACTTGGCCCACCCGGGGGCCAGTGCTATCGAAGCGCGGAAGACCGCGCTTCGATTTTTTCGGCAGGGTTCGCGCTCCCTGAGCGCATCCTGCCGATTTAAAAAAAAAAAACATTTTTTGCCCAGGGGTCCTTGTGGGACCCCCTGAGCAGACCTAGGGGTCAGGGTGTTTCTACCCTGCCCCCTTTGTGCGCTTTGCGCACTTGTTTCTGTCCCTCGGTTCTACCGAGGGACAAAATGGCTGCCAACACTTCCTGATTTGGAGTGTTGACAGCCAATTAACATAAAGCTCGTGCTCGGGAGGATCCGCGGCCCTAGATATACCTATCTTTTTTTCTTTTGATTTTCTCAGCAACTACTGAACGGATTTACACCATTTAACAAAAAGGTTCTTTCTGAACCAAGAACTACCTCTTTGCCAAATTTGGTGTAATTCCGTTCAACAGTTCAGGCTGTAGCTGTGTCTAAAGTTTCCTATGGAAAATTGCATGGGAAAACGCGTTTTGGGACCCCCCTTTTTCTCGGCCCCCGCTTGACGAATCCCCGAGACTTTCAGGGTAGGAGCAGACCGGAGCGGGCCACAAAGTTTGAAAATTTTGCGAAGATACGTCAACCGGCAAGAGAGTTATTTCAAATAGAATGTCGCGGATTTCCTATGGATAATAGGTTGTAACTATAACTATCTACTGGCGACCGCCAGTAGATAATATATATATATATATATATATATATATATATATATATTAGAAACCAATTCTGAGCTCCATATAGATCAGACACCGACACAGGGGTAGCGTTGCCATTTCATCCTTCGTTTATTCCGAAATTATCACCATGACGCGTTTCAGCATTCCTGCCTTGTTCACATTGGCAGTCGTCTAAAAACAACATACTTCTTTTAAACAGAGTGCTTTGGTCACATGACCCAGTTGTTGAATAGCCATAGAAGACAGGCTCATTATGCTGCTTGGGATTCAAGGTATGTACCTTTTCCTTTACAAATATTTTTTCTCTCTAAATAAACATAACCACAATTTCATCATTGCTATCATCATGTCAATCACTTTGAAGAATTATAGACCCTAGACTGTCCCTATAATACTCAATTCTCTTAACATAGTGGACCATGTTTATTGAAAACAAGGTGCTCTACAGCGCACCACTTGTTTAGTAAATCTCACAAGTGGTGCCTACTTGTCTAGGGTCCTTCAAAGTAACATATCAAATTTTAAAACCTCATATCAGTAATAAAATCTATATATATATATGCTCGGCATGGATAGCACTGCGATAATCCTATGCTCAAAGACTTTGCTGTAGAAATGGCAAAAGACTTTGTCCCTTTCTATCTCGGCGCAGATGGCACTGTGCTTATCCTATGCTTAAAGACTTTGATAGAAAGGCAGACATTTGAGGTGAGCAAACTTGGAGTGTCGCTGGTGTTGAGAGTGCTTTATACTGGAGCAGCTTTCCACCTAAACTTGAGAACTACCCAGAGTTCTCTGCTTCTTTTTTTGCATATATATAGACATATATAAGTACATATATATTCATATATGCGTATATATATATAAATATAAAAATATATGCACATATATACATAACTACCCAGAGTTCTCTGCTTCTTTTTTTGCATAATTTATGCGTCACTCTAACCCTGAAAGGATATTGTTTTGACTTATACTGGGTGCTCCCTTGTGTCTGGACAAAGCTATACCTCTCTGAAGAGCTCAAATAAGAGCAAAACACGTGTCAGGGGTTGCTTTTATTCATTTCAGTTGGCTTGGATGGTATTTTACCAATCCAAAGCTGTATTACTGTGCCTGGAGTGGTAATGGCTTTGGCCATTTCACAGCTCGGCATGGATAGCACTGTGCTAATCCTATGCTTAAAGACTTTGCTGTAGAAATGGCAAAAGACTTTGTCCCTTTCTATCTCGGCATGGATTACACTGTGCTTATCCTACGCTTAAAGACTTTGATAGAAAAGCAGACATTTGAAGTGAGCAGATCTAGACTGTTGCTGGTGTTGTGAGTGCTCTATACTGGAGCTGCTTGCCACCTAAACTTGAGAACTACTCAGAGTTCTCTGCTTCTTTTTGCATATATATAGACATATATAAATACATATATATTTATATATGCGTATATATAAATATATGCACATATATGTATATATATATATATTACATATATACATAAATATATATTTATATATATATTACATATATATATATTACTTATAAGTTATAGTTAGGACCTAGTTTCCATGGGAAAAGCATTTTTTGACTTGCCTATAACTTTGGCGTCATTTGCCCAATCTTCATGAAATTTTCCCAAAAAAGTATGCGTCATGGAAAGTTTGGGGGTGATCCGTTTAGTGGGGATCGAGGAATAAGGGTGTGAAATAAACGTGCGTTTGTAAGGTTAAATCCCATAGGAATGCGTTGTCGAACCTACAGCCCTAGCCGCTGGACGGAATTACACCAAATTTGGCAGAACAGTAGATGTTGTTAAGCAGATAGTGCAAATCTGTTCAGTAGTTTTTGGAAATTTAAAACCGAACAATATAGTGATATTTCTTGCTGTGGATATTTCGCAGCGGTTTCGCATGATCGTGGTTAAATCATAATGATTTCGAGGTAAATGAAGAATGCCCGCACCAACGGGAATGCTCTGATTGGCTGGACGCAACCTGAACAGAAAGTTATGGCCGCATTGCATTGATCGGGAATGGTTCTGGGGGCTGAAAATTTGTGTCAAAGCTAAGATAAGGGGTCAGGGTGGAGATACTCTGACCCCATGTTTGATAAAAGGGGGTATTAGTGACACAAGTTATGTGCCCAAAATTCATTTTTTTATTGCGTGCGATATTGGCGATGATGCTGCGATTGCCAGTGCGGCCCCCTGTGTACCATTGCGATACTCATGCACCCACTCACATACCCATTCAGGTACTCATGCACCCACTTACAGACTCACTCGGAGAGTGATGCACCCATGTACAGACCCACTCAGAGATTCACACACCTACTTAGAGACCCATTCATAGACTCATGTGCACACACTCACTCAATTATTCATACAGATACTAACACATACTCACTCACCTGTACAGTAACTGACACAAGCACACACTCATCCATACAGCTACTCTCACAATCACCCACTCACACATACAGTCACTCATATACTCCAACACTCACCTATACTGCCTTTCACATCTGCAGTTACTCACCAATATACCACTGACACATCCATTCACTCACAGACACAGCCATACACACACTGAGTCACCCATACAGCCACTGACTCACCCACTCACTCATCCATGCAGGCAGTCACACACCCCCTCACCCACCCAGACAGTCAGACACCCATACAGGTACTCAGACAACCAATGAATCACCCATACAGCCACTCATGTACCCACTCACCAACCCATACAGCCACTTAGACACCAACTGACAGACTGATACACACATTCACACAACCTAGTCACTCACCCATACATTCACTGAGACAACTAATCACTCACTTATACCACTGAATCATCCATACACCTTGATATCTGAGAAATTTCTCAAAAACTACTGAACGGATTTACAACATTTAACAAAAAGAGTGTTTTCTGGACTTTGGTGTAATTCCTTTCAGCAGTTCAGGGTGTAGCCGTGTCTTAAGGTTCCTATGGAAATTAACATGAGGAAAAAGCATTTTGGGACCCCCCGTTTTCTCGGCCCCCACTTGACGGATCACCCTGCAACTTTCAACACAGCAGCTCAAGTGAGTGGCGTATTAGTTTTAAAAAGTTTAGGAAGATTCATCAAATGTCACCAAAGTTATTGGCAAATTGAAAAACGCTTTTCCTATGGAAACTAGGGGGTATATGTACAAGAACTGCCGCTAACTAACGCTAACACTAGTTAGCGGCAGTTTTCTTAACACGGCCTATCACCAAAAACTATTGCCCTGTTAGCAATGTATTTACAATATGTCGCTACATGCCGATAGTTTCAGGTAGTCGCGGTGAAAACTGCTGTTAACACTAACGTGAAGGCAATACAAATTCTGATGTTAGTTGGCGAAAATTGACGAAAGGCCCATTAGCAGCCAAAAAACTCACTTTAGTCAGCCCAACGTGACTTTTTTTGCCTCTAGTGGCAAAAATAGCCTATAAGTCCACCTCCAATGAAAAATAGGAAACAAAACCAATGAATGCAGAATGGAGCCGCCAGGGCCAAGTTCAGCACAGATCAACAACCCCCAAGCCCCCCAACAGCCAGGATGACCAGCCAGAGTCCCAGGTGAAGAGGAAATTCAGGGCTACAATCATGAAAAGAGGCCCATTGCTGGGCAAAACCAGTGATGCCTCACTTATCATAGCGCACTTCTTGCAACACCATGGCATCCAAAACCTTGAAAGAGCGGACAGTCCCCAGGGCCCGGATGCCTCGCTGGCCCTGCGTCTGGGACCCGGAGTGGGATGCGGAGATACTGTGCAGTTGCTGGGCCGTGGCGGTAGACATTGAGGTATCGGCATGCACCCTTACCTGGTGGTGAAGTCTAAATATACAAGCAAAAACTCTACCTAAGTACTATAAAAAAGCTATACGTCAACTGTTAATAGACCACTCTGGCTCAATCCAAATGACCAAATCCTTCACCACTAGCAAGTTGAGTTAAACATAGTTTTATTTAATTTTTCATTTTAAACACATTGATCTATCACAAATAAGTATCATATCATAGAAAAATCATAAAGAGAACTCATAAAGAAAACAGACCCCATTGTTCATCCATCGCTACCAACATACATACAAAATCATACTCAATCATCCTCACTCATACCACATATAAAGACATACCAAATAAATCTAAAAAAATACTAAAAATTCAAGTTCCCATGAGACATTAATATAGAACGGATCAGTCCAAAAACCAATCTTAATCAAGGATCTCGCAGATTCTGAAAAATTAATTTACAATTTGATATCAGAAATGAGAAAATACAACATAGAAAAAATAATATGTAAATATATTGATCAGTGATCCAACATAGTAGGGACAAAATAATCCAAGAAGGGAACTTATTCAAGCGCCGACAGCGCGTTTCGGTGAGACAACCCCTTTCTCTAGGTATCACCTTCTTCAGGCGCATATAGAGCGTTAAGAAAAAGTTGGCAATGGGGCCTGTCTGGAATAAACATAAGAAATACAAAACGCTTTAGATGTAAATATCAGTTATATAAGCATATAAACATAATTAATACAAAAAATAAACACTACATAGATACATAAACATAATCTGTTTCATGTTTTATGAAAAAAATGTCAATAGCACAGAGGGTCAAACTTTCATAGTATATAATGGCAATATAAATAAAACTGGGAGCAAGTGCACACACAGAAAGATAACAGAAAAGTGATAAAGACAGGAAAAGAAAGAGGGGTAATTAAGTAAAGAGATATAACTCAAAAAATAATAGATAAATAGTTGTGTGTAGGACAGATACAGATATGGTGACAAGTGAGATAGGAAGGTAATAGCGACCCTCCCATATAGCCTCCCCTAGGGGTAGTAGCCCACAAGTTAGTTAGATATATAAACTGTACATACCTACGCTTAAAGGAAATGAAAAGCAGTATAACTAAAAATTCCACTGAATCGGATAGGGTGACTGAACAAATTCAAGAATGGGACCTAGGGAGAGACATAAATGAACATCAAAATGACCTCATTGTTAGAAAAACTTGCAAGTTTTTCTAACAATGAGGTCATTTTGATGTTCATTTATGTCTCTCCCTAGGTCCCATTCTTGAATTTGTTCAGTCACCTATCCGATTCAGTGGAATTTTAGTTATACTGCTTTTCATTTCCTTTAAGCGTAGGTATATGCAGTTTATATATCTAACTAACTTGTGGGCTACTACCCTAGGAGAGGCTATATGGGAGGTCGCTATTACCTCTATCTCACTTGTCACCATACTGTATCTGTCCTACACACAACTATTTATCTATTATTTTTTTAGTTATATCTCTTTACTTAATTACCCCTCTTTCTTTTCCTGTCTTTATCACTTTTCTGTTATCTTTCTGTGTGTGCACTTGCTCCCAGTTTTATTTATATTGCCATTATATACTATGAAAGTTTGACCCTCTGTGCTATTGACACATTTTTCATAAAACATGAAACAGATTATGTTTATGTATCTATGTAGTGTTTATTTTTTGTATTAATTATGTTTATATGCTTATATAACTGATATTTACATCTAAAGCGTTTTGTATTTCTTATGTTTATTCCAGACAGGCCCCATTGCCAACTTTTCTTAACGCTATATGCGCCCTGAAGAAGGTGATACCCAGAGAAAGGGGTTGTCTCACCGCAGCAGCGTCGGCGCTGAATAAGTTCCTTCTTGGATTATTTTGTCCCTACTATGTTGGATCACTGATCAATATATTTACATATTATTTTTTCTATGTTGTATTTTCTCATTTCTGATATCACATTAGTAAATTAATTTTTCAGAATCTGTGAGATCCTTGATTAAGATTGGTTTTTGGACTGATCCGTTCTATATTAATGTCTCATGGGAACTTGAATTTTTAGTATTTTTTAGATTTATTTGGTATGTCTTTGTATGTGGTATGAGTGAGGATGATTGAGTATGATTTTGTATGTATGTTGGTAGCGATGGATGAACAATGGGGTCTGTTTTCTTTATGAGTTCTCTTTATGATTTTTCTATGATATGATACTTATTTGTGATAGATCAATGTGTTTAAAATGAAAAATTAAATAAAACTATGTTTAACTCAACTTGCTAGTGGTGAAGGATTTGGTCATTTGATTGAGCCAGAGTGGTCTATTAACAGTTGACGTATAGCTTTTTTATAGTACTTAGGTAGAGTTTTTTGCTTGTATATTTAGTCTGTATTTTTCCCCTGTATCTCTACCTTTTATCACTTTCAGGGGTCCCCTTGCTTATGAGTTGTTGCTGGTGGTGAAGTCTGCCAGGTTGCATGGAGACACGTTGCTGACCTGTGTGAGAAGACTGCCTGGTGCCCCTTGGAGCTGTGAATGGTAGCGGCGCTCCTGCGCACCAACGTTGGGAGGTCTGCATCGCATACCACACACCACCACTACACCAGTTTGCACGGAGGAGATTACCAATGGTGGGCTGCTCCTCTCTGCATCACAGGCCGGAGGATATTGCGGTGGCCAGACGCTGTGGAGGGTGAGGCCCCTGAGCTGCGCCGAACATGTGTGGTGGGAGTGCTGCAACTTCACACCTAAGGAGGCCCTGTGGCATCACCTGCATCAGGAAGAGCGTCACCCCACTGCTTTCAAGCAGTGCAAGAAGAGGAAACATAACATGATGATAACTTTCTGATGTACTCATGCTACGTTTCCTTTGCGGGCAGAAGGGTGGGTGGGGCTGCTCTACTCATGGAGCAGGGCAGGGGCGGAGTGGTATGCCCACTCAAGTGCGCAATGACTGTTTGGTTGGCCCTCTCACGCCACCCAAAGCAGTCATGCGCACTTCCCTGTTTGCCCACCCCTCCAGCCCCTGGCTGAACGCCTTGTCACGGCGCTCAAGAACAATCACAATGCCACATTGCAGCATTGAGATTGGCTTACGGGAGGGAGCCTGGCTGCCTGCTTCTTGTTCCTGGAAGCAGACTCAGGAGAGGAGGAGCGCAAAAGACGCGTAACCCGGCCTCGAGGTTAGAATTATTTCAAAATATATTTACAACTTGGCTCGCCCCATGTCCCTGCCCCCTCCAGTGTCCTTTCCCATGTTTCCCACCTTCCAGCTGTCCAGTGCACCTTGCAGCACTACTTAATGGCAGCCGCTGTGCCACCATGCGCAGCAGGCGTACCACTGGTGCGCCAAAGGCAGGCCAAAGGCATGACCGTCTGCCTCCGTCTGCCCCAGGACCGCATCCAGCACCAAGGACCCTTCCTCTCGGACACTCCACCGCTACGACGCCAACACCCTCCTCACCCACAACCCTGGACGCCATACCACCTGACATCTAGCAACACTGTAGAATTCTCTTGCACCTTGCGCCTGTCGAAATTGCAAATGCACCTTCTGCCTCATCAGCACACCAGCGCCTCCTGCCACCCAGCCGACCACAGCGCAGCCGACCGACTCAACTGCATCCTCCTCAATGTGTGGTCCCTCCACAAACACGCAACAGAAATCTGGGACCTCCTCGACCCCACCTCTTCAGACTTCGCCTTTCTTCTTGGAAACCTGGACCAACCTCTGCTCCAGACCGGACATTGCCATCCCCATCCACAATGGCTACAAATTCACCCGCACGGACCACCCCGAGCACCCAGGAGGAGGCATTGCCTTTGTCTGAAAAAGCACACTCCGACTGACCACGCACTCTAATGATACGACGGTGACCATGGAACACCTCCACTTCCAGATCCGGACCAACCCCAACACCACCCTCCGCGGCACACTCATCTATAAGCCCCCCGAGCCATGAACCCCCATTCACCAATGACATTGTAGACCTCAGAACACCACAGGCTCTCCCATCCACTGACTACATCCTACTCGGAGACCTCAAGTTCCACCTGGACAACCCCAGTGACCACAACACCACCCACCTCCTGGGGAACCTCGCCAACATCAGACTCAAGCAGCTAGTCACTGCGCCAACCCACATAGCCTGACACACGCTCAAGCCCGTCTTCTCCACCAGCAAGAACTTCAACTCCAGCCACACCATAGGACTCTCCTGTACCAACCATCATTGCTTACATCATACCTTCACCATACACCATCGCCATCATTGCCCCCCATCGCAGCTGGATCGAGGACACTGAAGAACTTCCCGTCATCTCACACAGCACCCCAACTTCGCCTACGCTTACAGACGCCAATCCCACAGTGCGCAACCTCCACCGATGGATCTCCAACTGCCCTGACACCCTGGCACCCCTCAAGAAAAGACCATGCAAACAA
Source organism: Calotriton arnoldi (assembly GCA_963921515.1). Classification (NCBI taxonomy): domain Eukaryota; kingdom Metazoa; phylum Chordata; class Amphibia; order Caudata; family Salamandridae; genus Calotriton; species Calotriton arnoldi. Next base: position 230,776 of record CAWUFW010014796.1, read on the forward strand.
CACTTCAAGAATGCCAACTGGTTCACTCCCGCCCTCCACTAGTCCAGCCCCACCTGCAGACGTCTCGAGAAGAGATGGAGCCACAACTTCAATCAACTCAGCAACATAGTCACCCTTGCACCATGGCACAAGGATGCCTGCATTGGCGCATGGCAGCCATTGTGCACCAACCTAGGGGGAAAAGACAGGGGGGCTAATTCATGAGCCCTTTCTGACAGTTTCAACCCGCTGGTGGTTCATTTTCTTGACGTACTTGCAGCGTGATTCTTGCACCACATTGCGCCGTATTTGCAAAGTGATGCATCTAGGCATATGTGTGACCTTGCAAAGCCCTGTGCCACATTATACCTGCATCAGGTATGATGTATGCAGGATGGGCTTTCCCACGCAACAAAGCCTCATAGGAGTGGTGCAATGAAATCCATCAGATTTCACTGCAACAATTGTAGGATGCCAATGCATCAGTACCTTACGCCTTTGGCAGGCGTAAGGGTGACGCAGTGCCACAGGGATAGGCTGGCCCCATGCATAGCTGGAGTTGCGTCATGCTTGTGACACAACTGCAGCAGTGCATGATTTAGCGCTGACAGATACATCAGGATTCCAGACGTATCTGTCATTAATTGTGACATGGAGCGCCGTACAGTGAATACAGCGCATCTATGGTGTCGCAAGAAGGGAATAGTGAAAAGTGTTGCAACGCTGTTTTGTCGCAGTGATGCAAGACTTTTCATGAATGAGTACCAGGAATGCGCCTTATCTTATTGATGGTACGTATTCCTGCCCTGTAGTTTTGTTGCAGGGCAGCACAGCAACATTCCTTGCAGCGCTGTCCTGCACCAAAACCTTCTAAAATGAGGCCCCAAGTGTTTGCACCATTTTTAAGGCCAGCTATTTTCTGGTCTTAAAAAACTGCCTCTAACTGGAGTTAGAGGCAGTTTTTTTGGTTTTGCACCATTCAAGGAATTCCTTGCAAATATCGCGAAGTGGGGTTAGCAGCCCTGTTTGCATGAGAACGCCTACCTTCAGCCAACAAGAGGCCACCATTTTGTGCAATACCTGTACTCGACTGCAGTTCTTTCTGATGGCTAATCAGTAAGTGCTCTGTCGACGGGTAAACGTATTGTGCATCTCCTACACTACAGCTGCGTGAAGGACCCAAAAAAAGTCTCCAGTGACTTTGTGTGTCTGTAACTTTGCCACAGAGCAGGAAACGTGCTGGGGTGCTTTCAGTAAGCTGTCCATCATTCTGGGGAAAGGACGGGAAGACGTTCCATCCCACTAATGTACATGGGGTGGAGCCAAAGCGGTGGGGCTTATCGGCAAGGTTACATGCCAGTTATAAAGGTTCAGCACACCATCTCTTGTCTCAGCAGCAGATGACGAGAAAGAACTTCCTGGTCACAGGAACTGCATAAGGTTTTGCGCTCAAGAAAAGCAAGGATGGAGCCACCGCCATCAAAGATTACAGCGATCTTTTCATGGTGGAAATGAGGAGAAAGCACACCTTCTTAACCATGCCCATGCCCACGAAGTTAGGCTGATAAATGGGTTAAAGAAGTGGAGCTTCAACTCGGGCACCTGCTTTCCTTATATCTTTAAGTGCTTCCTGTTGAGGTTTAATTTTTGTGACACGAGCATCATGCCAGAATGAATCCTGCCCTGCATATTTTGCCAAGAAGAGGTCACCGTTTTGTGCAATACCTGTACTCGACTGGAGCACTTTCTGATGGCTAATCAGTAAGTGCTCTCTCAACAGGTAAAAGTATAGTGCATCTCCTACACTACAGCTGCATGAAGGACCCGAAGACACATTTCCAGTGACCTTGTGTGTCTGTAAGTTTGTCACCGAGCGGGAAATGCGCTTGGGTGCTTTCAGTAAGCTGTCCATCATTCTGGGAAAAGGGTGGGAAGACGTTGCATCCCGCTAATGTATATGGGGCGGGGCTAAACAGACGGGGCTTCTCAGTAAGTTTACATGCCTGTTATAAAAGGTGAGCACACTATCTCTTGGCTCAGCAGCAGATGACGAGAAGGAACCTCCTGGTCACAGGAACTGCATGAGGTTTTGCGCTCAAGTAAAGGGTGCAGAGCAGGAATATCGCCGCAAAAATATCGAGAGACATAAATATCGCCGCAAAAATATCGTGGGGAAGAAATATCAACAACAAAAATGTCTTTAACAAGAATATCGACTGACAGGTAAGTAATATCGATTACAAAAATATCGACGTCTTAAATATCGTTTACAAAAATATAGTTGACAAAAATATCGAATTATTAATAATGTTATGTATTTTAGTGTTTTTAATGAGAATTGTTTGTCATTTTATTATATGTTTTAAAATTTTACTAGTTATTAATTTATTTTAAGTTTAATTTTGTGTTTTTAGTTCTGTAGCGGGTTGTGGGTTTATAGGGGAATAGGGTGGGAAGTAATTTAATTATATATATTTAAATAATTATTTATAGTAGTTAAAAAATATTTTACATTGAATTTTGCGTTTTTGGTTCCGTAGTGGGTTGTGGGTTTATAGGGGATTAGGGTGGGAAGTAATTTAATTATATAAAATTTATTGAATAATTAATGAGTATAATTGTGAATTTATAGAGTTAAATGTGTTAATTGATTAATTAATAATTGTTTGAAAATTAGTTGTTAATTAATTTCAATAATCAATTAATAATTAATTATGTTAATTGTTTAATTAATTTTAGGTGTGTGTTGTGGTGTTTATATGTGTAAATGGTGTGAAGGGTGGTAAGTAATTAATTTTTTATTGATTAATTATTAAATATTTTTAAATTAGTTTCCATTAATTAATTAGTAATTATTAATTGTAATTGTGTAATTAATTTTAGGTGTGTGTTGTGGATATTATAGTGTTAATTAATGTGTAATTGATGATTTTTTATTATCTTTGTTAATAATAATATATTTAAATTTAAATATTAATTATGTTAATATTGGAAATTAAATTTAATAAAAATGTTGATGTTTTTGTTTTTTATTGTTGTGGGATCCAGCACTTTCCCTACTGTTGCACTCACTGGAGTGGGAATAGTAATTTTTACCCTCCGCTATCCAGCGCTTTCCCTACTGTTGCACTCACTGGAGTGGGAATAGTAATTTTTACCCCTCCGCTATCCAGCGCTTTCCCTAATGTTGCACTCACTGGAGTGGGAATAGTAATTTTTACCCCTCCGCTATCCAGCGCTTTCCCTACTGTTGCACTCACTGGAGTGGGAATAGTAATTTTTACCCCTCCGCTATCCAGCGCTTTCCCTACTGTTGTACTCACTGGGGTGGGAATAGTAATTTTTACCCCTCCGCTATCCAGCGCTTTCCCTACTGTTGCACTCATTGGAGTGGGAATAGTAATTTTTACCCCTTTGCTATCCAGCGCTTTCCATACTGTTGCACAGAATAGTAATTTATACCTCTCCGCTATCCAACGCTTTCCCTACTGTTGCACTCACTGGAGTGGGAATAGTAATTTATACCCCTCCGCTATCCAATGCTTTCCCTACTGTTGCTCTCACTGGAGTGGGAATAGTAATTTTTACCCCTCCGCTATCCAACGCTTTCCCTACTGTTGCACTCACTGGAGTGGGAATATTAATTTTTACCCCTCCGCTATCCAGCGCTTTCCCTACTGTTGCACTCACTGGACTCGGAATAGTAATTTTTACCCCTCCGCTATCCAGCGCTTTCCCTACTGTTGCACTCACTGGAGTGGGAATAGCAATTTTTACCCCTCCGCTATCCAACGCTTTCCCTACTGTTGCACTCACTGGAGTGGGAATAGTAATTTTTACCCCCCCGCTATCCGGCGCTTTCCCTACTATTGTGTTTATTTTGTTATTAAATGTATGTTTATTCTTTTTTTAATAGTTTAATGTCTTAATTAAATGTAGAATATTTTATTTTATTTTAAATTATTTATATTTGTATATTTTATTTTTATATAATTTAAAAAGTTTATAAATTAAATAAAGATAATAGTTAATAAAATGTATTTAAGTAAATATATGTACATGTACACATTTATTTGCGTTTATATTTATTAAATTAAGTTTATTTGTTATAATTAGTTAAAATATATTAAATTTAATTTATTTTGTTAATAATATTCATATTATTTAATTAATTTTATGTGATTTTTTAAAGTCGATATTTTTTACTTCTATATTTTTTACATCGATATTTTTGTGTTGATATTATAGTACTTACCTGTTTGAGTATAGGGAGTCGATATTTTTGTTATCGGTATTTTTACACCCATATTTTTTTCATCGATATTTTTAACATCGATATTTTAACATGGATCCCGAGTAAAGCAAGGATGCAACCACCTCTATCAAGAATTGCAGCTTTCTTTTCACAGTGGAAATGAGGAGAAAGCATACCTTCTTAGCCATGACCATGCCCATCATTCTGGGAATAGGGCGGGAAGATGTTACATCACGCTAATGTATGTGGGGCGGGGCAAAACAGGTTGGGCTTCTCAGCAAGTTTACATGCCTGTTATAAAAGGTCTAACAAAGCGATACCAAAGGGGATGATGGACGGAGCGTTAGAGCAAATCAAACACTCACCCCCAGTCAAGTGATCTGGGTTTAATCCATCATCATTCTTTAGCTCACTCCACCACCCCAGTTCAGACATGGTCATATGCAAATCAGTCTGACCCTGTGCCTCATGGGAACAGTCCAGCCCGAACTGCCAAGCCACCGGAAATAAGCATCCTGGGACCGGTTTCGGGTCCATCATCCCCCTTTGGTTTTGCTATGTTCACCCTAAGTTGCAGGGTATGCCCAGACGTGGGTCCCTTGCTCACTTTGCCACTGGATTCAAGATAGCCTGGCTGATGACTGCTGTAAGCCAGAAACCGGTCCCAGGATGGTTGTTTCCGGTCCAGGGAAGACATGGCTTGGCAGTTCGGGCTGGACTGTTCCCATGAGGCACAGGGTCAGACTGATTTGCATATGGCCATGTCTGAACTGGGGTGGTGGAGTGAGCTAAAGAATGATGATGGATTAAACCCAGATCACTTGACTGGGGTGAGTGCTTGCAATGTTCAACACTCCGTCCATCATCCCCCTTTGGTTTTGCTATGTTCGCCCTAAGTTGGCAGGGTATGCCCAGACGTTGGTCCCTTGCTCACTTTGCCACTGGATTCAAGATAGCCTGGCTGATGACGGCTGTAAGCCAGAAACCGGTCCCAGGATGCTTGTTTCCGGTCCAGCGAAGACATGGCTTGGCAGTTCGGGCTGGACTGTTCCCATGAGGCACAGGGTCAGACTGATTTGCATATGGCCATGTCTGAACTGGGGTGGTGGAGTGAGCTAAAGAATGATGATGGATTAAACCCAGATCACTTGACTGGGGGTGAGTGCTTGCAATGTTCAACACTCCGTCCATCATCCCCCTTTGGTTTTGCTATGTTCACCCTAAGTTGGCAGGGTATGCCCAGACGTGGGTCCCTTGCTCACTTTGCCACTGGATTCAAGATAGCCTGGCTGATGATGGCTGTAAGCCAGAAACCGGTCCCAGGATGCTTGTTTCCGGTCCAGGGAAGACATGGCTTGGCAGTTCGGGCTGGACTGTTCCCATGAGGCACAGGGTCAGACTGATTTGCATATGGCCATGTCTGAACTGGGGTGGTGGAGTGAGCTAAAGAATGATGATGGATTAAACCCAGATCACTTGACTGGGGGTGAGTGCTTGCAATGTTCAACACTCCGTCCATCATCCCCCTTTGGTTTTGCTATGTTCGCCCTAAGTTGGCAGGGTATGCCCAGACGTGGGTCCCTTGCTCACTTTGCCACTGGATTCAAGATAGCCTGGCTGATGACGGCTGTAAGCCAGAAACCGGTCCCAGGATGCTTGTTTCCGGTCCAGGGAAGACATGGCTTGGCAGTTCGGGCTGGACTGTTCCCATGAGGCACAGGGTCAGACTGATTTGCATATGGCCATGTCTGAACTGGGGTGGTGGAGTGAGCTAAAGAATGATGATGGATTAAACCCAGATCACTTGACTGGGGGTGAGTGCTTGCAATGTTCAACACTCCGTCCATCATCCCCCTTTGGTTTTGCTATGTTCGCCCTAAGTTGGCAAGGTATGCCCAGACGTGGGTCCCTTGCTCACTTTGCCACTGGATTCAAGATAGCCTGGCTGATGACGGCTGTAAGCCAGAAACCGGTCCCAGGATGCTTGTTTCCGGTCCAGGGAAGACATGGCTTGGCAGTTGGGGCTGGACTGTTCCCATGAGGCACAGGGTCAGACTGATTTGCATATGGCCATGTCTGAACTGGGGTGGTGGAGTGAGCTAAAGAATGATGATGGATTAAACCCAGATCACTTGACTGGGGGTGAGTGCTTGCAATGTTCAACACTCCGTCCATCATCCCCCTTTGGTTTTGCTATGTTCGCCCTAAGTTGGCAGGGTATGCCCAGACGTGGGTCCCTTGCTCACTTTGCCACTGGATTCAAGATAGCCTGGCTGATGACGGCTGTAAGCCAGAAACCGGTCCCAGGATGCTTGTTTCCGGTCCAGGGAAGACATGGCTTGGCAGTTGGGGCTGGACTGTTCCCATGAGGCACAGGGTCAGACTGATTTGCATATGGCCATGTCTGAACTGGGGCGGTGGAGTGAGCTAAAGAATGATGATGGATTAAACCCAGATCACTTGACTGGGGGTGAGTGCTTGCAATGTTCAACACTCCGTCCATCATCCCCCTTTGGTTTTGCTATGTTCGCCCTAAGTTGGCAGGGTATGCCCAGACGTGGGTCCCTTGCTCACTTTGCCACTGGATTCAAGATAGCCTGGCTGATGACGGCTGTAAGCCAGAAACCGGTCCCAGGATGCTTGTTTCTGGTCCAGGGAAGACATGGCTTGGCAGTTCGGGCTGGACTGTTCCCATGAGGCACAGGGTCAGACTGATTTGCATATGGCCATGTCTGAACTGGGGTGGTGGAGTGAGCTAAAGAATGATGATGGATTAAACCCAGATCACTTGACTGGGGGTGAGTGCTTGCAATGTTCAACACTCCGTCCATCATCCCCCTTTGGTTTTGCTATGTTCGCCCTAAGTTGGCAGGGTATGCCCAGACGTGGGTCCCTTGCTCACTTTGCCACTGGATTCAAGATAGCCTGGCTGATGACGGCTGTAAGCCAGAAACCGGTCCCAGGATGCTTGTTTCCGGTCCAGGGAAGACATGGCTTGGCAGTTCGGGCTGGACTGTTCCCATGAGGCACAGGGTCAGACTGATTTGCATATGGCCATGTCTGAACTGGGGTGGTGGAGTGAGCTAAAGAATGATGATGGATTAAACCCAGATCACTTGACTGGGGGTGAGTGCTTGCAATGTTCAACACTCCGTCCATCATCCCCCTTTGGTTTTGCTATGTTATAAAAGGTCAGCACACTATCTCTTGTCTCAGCAGCAGATGACAAGAAAGAACCTCCTGGTCAGAGGAACTGCATGAGGTTTTGTGCTCGAGAAAAGCAAGGGTGCAACCACCTCCATCAAGGAATACAGCGATCTTTTCTCGGTGGAAATGAGGAGAGTGCACACCTTCTTAGCCATGACCATGCCCACGAAGTTAGGCTGATAAATGTGTTACAGAAGTGGAGCTTCAACTCGGGCACCAGCTTTCCTTATATCAGTAAGTGTTCTCTCAATGGGTAAACGTATAGTGCATCTCCTACACCACAGCTGTGTGAAGGACCCGAAGAAACATCTCCAGTGACCTTGTGTGTCTGTAACTTTGCCACCGAGCGGGAAACGTGCTGGGGTGCTTTCAGTAAGCTGTCCATTGTTTTGGAAAAAGGGAGGGAAGACGTTGCATCTCGCTAATGAATATGGGGTGGGGCCCAAACGGGTGGGGCTTCTTGGCAAGTTTACATGCCTGTTATAAAAGGTGAGCACACTATCTCTCATCTCAGCAGCAGATGATGAGAAATAACCTCCTGGTCACAGGAACTGCATGAGGTTTTGCGCTTGAGAAAAGCAAGGATGCAACCACCTCCATCAAGTTTTTTTCCAAATTTTCGGTGAATCCCGCCGAAAATTAAAACAAATAATGCTTTTTTTTGCCCTGAGGGTCCTGTGGGACCCCCTGAGCAGGCCTAGGGGGCAAGGGTGTTTCTACCCTGCCCCTTTTCTTTTTTTGTCATTCTTGTTTTACCTTTTTTCTTGTGACTTGGTTCAACTATGTCAAAAGAAGGCTTCCTGGTTGGAACTGTTGGCAGCCAATCAGATTGCAGACTTAAGATATTTGGATATCTGAGAAATGTTTAAATTTCTCAACAACTACTGAATGGATTTCCACCATTTAGCAAAGAGTGCTTTCTGGACCACTAGCTACCTTTTCGCCTAATTTGGTGTAATTCCCTTCAGCAGTTCAGGCTGTAACCGTGTCAAAGTATCCTATGGAAATTAACATGGAAAAAATGCTTTTTTGGGCCTCCCCTTTTACTCGGCACCCGCTTGATGGATCACCCCAAAACTTTAAACACAGGAGCTGACCTGACCACCCCATTAGTTCTATAAATTTCGCGAAGATTCGTCAAACAACGCCAAAGATATTGGCAAAAGAAAAAATGCTTTTTGAATAGAAACAAGGTCCTAACTATAACTACCTACTGGCGACCGCACCAGTAGGTCATAAATAAATATATATGACATTTCACTTGTACAAAACCAGATGAAATTCAGCCATTATAGTTAGCTGAGGTAACTATAACTCGCACTCCCGCAATACACTGCTGATGATGTCACATATTACATCACTCATGACATGGTGCTGGTGTATTGCCTGGATAACTGGATGAATGCTAGCATAGTACCACAGTGAATGGATAAGTGCATAAATTGTGCTTCAGGGAATTTATGAGTGCATACGTAGTGCCTGAGTGAATGCTTGAGTGCAAGAGTAGTGACTGGCTGATTGCATGACTGCATAAGTAATGCGTGATTGATTGAATGTGCCTATAAGTAGTGCCTACTTTATTCTATGAGTGCATGGCTACTGCCTAAGTGAATCTTTGAGTGCAAAAATAATATCTAGCTGCTTAGAACAGTGCATGGGTACTGCCTCAGTAAAATATGGTCACTGACAGTGTCATGGGTGATTGCATGATTGCGTTGCTAATGTCTGATTGATTGGATGTGTGTATAGCTAGTGCGTCCTTGATTGCATGAAACATTAGCCCGTTTGTTACATTTGAGTCCCTTCGAAGTACTTTTATTCATGAATTGGAATCGTTGCTTTTGCATTTTGCTGTCAGCATGAAGATAAATAAGTTTTCCTAACACAGAACCACTGTGATTGTTCCGTAGATCTTTAGTTTGTAAACAGAGATTTTAACGTTTCAGCCCATAATTTGTACTGTTTTTTAAACAAACTCCAGTGCCTGCTGTTATTCCCACGCTCATTGTGCTTTAGAACAGCAGTTATCTTATCCTAAATATTCACAACTGCTGTGGCTTACGAGCAGGCGTCCCATATACACCAACTCTTTCACAACGTGTTACATGTTGCACCAATGTCTTTTGTCCTCCCCCACATGGGATTGTAGATAGTTTGCTATGGCCTTCCATTCCCACTTTGAAAACAGATTTAATAACATATGCTGACTCAAAGCGCTATTGTTTCAACAAGAAGTGGCTCTCACATTAGCTCGTGAGACCTTCAAATAGCAGGTGACTAAACCACCAAGTGACATTGAGTCACTGCTCAATACCAATCTCCCACTACATTTTTCAGAATTAATACACCAAATATTTAATGACTCTGAAACCAAAGGCCTACCACATTTTTTTAAACTTGTCGACTCCAGCCTCGTTATCTCTCTTCAGACTATTTTTAGAGTAATACCGGATTGTATTCATTCTAATTTTCCAAGCGCATTTGGCAGGTGTCCCTGGTGCTCTTGCTGGTTTGTGCAGTGCTCATTCTTCAGCTCCTACTAGGAAATGGCTGCCCATCCTGTGGTTGAGCCCCATCCAGGCCAATTGTGGCTGTACGTGAACGGATGCTACAAATTTTTGGATGCTTGCTATTGGCGACTCTTGGCATCAGCTATAGGCTGAACTTCCACTACGTCTATTTCACCAGCGTGCAACCTGTGTTCTACTGTCTCCGGTGCCCCTTTGAGTGCGACCTAGATGTCTGCCTCTCCAAAACTTCATGCGCTAACCTGGATTATGAACTGTTGGTGAGTCCATTGCGGCTCATGACCATGACTGTTCCGGAGACACACGCTTGATGGATGCGTTTCATCATGCAATAAGGGAGAACTGGAGTATGTGCACTCATGCGCAGCGCCTCTTGCAGTGAAGTATCATCGAATATCACGCAGGTTGCCCTGACATGCTCCTGGTTGTACAAGATTACGATGACCATGCCTTTTCTTTCGGCTTGCTCAATTGGATGGCGACCCTCTTTACTTGGAGAGGTGCGGATGACCTTTTGGAGCTGATTGCATTTCACGGTGCTTGTGAGTTCTTGCATTTCGATGGATCTCCATAAGTGCTCATGGGAACCCGATTTGATGGCCTGTTATTTCTACACTTCAAGAACACTGTTTTTTTACTTTTTCTCATTTCGTTTTTCGTTCCTTGCAAACTTTCAGATATTGAATTTTTCTGCGATTTCGTCTTTACGGATTCGATTTGGCTCTGCTTATGTTGCTTTCTCTTTGCCTGGGTGCTACAGAGCTGGCCAAGGGGAGGGGCGACCTGGCCGTTGGGGACATTATCGACTTCACTAAGTTACCATGAGCCCTCCAGCCATTATCCAGCTTTTGCGCACAATAACACAAAGCTTTATTTAGCAAAATACCTCGTTCGTACGTTTCACATGAGAACTGTCTGCTGTGTTTCTTTTGAGCATCTTTCGGAACTTTAAATTCAACATTCTGGGCAAAGTTGATAAACAATGTCCCTTGTTATTTTGTTCTGGTCAGGCCCTAGCACCTGTATAAAAAAACTGTGAAGTTGTTGTTGAACACCCATACTGTGCTACAATTGGGATATATGAATAGGTGGCACACACACTTGGACAGAAACATTTCCAGGGAGAACAGCGAAACAGAACCTATAATTTAGATTTACCATCTATATTCAAAGTTATGTAGTCTGCAGACAAAGCTCAGAGATATTCTATTATATAACAATACTTCTTTTTAGCAAGGTAGAGGGAGGTTACGCAGTATACTCTTTTCTCCATTGTCTTTTTATGATCACATCTCCCTTGATCAGATATGGACTAACAGTTACACTGATTATATTTCTATCATACACTTTTATTCTTGTTGTGGCACATATACTGCACGTTATGCCAAGTTACTTAAAATAAATATTTTAAAATGTTTCATGTCTGTGTGAGATCTTACATGTACATTAGTGACAGGGAAAGGGTGTGTCTTGTTACCGCAATTCCTGAGACATGTGGGAGTGTTGTGTGCTGGGTTGTCTAATCACTTGTTTCTCTGTAAGGGATTAGGAGAGCAAATGAGACAATAGAGCAATGTTGGTTCGGGGCTTATGGGCACTCAGGTAATAGGATGACTCAATACCTACCTACTACGGTCTCATAATCGTACCCATAGTTGTCACCTTAGGCTGAATCCCTGCAACAGCCTGAGTGAATGGATGACTACATGGGTAGTGTCTGAGTGACTGGTTGAGTGCAAGACTAGTACCTGGTTGAATGTATGAGTACATGTGTACTCTCTTGGTGTTTGCATAAGTGCAGGGGTACTGTCTGGGTGATACCATGAGTGCAGAGGTTGTGCCTGTGTAAAAGGAAAAATGCAAGGATAATGCCTGGGTTATCCTTTTAATGCTAAAGCTGTGCTACAGAGATTACATGAGAGCATAGGTAGTGTTTGTGTAATAGAATAACTACCTAACTGATGACATCAGCAACACGACCAAAGTTACCAAAATTATAAAGGATCAAGAATAATTTTTATTACAAATAAATAACATATAAATGAACTTCAAACATTGTTTCACGTTATCATACATATTATGTTATGTATTCTTACCTTTTTAGGTAATTTAGAAACATTGGAACTATATTAGAGTAGTATTGTGCTATTCAGGATTAAAACTCTTTTCAAAGTTCACCAATACCTACTATGAAGAAGAAAAAGAAAACTGTTATATAATGTAATGTATTACAGAAATTATACTATTACATTTTTAAGAGGACAACATAATTTTAGATTTACATAAGATTTTCAGTTTCCCTTTTTTGCTGTTCTCAGATACCACTTAACTTCACTACACACAGTGATTTCAACATAGTATCATCACGGAACAGCGGGGAAAAAAACAATCAAGCTTGATTGTAGAAAAAATAAATCAGCATAGAGCATTATTTTCAATATATGTAGCTATATGTGTTCCTAACTACAGTTTCTTTGTTACATCCTTCTTGTACAGTACGTCTATTATTTATCTCAAGGACATTTCCGAAATGTACACTCTCATTTACATCTGGTACAATATACAGAACAAATAAATAAACTATTTGCTTTTCAACACAATTTTTCAAAATGCAATATCAATCAGTACAAATAATACTCCAAACACTAATTATAATTAGTAATTGTTTCCAGTGCTCTCTACTTTCTGTTCACATCTCCCCAATAGGCCGAATGATAGGATTCAAAACTTTGGGCTCCAAAATATCCATTATGAATTCATTGATTCGTGTTCACATCTTCCCAATAGGCCGAATGATGTATTCAAAACTTTGGCTTCAAAAATATCAAATATGAATTTGGTAATTCGTAAAGCAATCTGGGTTTAAATTCCAAGTGGGCATCATTGCAATGTGTCCATCCTTTATTACACTTTAAATACACAGTATAGTGTCCAGATGTTGTAGTAGGTCCAGCATGGAAAATAATAGCAACTGTTGTAAAAGTTCTTCCAGAAATAGATATTTGACTTGCAACAACATTTTTAATTTTGCTTACCAGTTTTCTTCCATTTGCTCTACAACATTGTAGCATTAAAATTAGATATTTTCCATATCTTCCTATATGTAATGTAGACAACATCTCTGATTTACAATGCGAACATTTCATATCATGATCCGTCGCTTTTACTAATTTGTTAAAAGGTACTGATTTGCAGTCTGGTATTGTTAAGTATATGAATTGTTATGTGTCTATTTCAGTGCTGGAAGTAAATGAACACTGTTCACATTTATGATCCCATCTGTAACTTAGTCCAAATAAGTTTTTAATCTGTATTCCTTCATCTTCTAATACTCCAAGCATAAGCTTTAGAAATTCGTGTGCATCTTGTTGTATATTAAGAGTAAAGGTCAAAGAACCAGTACATATATCCAAAAGATGGTGAATACCAGAAGCAGTCTGGATTTTACTTCTGTCAGTTACCAACTGTTGGAATACATGATGTAGTGCAGAACAGAATCTTTTTTCACGATTTCCCATGATTTCATGATGAAGATCTTGTAGATAAAACACAACATTCAGAATCACATTAGCATAACAGTTGATACCTGAACTATTTTCCAACTGGTATCCTACAATGTCATCAACAGTTTCCATTTTCTGTTTTTTTTCACCGTTAGCTTTCTCTTCAATTTTTTTATTTTTCCTAACCTCACTTGAATCTTTGACATATTTCCGTTTTGGACACACTACATGTTTCTCATATATGGGATATTCACCTAAATCTGGTGTATAAAGTATTTTTAAACGATTATACTCTCTTACACAATTTACATCAGCACTAACCTTTTTGTCATCAAAATCAATCAAATACAATCCAGACAATGTTCTTACTCAAGATAATGCAACATATGCCATTCCCTCTTTGAACACTGTATTTACCAAAGCACTGTCTATACTTAAACCTTGAGATTTATGAATAGTTACTGCATATGCTAAAGACAGAGGAAACTGTTTTCTGCGAACATACAAGTCTTTTACAAGCAATAAATGTACAACACAACGCCCAATCTGTTTTACCTCTGTAATCTGATAAAATTTTATTTTCAAAAATTCTACTCCATCTATGTTCTGAAATTTTACTAAATCAACAACTTTTCCCAATGCTCCATTTACTAAACCTTCTCCTACATTCAAATTACACCGTAAAATTACCCTACAGTTTATACATAAATCTAAAGTTTTTTCTAAACCTGCAGTTTTAGATACAGACTTTTCCAAAGAGTGCAATTTAGTCTGTAGTTTCTCTGTAAGAAGAATAGTTAATCGCTTGTGTTCAATTTCATCAATAGCTTGAATTTGAACTATTTCTTGTTTTTCCAGTTTTAGAAGCTCTTGATTGAATGCAGAACACTCTTGCAGTGTAGGCATTAGGAAACTATAGACTTCTTTTCTCCAATCTTCTTGTACATTACTTCAGACGCTCTGTTTTCAAATGTAAACAAGTTCCTTAGTAGCTGAATTTCTAAAGCTTGTTTACCATGTTTCGTCAGGACACCAATTCTTATATCTTTAAGAAAATTTCCATAATCTTCATCACTTGCTTCTCGCATATTCTTTATAAGTTCTTTATATTCAAAATGTAACCAAATGTTCACATTTCCAATACTTCCCAAAGATTTCCTAGTGTCTTCATGCACAAGTGTTTTAAAAACTGGTTGTCCTTTTACAGGAGTTAGCTGTAGTAGATCTCCAAATACAATTACATGTTTTCCTCCAAACAGATCATTGTATTCTGTTTTTAAAACCTGTGCATTCTTAAATGTACAAAGGCAAGCATTAAGTTTGAGACCATGCTCACCTCATCAATGATTAAAAGTTTCATTTTCTTTAGTACTCTTGACACTTCATAACAAGTTTCTCCAGACAGCTTCTGACATTCCAATTTATTATCATGTTCAACTGGTAGCATAAGTAATCTATGTAAAGTAATCCATTTAATATTGTGTGCTGCTAATCCAGTTGGAGCTGTTACAACATGAGATAAATGTGAATCTGTTGTTGTCTGTAGATAACTGGTCAAACCTTTAATTAAAAAACTTTTACCTATTCCAGCTTGACCACTGAGGTACATAAGAATAGGTTTAAATGATGAACATTGGAAATCATTTTTTTTCATGCAACAAAACATGTTGTATCTGTTGTGTCACTTGTAGATATATTTCTTTTTGTTCAATATTTAGTTGTTCTTCTAATTTTTTCAACGTAATATTATCCTGTTGTGCTTGTTGCATTGCAATTTCTACCTCATTTATAGCTATTGCTGCTTCATTTTCGATTATTGGTTGTCCCAGTGGATCTTGACTCAGTGAACCAGAACTTTGACTATCTTGAGAACTGTCTTTAGCTATTTCAGCTGCAATAGTGTTTTCTTGTTCAATCTCATCATTTAACGTTTGTAGATATGTAGGGAAAATTGTGCATTGAATGCTATCTTTACATGCATTAAAAGAATCTTCGTAGCAGTCGAAATCTCCAAGTAATTCTGTTTCACTATGCCATGGCTTGAACAGTTGCAGAAGTGCGAAATAGAAAAATTCTCTCTTATCTGGAGTTTTGCAACTGAGTTTTTTGTGGTTAATAAGATTTCCTTTGGCATGTTTTACTACACATCCGTCATATCCAATTACTGCATATTTTCCTTGTTCTATATTTTTTGTAACATTTCTTTTAAAGCTGTAATATTGAAGTATTTCATACAGACATAGCTTTTCCAGATGTGGACTCCTTTTGGGATAGTATGTATCCAACATATTAGTTTTAAGAATTTCTGTACTTTCTGGTTCATTCAGTGCTAAGAATTCCATTTCTTCTAATGTTTTCAATACTCTTTTTTGTGTGCAGGCAAGAGTTAAACTTACCCAAATGATTCCTCTTGACTTAGAATATAAACTGGAAGAGCACAAGTGATCGGAACATTCATAGGATCCAATCTCTCGGTGGGAAAGCATTTTCAAGCTAATGCTGTACAATTTTTTGCTAAGACTCTTCTCTTGTGAAATTTCTTCCCACATTTCTTTCATCTCTGTCTTTTCTGATTTCGTTATATATGATGTAACATAGCGTGCAACTGCAATTGAATTATCAGCGACATATTGAATGTCCATGTTTGCATTCCACATTTTCAAAATAACTGGATTGTAGTCATTAATATACTTTGACTGTTCTGTTCTTTTTAAGTTGTATGTATTCTTGGGAGATTTCCGAGTTATTGTATGCCTTACTGCTGACAAAAAAGAATTTAATCTTCCTTTAGAAATTATTGGACTTGGGAATCCAAACCGACACTTTGTATAAAATTTCCCTTTAGACTTGTATTTACGTCGACAGTACTTTCCACAGCGGTGACTTTGGAAATGTAAAACTTGTTGCCTCAAGCTCTTTTCTCCTCCTTCTCTTGGAATGTCACAGGTAACATACTGTTCGCTGAAAAACAGTACAGCTTCAGCAGTATCAGTTCCAAATTTTGGAGCATTCTTTATTCATAATAGCATATGTATATGAGGAACACCTCTGGCTTGGTACTCTTTTTGCCAAATAAATCAGTACCTTCTCCAAGAGGATAATTATTTTTATTGCAGATAAAATACATCATAGTTTGAAACCTATGGTTAAAATACCTGCACACATTTACAGGATCCAAAGAACACAGTTCTCCAGGTGTCTTCATTTCAATAATTTTTATATTTGAATTTGCTTCTCATGGAAATTCAAGTAAATCTTCCCATGCATATTCAGCACGGCTAAGTGTTACAAACCATGTTGGTGTACCTAAGTTTCTTAACATACACTTAACTTCACTGTGACGACGAAACCAATATTCATTGATACCACGTTGACGTACCATCAAATTAATTAACTGTGATTCTAAATTTTCATCTCTTTATGGAACTTTGTCCATGAATTCTTTTGCAGAAACATGTGGTTGATGATCTCCTGTTTTTAATATGTGGTTCACTGCATATGAAAGAGAAGACAAATTACTTTCAAACAGAAGATGAAATATATATGGAATGCACTGTCGAAATCTAGGAACTTCAGAGTACAATCTTGTCGAGCGGTATTCTGAAGCTGGAATCCGCACAGGTCTCTGATCAAATCGTCCACCTTCTGCAGTGGGAACAGCTGTGGAAAACAATGAGCTTCTAAGCTCTTTTCCCATACACTCATTGGAGTTCCCTCTGCTTTTTTCATTTGAAATAATTCAATGCTGTTTCCTATCACTTCTTTTGAGTGTAAAGGATGTATCGTGCAATGTTCATAAATCTCTTCACTCCTGGACTTGTCCACTTTTTCTATTTGGCCACTTGAAATTTCTGATTCATCTTTTAAACATATTACCTGTTCATCAACATTTACAGTTTTATAATAAATATTGTTCTCTACAAGATATAACATAGCCTTTTGAAGTTTATTAACATCTACAAACTCTTGCCATATTTTTCAACTCTTTGTTGGCTCGCCATTTACTAGAATAACTACTGGCTCATTTTCCTTTTTGTCTCCACCAACAGTTTCAATATTTTTCTTAAAATCTAAAGGTAAGTACACAACTCTTCCTTTCAGACCTCTTTGTAAATCTGGTGGTGGCAGTCTACCTGTTTTAGGTTCCATACGAATTATGGCTTGAAATGGCTGAACAGACTGAATAAGAACTGACTCATATGCATTAAAATCTGCCAGTTCCTCTGGAATAGCTACTAACTCCAAGTTGTTATGTACTGCTCAAGCTGGCATTTTGTTCTCTTCTAATTTGTTGTAACAATATTTACAAATACGTTGATCAGTACCCAACTCAAATCGACCTTCCGCCAACAAGTAAGCACCAAATTGCTGCCACTTATCATTGCTTTCCTTTTCACTTTTTAAATATAAATTAACATTCCTAGTTTGACTTCTATAATGAGTACGTCGACAACAAATGCAAACATAGTTTGGTTTTTCGGAGGACACTGTCTTAATCTTTGTAATTTCTTCTACAAACTCATCAATACTAATCTCTTTCCTGTGTTCTTTAACATCTACACTTATCAAGCTCTCACTTTCTACACACTGCTGTTCTGAACCAAAAAAACAAAACTGTATATCATCACAATTTTTTGTACATCTGATAAAGAACCGTGTAAAAGAGCTGTGTTCATTTCACTTAAACATAATGCAGGGGTTTTTACATAGTACACTTTCCTTACTAACTTCCGCATTCCTGAGTGGTGTACTGCTAACATTCTTAAGTGATGAAAAGTACTTTTACACACTTTTCTTGAAAGACAAGCCGGAGACTGTCCGTACAACTTAGTATATTTTCTTACATTACATGGATCTCGTCCTTGTAACATCCTAATCTTCTGTTTAACACTTTTTTTGCATCCTCTCGTAAAATATTTTGCAATATGTCAATAGATTCCTGTCGAATACTGCAAATACTGCTACAATCCCACTTATATACAGGAGCTTATGTACGCTTCCCTTGCACTTCTTCAGCTATTACTTCTTCCACACTCCTAACAACCATTTCTTCTTTTAGAATGGGACAACCATCATTCATCTCATAGCATCGACCACTAGTATCAACTAAAAACGCGAATGTGTTCTTTTGAAAGTAGCTTTCTTCATTAAAGAAAGGCTCAGTAGTAGAAGTGTGCTTCCAATCACCAGTGAAAGTTTTACAAAAGTTATTTTTATTAACAAGTCTTTTTCTTTCGCTTTTGTCTTTCATAAACTTCATTATTTTATCCAATGTTTTCATTCTCTTCAATTTTAAAATAAATAATTTTCATTTCAAATCAAAAGCAGTATCTACTAGAGTTTCAATGTGTTGCTTCTTATTATATGCTGCTGATCTTCTTTTATACCTTTTACAATCTTTTAATACATTTTGAATTACTCTGCTTCGAAAGAGTCATTGACGTATCTGTTTAAATTGTTTTTCTCTTCGTGTAACATGTGTTGTTTTTCCAAAAACAAGTGTTTTTTTACCATTAGAAATGTCATTCTCCTTCTGCTTTGTTGTAAAACTCTTCTTTTTCCTTTCATTGCTATTGTCTTCCTTTAATTTCTCTACAACTCTTTTAAGAAAGTGTTTAGTGCTCTTACCAGAACAAACTTTATCCTTAGTAACATTTTCATCTTTTTGTAATGCAGTCTTTTTTACTTTTCTTTAAGTAGATCTGTTTTTTTTTTGGTTTCTTCTCTTTTCGTCTTTTCTTGCCATCTTGAATTTGTGATCCAAACAAAATAATTTTCTGAAAAACAAAGAACAGTTTCAATAGTTTGTTACATCAATTAACTATTTTAAAGTAATTACATATGTTTACTGATATTAACTAGTAAGCAATTAATTACAATTACATTTATTTATTTTTAAAAACACAAGTGTACAGACAAGCAAGAGAACTGCAGAAAGAGGAAAAATCATCGTGAAACAGAAAGAAAGAGACAGAAAGAAAAACAATGTTTAGAAACACACAAAAGAAACACAAACAACAACACAACACAAACAACAAACACACAAACACAACACAGAAAGATGCAACATAGCTGCACAAAGAGACAATAACATTAAACAAAGAAACATCAGAAGTGCACAAACATGCGAGAGAATGTACAAAGTCGCAAGAGTGATGCAGAAAGAGGCAAGACAACTCCAAAACAGGGAACACAGGTACAGAAATACGCAAGAGGGGTGCAAAAGGAAGCAAGACAGGTGCAGAAACAGGCTAACAAAGATGCTCAAAGACGCTACAAACGTGCTGAAAGAGAGAGAAGGGGTGCAGAAACATACAACTAGGGTGGAAAAAGAGGCAAGATGACAGCCAAAAGAACCAACAGAGGTGCAGATAGAGGCAAGACAAGTACAGAAGAAGCAACATACCTGGTTAAAGTGGCAAGACAAGTGCATAAATAATCAAGACATCTGCAGAAAAAAAGTGAGGTACAGAAAGACAGAACAGAAGTAGAGAAACATGGAAAAGAGGTGTAGAAAGAAGCAAAAGACCTGCAAAAACAGGAAAGAGGCCTGCAAAAAGAAGCAAAAAAGGTGCAGAAACAAAGCAGAGAAGTACAAAAACAAGCAGCAGAGCTCTAGAAACACAGAAGAAGGATGCACAAAGAAACAAGGCAAGTGCAGAAACAAGGAACTGACATGCAGAAACAGTCCAGACAACTGCACAAACAAGCAAGAGAACTCCAGAAATTCAAAACACCAATCTTTGCAATGTTACTATTGTAAGTCTCACCATACTCCTCAGAGCATACATGCATGTGTCTGTGCCTTTTGGTAGTGCCACCATACATCTATTTGTATATATTTGTTATGTATGATGCCACTAGCAAAAGGCACAGACATATACATGCATGCGTTCAGGAATATGCTGAGACTTACAACAGTGATATGTGATGGGTTACTGCTTTATATTTGGCTAGTCCAAACAGTCTGAGTAGTCGCTGAATAGTGAAACTACAAGAGAAAACTGATGTTTAAAATATCCTGCCAGAGGAATTATTGATTAGGCTAGTTCTATGAGTCTGTGGATAGGTACACTTCTATTACACCGTATACATTTTGGTGTGTTCTTGAAATGGAAAGTGCAGTCTAAAGATGGTACATCTATAAAACACATGTATACATGTATTTGTATCCTTCTTTCATATAGGATGTCACTAACAATTCAACAAAGTAGACTAATCACTAATCCCTCTGCCAGCATGTCTTAAACTGCACTTTTGTCTAGCACCTTTACTATTCAACAACTACTAAGAGTGTTGGTCCTAGCCAAATGTAGAACACAAACCTTTTACATGTCACTGTTGTAAGGGTCAAAACACACAAGATGATGGACGGAATGCTGGGAACAGTCCAGACCGAACTGCCAAGCCATGTCTTCCCTGGACCGGAATCAAGCATCCTAGGACCGGTTTCAGGCTATCAGCCTTCAAGACTGATTTGCATATGGCTATGTCGGAACTGGGGTGGCGTGGTGAAGCAAAATAACGATGGATTAAACCCAGATCTGTGACTGGGGGTGAATGTTTGCCAATGTGCAACATTCCGTCCATCATCTTGTGTGTTTTGCATTTCGCCCTAAGTGGGAAGGGTATGCCCAGACGTGGGTCCCGTGCTCACTGCGCCACTGGAGTTAGGCTATCCTGGCTGATGAGGGCTGAATGCCCGAAACCGGTCCTAGGATGCTAGATTCCGGTCCAGGGAAGACATGGCTTGGCAGTTCGGTCTGGACTGTTCCCATGAGGCACAGGGTCAAGACTGATTTGCATATGGCTATGTCGGAACTGGGGTGGCGTGGTGAAGCAAAATAACGATGGATTAAACCCAGATCTGTGACTGGGGGTGAATGTTTGCCAATGTGCAACATTCCGTCCATCATCTTGTGTGTTTTACTGTTGTAAGGGTCATCATATTCCTGAAAACCTGCATACATGTGTCTGTGCTCTTTGCTAGTGACATCGTACATAAAATAGCATACAAATGCATGTATACCTGTGTTTTATAGGTCTACGATCTTCACATGCATAACATTTATGAAAATACCTGGCTAGTGCGTCAGTAAATTGATCAGTCCAAGAGTAATGTCTGGCTACTTAGAACACTGCATGAGTAGTACCTGACTGAATGCATTAATCCAACTGTAGTGCCTGTGTCATTGGATGAGTGCATGGGTAGTGCTTCACAGAATACATCAGTGCATGGCTAGTGCCTGAGTGAATAGATGAGTGCAAGAGTAGTGCCTGATTCATTGCACGATTGTGTAGGTAATGTCTTATTAATTCAATGTGTGCATAGGTAGTGCGTCGTTGATTGCATGAGTGAATGAGTAGTGACTGTGATTGTTTGAGTGCAGCAGTAGTGCCTGCATGATTCAATAAGTGTATGAGTGCTGCCTGAATGGAACAATCCATGCAAGGGTAATGGCTGTGACACTGAATGCATGCATACGTACTGCCTGAGTTACGGATGAGTGCATGAGTAGTACCTGAGTGAATGCTTGAGTGCAAGAGTAGTGGCTAGGTGACTGCTTCACTGTGTAGGTAATGCCTCATTAAGTCGATGTCTGTATAGATAGTGCCTCTCTAATTGCATGACTGCATGGGTACTTCATGAGTGACTGGATCACTGCATGGGTACTGCCTGAGTGAATGGCTGAGTATAAGAGTAGTACCTGAGCGATTGCATGAGTCCAAAGCTAGTGCCTTCATCAGTGCAAGAGTATTGGGAATAGATAACTGCATAGGTAGTGCCTGAGTGAACAGTCGAGTGGGATACTAGTGCTTTACTGATTGCATGAGAACATGCATAGTGCCTCCGTGATTGCATCAGTGCAAAGGTAGAGCCTGGGTGTTTGTATGAGTGCATGGGAAGTACCTGAGTAAAAGTATGAGTGCAAGGCAAATGTTTTAGTCATTGGATGAGTGCATGAATAGTGCTTCAGGGAATGCATGAGTGCATGGGTAGTGCCTGAGTGAATGGTTTACTGCAACTGTAGTACCTGTATCATTCCATGACTGCTTCAGTATTGCTTAACAGAATAGATGAGTGCATAGGTAGTGGCTTACTGAATGGTTGAATGCAAGACTACTGCCTGGTTCATTGCATGTGTCCATAGATAATATATGATTGATTGAATGTGTGTATTGGTAGAGTCTCCTTCATTGCATGAGTGCATTGGTACTGCCTGGGTGATTGGAAGACTTATACAAAGTAGCCTAATCACTAATCCCTCTGCCAGCATGTCTTAAACCTCAGTTTTCTCTTGTAGCTTCACTTTTCAGCGACTACTCAGACTGTTTGGCCTACCAAATGTAAAGCAGAAACCCTTCACATGTCACAGTTGTTAGTCTCACCATATTACTGAAACCATGCATGCATGTGTCTCTGCCTTTTTCTAGTGCCATCATATATAAAAGAAACATACAAATAGATGTATACCTGTGTTTTATAGGTATCGGATCTTCCGATACATAACACGTATAAAAATACATATGGAAGTATAGACATACCTCAGCAAAGTCAGATTGCTAAAACGGACACTCGGGCAATGTACAATGTGCCGGTATGTAAGTTGGAACTGTGTACCGCTTTTTTTTGTAGCATTAAATTTGATTGGAACTTTCTCTGTGCTGTTCAGATCGGACCAGCAGCCTAGTAAGGGTCTAAGTGGTATTTTTCAATGCAGATGGGCCTCTGTTACCTTCCTTTTACAAACGGGGGAGAGGAAGCATTGGGGTGAGGAGGGTGGGTCAAGGGACATGTCATTCCCAGTCTCTTGATCTGCCGGCCCTGTAATGTACGCACATTCAGCACGAGCAGAGAGCCTGACAATTACCTTCACTAATATTCAGGTGTGGTTCACCAGTGTGAACAAATCCGTGCACAAAGTGTGCAGGCAACATTTCATTTCTTTTTTATCTCCCTGAAGTTAATAAAACATGTCTCTTGTAAAGCCCCCCCCCAGTATTTTCTGACAAGGCACAATCTGCAAACGTGGGCCATTTCTTTTACGTTGGCCAAACCGATTTTGGATCCCAATTCAACCCTATACCTCAGTCACAAGACCATGCAGTTCTTTCAACATGACATTCTGCACTCCTCATTTCACGAAGACACCTAAATATATACGGCGTACTTCAACTATACCTTCCCAAAGACTCATACCAAGTACCATAATCACTAATCCCTTTGCCAGCATGTTTTTATCCTCACTTTTGTTTTGTATCTTCACTACTCAGCAACTACTGAGAGTGTTGGGCCTAGCCAAATGTTAA
Source organism: Calotriton arnoldi (assembly GCA_963921515.1). Lineage (NCBI taxonomy): Eukaryota > Metazoa > Chordata > Amphibia > Caudata > Salamandridae > Calotriton > Calotriton arnoldi. Next base: position 254,559 of record CAWUFW010014796.1, read on the forward strand.
AGCAGAAACCCTTCACATGTCACAGTTGTAAGTCTCACCGGATTACTGAAAGCATGCATGCATCTATCTGCATCTTTTGCTAGTGGCATCATGCTTAAAACAAACATACAAATAGATGTATGCCTATGTTTTATATGTATCGAATCTTCTGATACATAACACTTGTGAAAATACATGTAGAAGCATAGACATACCTCAGCAAAGTCGGACTGCTAAGACGAACACTCGGGCAACGTACAATGGGCCAATATGTAAGTTGCAACTGTGCCGCTTTTATGGTAAGCATGGAAGCCGATTTGGACTTTCTCTGTGCTGTTCAGATGCTGCCAGCAGCCCAGTAAAGGTGTAAGTGGTATTTTTTGACGGAGATGGGCCTCTGTTACCTTCCTTTTACAAACGTGGGGAGAGGAATCGTTGAGGGGGCTCAAGGAACGTGTCATTCCCAGTTTCTCAATCTGCCGGCCCTGTAATGTACACAGATTCACCACGAGCAGGGAGCCTGGCAATTACCTTCACTTATATTCACGTGTGGTTCACCAGTGTGAACAAATCCATGCACAAAGTGTGCAGGCAACATTTGCATTTTTTTTTTACCTTCCTGAAGTTAAAAAAACATCTCTTGTAAAGCCCCCCCCTCCCCAGTATTTTCCGACAAGGCACAATCTGCAAACGTGGGCTATTTCTTTTACGTTGCCCGGGCCGATTTTGAAACCCAATTCAACCCTGTACATCCCTCACAAGACCATGCAGTCCTTTCAACATGATAGACTGCACTCCTTATTTCTCGAATACACTTAAATGTATACAGGGTACTTCAAGCGTACCTTTCCACAGAGTCATACAAAGTACCCTAATCACTAATACCTCTGCCAGCATGTCTTAAACCTCACTTTTCTCTTGCAGCTTGACTATTCAGCAACTACTCACAGTCTTTGTACATTTCGTAACATATGTCAAACAGCACACTTCTGTAATAGTATGCTATTTTTTTTTGTATTATTTTCAAACTTAAAAATATCACTCCAAAGACTGAACCACTACTACACAATACATAACAAATCTTACAAATTTGTAACTCACCTCTGTAATAGTATTGCTGAATATCAAATATCAGAAATGCATGAAAAATGTTCTTTCTCACACAATAAATATAATGCAGCACTCTAAACAAGGTAAAACCAGTAATGGCAAACTTTCCCCCTCTTTCCGCACACAAATAGATGTAAGTAACAAATCAAATTCGTTCCTCCATTATTTCAAATTGCAAAACACATTTCTATTGGTTACTCATATTAACCCTCTCTAACTCTTTTCTAAAAGTGCCCACACTGGTTCTGTAATTTTGTGGAGTGGAAACTCCCCCACGCTGCTGCATCGCCATGGAGCCCCGAACCCTTACGAGAGTTCAAAAACCTATTTCCAATAATACTACTGCTAATTTTGAACAACACACTTCTAGACATACTACATATTTTGAAAAACTAACTTTAATAGCTTATCACTTGTATTTAAATTTGCATTTCATATTTTAATACCACAGTTGTTTCAACCCTTCCCCCACTCTCCTTAATGCCAGTTTCCATACCAACAGTTTCTGCAACATTCACCGGCAGGAGCAGGTCACAAGTTCACCATATTTCATACCAACAGTTTCTGCAACATTCAACGGCAGGTGCAGGTCACAAGTTCGTAGCAAAACCAAAGAGGATGATGGACGGAGTGTTGAACATTGCAAGCACTCACCCCCAGTCAACTGATCTGGGTTTAATCCATCATCATTCTTTAGCTCACTCCGCCACCCCAGTTCAGACATGGCCATATGCAAATCAGTCTGACCCTGTGCCTCATGGGAACAGTCCAGCCCGAACTGCCAAGCCATGTCTTCCCTGGACCGGAAACAAGCATCCTGGGACCGGTTTCTGGCTTACAGCCGTCATCAGCCAGGCTATCTTGAATCCAGTGGCAAAGTGAGCAAGGGACCCACGTCTGGGCATACCCTGCCAACTTAGGGCGAACATAGCAAAACCAAAGGGGATGATGGACGGAGTGTTGAACATTGCAAGCACTCACCCCAGTCAACTGATCTGGGTTTAATCCATCATCATTCTTTAGCTCACTCCGCCACCCCAGTTCAGACATGGCCATATGCAAATCAGTCTGACCCTGTGCCTCATGGGAACCGTCCAGCCCGAACTGCCAAGCCATGTCTTCCCTGGACCGGAAACAAGCAACCTGGGACCGGTTTCTGGCTTACAGCCGTCATCAGCCAGGCTATCTTGAATCCAGTGGCAAAGTGAGCAAGGGACCCACGTCTGGGCATACGCTGCCAACTTAGGGCGAACATAGCAAAACCAAAGGGGATGATGGACGGAGTGTTAAACATTGCAAGCACTCACCCGCAGTCAACTGATCTGGGTTTAATCCATCATCATTCTTTAGCTCACTCAGCCACCCCAGTTCAGACATGGCCATATGCAAATCAGTCTGACCCTGTGCCTCATGGGAACAGTCCAGCCCGAACTGCCAAGCCATGTCTTCCCTGGACCGGAAACAAGCATCCTGGGACCGGTTTCTGGCTTACAGCCGTCATCAGCCAGGCTATCTTGAATCCAGTGGCAAAGTGAGCAAGGGACCCACGTCTGGGCATACCCTGCCAACTTAGGGCGAACATAGCAAAACCAAAGGGGATGATGGACGGAGTGTTGAACATTGCAAGCACTCACCCCCAGTCAACTGATCTGGGTTTAATCCATCCTCATTCTTTAGCTCACTCCGCCACCCCAGTTCAGACATGGCCATATGCAAATCAGTCTGACCCTGTGCCTCATGGGAACAGTCCAGCCCGAACTGCCAAGCCATGTCTTCCCTGGACCGGAAACAAGCATCCTGGGACCGGTTTCTGGCTTACAGCCGTCATCAGCCAGGCTATCTTGAATCCAGTGGCAAAGTGAGCAAGGGACCCACGTCTGGGCATACCCTGCCAACTCAGGGCGAACATAGCAAAACCAAAGGGGATGATGGACGGAGTGTTGAACATTGCAAGCACTCACCCCCAGTCAACTGATCTGGGTTTAATCCATCATCATTCTTTAGCTCACTCCGCCACCCCAGTTCAGACATGGCCATATGCAAATCAGTCTGACCCTGTGCCTCATGGGAACAGTCCAGCCCGAACTGCCAAGCCATGTCTTCCCTGGACCGGAAACAAGCATCCTGGGACCGGTTTCTGGCTTACAGCCGTCATCAGCTAGGCAAAGGGAGCTGCTGACATGCAGCTCCCTTTGCCCAAAAGCAAATCTGCTTCGCTTCATGGAAGCGAGAGCAAATTTCCTCCTCTCGCTTCCATACGGACCCCCGCATTTTAATTGATGAATGCCCTGGGGAAGTAGTGGTCCCTGGGACAGTGTGGGGCAGGCTTGAGCCCCTCCACACTTAACTTTTACGGATAGCTCCAGGGAGGTTGTGCTCTTCGGGGCGGAGGGGGGCTTGTGCCCCCCATATCATATATTTGCCCCGTGGAGGTGGCGGTCCCTGTGATAGAAGTAGCCCCCGCATCATAACTAAACATTGCTCCCGGGAACTGGCCCACCCGGGGGCTTAATTTTCGGAGCACGCAACACCACGCTTAGTTTATTTTTTTTTTCCCGGCGTGATTTGCGGACCCTACGCGACTCTTGCCAAAAATATTTTATAAATGTTTTTTTTTTACCTTCGGGGTCCCTGTGCACCCCCTGAGCAACCCTAGGGGGTCAGAGTGTTCCTACCCTGCCCCTTTTCTTCTTTTTCTATCCTTTTTCTTACGACTCATTTCAACCTGGTTTGAAGTGTTGGCAGCCAATCAGAGTCAACCTCGTGCTCGGGAGGGTTCAGCCAATCAGATCTCACAATTCTCAAATATCGATATCTGTAAATGTTTAAATTTCTCAAAAAGTACTGAACGGATTTACACCATTTAAAAAAAACGTGCTTTCTGGACCAAAAGCTACCTTTTTGTCAAATTTGGTGTAAATCAATTCAGCAGTTTGAGCTGTAGCCGTGTCTAAAGTTTCCTATAGAAATTAACATGGAGAAAACACGTTTTGGGACCCCCTTTTTTTCTCCGCCCCCCTTGACAAATCACCCCAAAACTTTCAAGACAGGAGCTGGCTGGAGCACCCCATTATTTTTGAAAAATTCGCAAAGATTCGTCAACCTGCGCCAAAGATATTGGCTAAAGAAAAAATGCTTTTTGAATAGAAACAAGGTCCTAACTATAACTATCTACTGGCAACCGCCAGTAGGTAATATATATATATATATATATATATATATATATATATATATATATATATATATATACCCCTGCTGAGAGGACCAAGATTTTCAAATGCAAAATCACTCTGGCAGAGAGGCCAAGCTACAAGAGGGTGGGTACAGGTTATCTTTTAGTGTGTATTTAGCTTACCATGACTAGTGTGGTGGTTCCTGCCTGGCCTGGGTGCATACCTCAGCCAACCAGAAATTCAATGTTTAACACTAAAATATTGGTAAGTAGAGGAAGATGCAAAAACAGCTCATCATAGGCCAGTGAGGTTGTAAACTTATCTCTTTAAATTTCTTCTTCCCAATTTTCTCATATCTAGCAAAGTCAAAGAGGAGAGAGGAAAGGAAAACTGTAGCACCTGGCTACAGGAAATATAGAGCATCCAAAAGTTATGCTGATAGATGCTTATCCCCAGAGTAAATTGGTCAGAAAAGGGTTCATTTGCATGATGCAGTTAGATTGTTTCAAAGGTCCCACATTGCCTAAGTGATCTTTCATACTACATCCTGACAAGCACAAGTCTTACAAAGAGGGTAAGTCTCTCGTAGCTGGGCCACCTGAACACTCTCAAAACCAAGCAGATAGTCTGCTTCCAAGGGCAGGAACGTTCTCTTATCCCCACCAACCAATCTGGTATGTCATATGTGTAAAGGGACCTGATTGAGTACCTCCATGCAGAACTAATTAGGTGGAGCTTTATTGACTCAGCAGTTATGAACATTTATTTATGTATGCATGAATGTATTCTCATATTTGTATAGATCAAACCTAACCAGAAGGCAGTACATGGTCAAAGGCAAAATGAGCTGTCCTTATCTACCAAGAGTGCCTTTGTGACTATGGCTCAATTAAACTTCCAGCCCTAATCTGATTGCTTACAATTAGTGTTTACAGGACCTGATACTTCTACCTACAACCACTACTTTTTATTTTTATCTAATTATCCTCATTATGGGGCCTCAGTCCCAACATCCCTTACCTGAGGTTGCTGCGGTGAAACTCGCATTGAAGGAATTATGCAAATTGGGCAGCTCTTAAGATTGCTGAACCACCGCTTTTACTGAAGAGAAGTTGCTCTGTTCATCTCTGATTAAGAGGCATATCACTCATGATATTTAAAGATGTGCTTTCGTGGCATGTAATCCAGGTTAGGACCAATGATTTTGGCCATCTGTGAGGCATTTGATAGGTTGCTTGGTGGTTCAACAGCAACCACCCAGAAAGAAATCGATGGGTCAAAGTGTAAATTTATCATCTTGCCTCCTGGTGACAACTTGAATAATGAATCCCTTATTGTTAACAGAAGCTTTGCTGCACCTAATGGTAATTAAATACACAAAGAAATAACAGTAAATCTCTCAGAACATTTATTATTGTCACCCTCAAAATTCTCAGTATTTAGATCAAAGATTTGTCCTTCATCGTGAACACTCACAAATATGTTACAATTTAGGTTTTCACCTGCTTTCTCAAAGCTATGGCTCTCAGAGTAAAACAAATATGTAATTTGATCCCTTGCATTACTAATCACTCAGAATGGTGTAAGGGAATGACCATAAGTCCATTGGGCGCTTCATCAAAAGATAAATATTCCTCGCCACATGTGACCGCAATCAATTCACAACTGGGAGCATGCGGCCAACTCCCCTTATAAAATATTGCTCTAAGAATTAAGGATATTTAATGACACTACTGAAAAAATAAAGATAGAGATGTTATCCTCTCACAAGAAAATGATTAATTGTACGATGAGGGTCTCTGATTTGGAAACAAAGTGTAAAAACAACTGGGAGCTGTCACGGTCACCATAACCGGACCTCTTGTAAATGATATACAGATGCACATCAGGTCTCACATAGAGGTAGAAAATAAAAACAAGATGTATAATTTCTGATCCTACAAGCAGCAAGTATGAGTGATAACTGATGTGCCTGTCAGGGACTGTCCGGGACTATGTCAGGAACACAGTCAGGGACTTGGGCAAGGACTGGGTACTGGGTAGAAAAAGTACACAGAAAGAGGAGTACAGCGCTGCCCAGGATCACACAGGTAGTCAGAGGAGAAAAGGGATCCAAAGGGGAAGCCTGTACAAGTGAAAAATATGGCTAAGACTCAAAGGATGGGCACTCAAGAGGCAATTTGGCATTCAGAATAACTACACCCAGGATGGACTTGCAGACATATATACATATATATATATACACACACAACAACATTAACAATAAAGGGATAAAGGACATGCATGCAAAGGCATGGTCTGTGGAGCTGATACCTATGGTGGTGTTATAAATGTAACTCAAAGACAATACTCACAGTGAACAAGAAACACCACTTAGGTTGTCAGCTGTGCCCACGGATCCTGCAGATCAAACAGGAACACACAAGGCAGTAATAGCAAGGGGGTAGAACTAAATACAAGCCCAATAGACAAGGAGCTAGCCAGGAGGAGTGCTTAACAGGAAAGGAAGGAAATCACAGGGCACACGTGGCAGAAAGCAAGTAACAAAACATACAAGGTAAAAGAAGCAAGACAGCAGGAAAAGAAAGACAGTAAACTAGGAACTGGAACCAAGGAAATGGGAAGAAAAGCAGTGACTGGAAAAGGATATACAGAAGGGGAGGCCACAAGGGTATACTAGAATAGTATTGAATCAGAAGACAAGAAAACACAGTAGCACTGAAGGCTGTGCAGGAGCAGAAACAAGAATTGAGCAAAAGCTCAAGAGCCAAGGTAGCACTGCAGGCAGTGCTAGTTCAAGGAAAAAGGAAATAGCTACAGCTCAGGAAACTAGGAGTCAAGAGAGCACTGCAAGCAGTGCAAATAAGGAACAAGAAATAGCTGAAGCTCAGGAACAGGAACAAAGCATAACTATAGCTCAGGAACTCAGGAAACAAGGTAGCACTGCAGGCAGTGCAAATTCAGACACAAGGAATAGCTATAGCTCAGGAATCAAGGAACACGGATTAACTATAGCTCAGGAATCAAGGAATATCAAAAGATCAGGAAACAAGGATCGGTCTCACCGGAACACAGCTACAATGACCAACGCTGGACTGCAGGGTGCTGGGGCTTAAAAGAGCTCACAGTAATCACATGCATCAGGTGTGAGCAGGCTAGCAGAAGTCAGCCACAGGTGAGCTGAATTCCTCCACCCATCCTTGGCCTGCAGGCGTGGAGACGTAGCAGTGAGTAGGGAATTCTAGGTAATGGAGTTTCAGGCATGAGCAAGCTGGCTTCCACAAAACCCGGCATGGATTGGGAATGGATGTCAATTCCCAAATAGTTCCAAAAGGCTGGAAGTCAGTATATGCATGAACGGGAGGATCCAGTAGCTTATTATGACACTGGATCGTCCCACAGTTCAGCCCCCGGTGGTGGGCACAAGAACGCAGGGAATAAGTCGTAACAGTGCCTTCTTGAAAAAATATCTGTCAGACCTTCTTAAATTACACCTTGCAAAACCTTTTGAGATTGACAAACACACTGCATTTTCTCCAAAGTAAAACCTAGAAAAAAACTGGAGTAACTATGAAAAAGTTACATCCACCAGGAAAGGAGTCAGCTTTACACCACACTCTTAGCTTTTGGATCTAAATTCATCATTCACCAAACTTTTTCAAAACAATTGATTATCATTAGGAAACAAATCTAGCTTTAATGTCTCACCCGAAGTCCCTGGGATATCAGATTTGTTTTTTTCTTCCTGACATTACCCATATGAATTTACATGTTCCTTTACAGCACTTGTTAATCCTGCAGGCTTGATGCCTTTCCTTGATTATAATCATTCTTTCACCACAGGCATTCAAATTTAATTTCCGACCTTTTTTATAACAGAGTGATGCAGTGTCTATATTCTTTACTGTTAGAGCCAGTGCTCCCTGGCTTCTTTGTCTGTTATGTTGAGGCATGTTCCTGTGCCTCTCTTAGTATATATACCCACCTCAATATTCATTTCTAAATGTATTTGACCTCTCTCAGATGACCCACTGCTTCTGGAAAGACAGGGAGGAGTTGTCCTGGAACATAAGGACAAATGTTTAATTAGGGTTGGAGATTTCAACTTAATGATTGACTCCTAGCACGATAGGTAATTAAACTCAAGCCAACTCAACCAGTACGCTTTTTCCAAATCTGTTTCTTAATCTATTGTATTTAAGAAAATGTCATAGAGCCATATGGGATCAGAAAGGATACCTCAATGGCTGAGAGTAGAGGAAAGTTAAATTGCCTTCCTTTGTCTCTTTAGTCTGTTGACATTAGACTCTCATCTAGCTACTAAAAATACTCCTGTACTCTTGTACTTTCTTTTCCTACCTCAAACAAATTTGCCTTATATTCACCCCATATGTAAGAACTGACTATATCATAATCCCTTGCAATCAAGGTGTCAGCTAAAATGCACGGCAGCGGTCATTTAGCGAATCCTTTAGAAACACCACAATTGCCATCCTCTTTAAAACAGGAAAGGATGACAGAGATATAGAGAAATATAGTCTCACCTTTCTTGCTAATCCAGACCATAAAACATGTGTAGGCATTTTTGCAGAGAGACTTGCATCAGTCATTCAATCAGTCAGTCAGCTTCTGGATACCATTACGGGTGACAAGCAGCGCTCTACAAATACACCTTACGTTACATTCTGGAAAGTCGGGATCTTTGAAAGGGCATCTCTCATTTGATAATCAATAGAATCTGTCACATGATTTGTGCAGTTGAAAGTGCAGCTGCTGCAACAGCCCAGTTAGCCTTGGATGCAGCTAAGACCTTTGAACAAGTCTCCAGGCCTTTAACTTCCAGACCTCAAAGTATATGCAGAAGTATCTTCATACTCCTGGTGGGGACTTTTATAATTCACCCTAAGTAAATATCTGTGCAAGGTGTTTTTGGAGTCCAGCTCTATTAGAATGCCTGCCTATATCCTCTTTACAATTTTTCCATGCTGCCAGGCCTCTTTTTATTGCACTTAGGGGAAATACCAAGTTTGTCAGGTAGAAATTTGAACCTTATTGTAAATGTGTCTTAGTTGAGAATGTTACACATTTTGCACATAATCTGGATCCCTGTCTTTCAGCTGTACTTAATACCATCCAAGGCTACACTTCCACCTCTGGTTACCAGCTGAATTAAGATAGCACAGAATGATTTTTCCCAAACAAATGGTGCTCTCTTTATAATATATCTTGGCATTGCGTTTGACATGTCAATATCAGGTGCATGGTAGAATAAGGAAACTAAAGCTAATTCACCTCACTCTACTTCTTTGTTCAACCAGCCTCTGGTTAAAATTGCTTACTGTGGACTGACTCCCAAAGGTGCAAATAAAGGGAAGGGAGTGAGAAACAAACACAGTATCTGGCTAGGCAACCACAGGTACAGTAATGCTGGATTTGCGTCGAGGGACAAGCGATGCAGGGAGGATACTACACCTTCTCAAGGAAGGGCACAGAAATAGAGGACATAAGCAACCAATAGGTCCAATAATGCAAAGGTAATACAAAAGTAGCCAATGAGAACTTACCAGACCTGCTGGATGGTGGCACCGAAACTAGTCCTGATCCATACTTAGAAACCTGCCCCAGCAGTTAATTAGTGCTGAGAGATGTGTTAATCTATCTTTCAAGACTGAGGGGTAGGAAACAGGCGGCAAGATGACACCCTAAGAGAGCAGAGAATTAGAAAGAACCTACATGAGGGAGATCCAAGGAAGGAACAAAACAACAAATAGGTGGGATGCCAATAAGTTGTGTGAACTACAGCAAGAGTGGAACGTTGTAACAGCCACTGTCACCAGACTGTGCTATAGAAGGGAACTAGCCTCTTCTGCTGGCTATGCTCTATCTGCTCTGGAAGTGCTACAGGCTCGTATGGCTTGGAACCATCACTAAAGTGGCTGGAGCTATGAGGAAATGTCTGGCGTGACCCTGAAGTGCTTCTTGTTTTGTCTATCTGGCCTTTTGTTTCCAATTGTGTTGCTAATCTCCAACCCCTTTGTGCCATAATCTCCATCACTTCTTCTAGTAAATCACAAACCTCTTCTCTGGGCATGATCTATGCCATAGTGTATCATTTCCAATATTCCTCACTTGATGGCCAAACAACCAGCAATCAGTAGGAGAAACTATATAATTAAATGAACACCAGCCAATTCGTTTTTACAGTTACCTCACACTTAAAGAGATGGTCCACTCTGTACTTATCATGTTGTTCTAGTAGTGATTAAACAGTTAGGAGGACTGTCATACCCTTAACCTTTTTACTTGAACTCCTCCTGACAAGCATCCTCTCATATTTTTCTGTTCTTTGTACAGCATAATTAATGGATTCATTTTGAAAGGTAAGTGGTCTCATTTTGTATTAGGTAAATGTGAAATTGCTAAACATGAAGCAGGTCTGAATTTCCTGGATTGTAAAGTCTGTCATGCTGTGATGCCTTTCCGCTGAGGCAATTCCTTGAGTAGCTGCATAGAGGAATTTGGAAGAATGGCACAGAGGCATTTGGGATAAGAGAGGTACCCTCAATGGCTAAAAGTAAACAAGAGTTTAATTGCCACACTACTTCTATTCAGTCTGTTCATTTTAGACTCTCAGACAGCTATTAAAAATACCCATGTACTTTTCGCTACCATTTTTTTTAATCCCAGCCACTATATGGTATAAACCATGTTTCAATCTTGAGAACCGTTCATTGCTTTGAAGAGATAGAGTGGGTTAGGAGATTTTGTGTGTGATATTTATGCATGAGAGAGCATTTACCTTTTTGGAGCATTTTATAGGCAAATGTAGCATGCAGATTTGTGAATATCTTCAATTGTTGTAATTGCAGCATTCAGTTAATGTTTTGAGCTTGTCCCTCCGAAATGCACTGTGTAACATATTAGCTATTTCAGTGCACTTGCTAAGGAGCAGAAAGAATGTACTCAAATACTTTAAATTGCTTAAATATATTTTTTAAAAATTCAGAATATAGAAGAGGCTTGACTCTAAATGGGACAGCGTATCTCCCTAACATGCACCTGCTGCACAGAGAGGCTTATAGTGAGAAGCAAAATGTGCATGCTGTACGCCTGCTGCAGTTCTACAAACAAGTTACTTCTTGAAACATCATGCTCTGTGGACTCCTCAAATACTCCACACCACCAATATGTTAATGTTAGAAATGAACTTCCTGGTTGGTTGAGGTATGCACCCACTCTAGTCAGGGTAAGCTAGATACACACTAAACGATAACCTGTGCTCACCCTCTGGTAGCTTTGTACAGAGCAGTCAGGCTTTTCTATAGAGGCAATGTGTAAAGTATTTACACACACACATACACACGCACACACACACACACACACACACACAGTAACACAATAAATACACCACAAAAAGATTCCATGCAGGTTTAGAACAATAGAGAATATTTATCTGAGCAAAATGAGACCTAAGTGACAAACATCCAATCAGTAGAAGTCGAGATATGAATTTTTAAAGATTAAATGCAGAAACAGTGTTTAGAAGTCAATACCACTAAAAGATTACCTGAGGTTGGGAGGGACTGGGGTAAATCCAAAGTTCAGGCTGACCGTGATGAAGGGCTACGAGACTCACGCAGGTACTGCTGAGAAAGCTGAAGGCATGATGCGTCGATCTTTTCCATGCCGTCGGGTCGCCGCGTCATCCTGGATCTTTGCTAAAGTGAAGGCAAGGCATCGTCGTCGAGCTGCGCAGGCTGTAGAACTGCTGTCGTCGAACAGCATCGGCATCGAAAGGCAATGCGTCTGTTCCGATCGACGCAAAGGTGACGATGCGTTGGTTTTGTACCAGAACAGCTGCAGAACCCACTTCTGAGGCCCAGAACTCGGAGAGGGCACATCAGGCAAGGGTCGGACTCACAGAAGGCAGAATCCAGCAGCACCAGTGGAATTGTAGGAAGTCATTTGTGTCCCTGAGACTTCAGAAAACAGGAGCCAAGCCAGCAAGCCCTTGGAGATCACTTGGAGGGAAGGCAGAGTCCAGATTTCCTTCAGCAGAGTCAGGGAGCAGCAGGCAGCAGGGCAACAAGCAGAAAAGCAGTCCTTTCAGAGAAGCAGTCCAGTTGAGTTCTTTAAGCAGCACAGCAGTCCTTCTGAGAGAGGTTCAGGTCAATATCCACAAGAGTCAGGTTTTAGGGGGTCAGAGACCCAGTACATAAAACTAAAAGAGCCTTTGATGGAGGGGGTGACTTCAAAGTAGCTCTCTGAAGTGCACAAGGATCCCTTTAAATCCAGTCCTGTCTGCCAGGCTATCTGTGGGGGGTACATCAGTGCTTTGATTGTGGACAGGATGCTTCCTATTGAAGTGTAAGTTTCAGCCCCGCCCATTCCTCCCTGCCCAGGAAGACCCATCAGAATGCAGATGAGTGCTCATAATGCAGATGAGCCTCACCTTTCTGTGTTTGTGGCTGTCTAGAGGGAATGCAGAAAGTGTAGCTTTCACCCAGCCTAGACATGTATTGGAGAAATGCTGCGAAGCAGACAGAGTTATAAGCATGTAGACATGTCCACTTTCTAAAAGTGTCATTTCTAAACCAGTACTGTTAAATCCAACTTCACCATTAAGGAGGATTTGTCATTACCATTCCAAAAATATGAAACATGGAAAAGTTACTCTTCTCTGATCAAGCATTTCAGCTTAAAAGTGTATTAAGGAATTCCCAATGCTAACCTATGATAGGAGTAGGCCTCACAGTAGTGAAAAATGAAATGGGATGTTTGTCACTACCAGGACATGCAAAATATACCAGTACATGTCCTACCTTTCATTTACACAGCGCCCTGCCATTAGGGCTACCTAGGGCCTGCCTTAGGGGTGAGTTAGGTGTAATAAAAGCAGAGTTTCAAGCTTGGCAAGTAGTTTTAAATGCCACAGGCATTGCAATGGCAGGCCTGAGATAGGGTTGACAGGCTACTTCTGTGGGTGGCATAATCAGTGCTGCAGGCCCACTAGTAACATTTAATTTAAAGGCCCTGGGTATATGGTATACCAGTTTACAAGGGACTTACAAGTAAATCAAATATGCCAAAAAGGTGTAAACCAATTATACTATGTTTAAAGGAGCGGGCACATGCACTCTAGCACTGGTAAGCAGTGGTAAAGTGCCCAGATTCCTAACATCAACAAAAAGAAGGTCAGAAAAAGAGGAGGAGGAAGGCAAAAAGTTTGGGGTGACCCGTCAGAGAGAGCCATTTTTTAACAGTTAGTGTTACACTGGCTTTCTAACAAATATGTTTAGGACATTGAGCATATGGGTTTGCACTGCCCACTGATATAATTCTGGAGTGAGGTTTGTAAGGGAGGGAGCCAGATTGGCATCAGTACACTCATCACAAGGAAGTTATTTAATTTACGCTAAGAGATTTGGTGATACTTTACCCAAAATTTGAGAACTTTGTTATATTCTTATTCATACAGTAGTTAGAAGGATCACTTTGTGGTGGAACAAGGGTAGTTTTCTGTCCACGAATGAAGGGCCTGAGTACCACTTGCCAGAAAGGGAGATGACCCCCCTTGAAAGACCCAGACTGGGTTTGAATTTATTCTACATTTTTTTTTAAATGTTCAGCATATAAATCAAAACACATTAATATCCTAAAATGGTTTAGGAACTTCCTGGAAAAAGAGAGATATGAAAAGAAAAGCTAGAAAAAAATCATACATTTATATGTGGCATCCTGTCTGATGGGATCTGGAGAATATTCTGAGGAGCTTGTTCTGTTTTCAAAAGTGTAGTTTATATGCTGCCTTCTACAACTGCCAGTGGTTGATGATTCCCTCCCCGTACAGTTGTTCCTCAATAAACCTCCTTCCATCAATTAGATATGTCTGCTTATTTCATAAAGCTGATATTAATATTTTATAATCTAGATAAGCTTCCAAGTACTTTTGCAATGTGTAGTTCCAGGTGTAGTTGTAAGCAAAATTCTCTTAAGCGATAGTGTTGATTCAATGAATGTATGGTAGTGATTTCTGTTTGGAGTACACCAGTCATGCATTGCCCTCACAGACACCCTTACTTCTTGCTCTTTTTGTTCCAGCACTGTTTTTTCTACCCTAATGTCATTGTTAATGAATGGATCAACTGGATGCACTAATGTTATGCTTTGTATAGTTTTGGCAAAGATATATTTTTTAAATATCGTTCTTGTGATTTTAAATTCTAAGAAGGGTCATCCAAGTGTGGCAGGATGGGAGCACCTTCCTAAATTGGCGTTCTTCCTGCCCCAAGAAACCCGTGGTTTCCCCATCCCATTTAGAAGTGGGGGACTGCTGGGCTTCTGTAGGCAAGTCCCAGCTGGCTCGTCCTTTGAAAAGCCTTGACCTAGCGGTGGGGCCAGCACTATGCCACCAGGTTTACAAGTAAAGTAGGTTCTGTTCTGTTTAGAGTGGGGCAACCATCACTATTTGTGCAATAACCACACTCCACGTTGTTGTATTAGCGTAAAAGGCCATTTATTAGGACAGGGTTGCTAATATTCTATTAAACTTTATTAACATCAACAATATTTCAACTTTATGCATCTTGACATATACCCAGACATTTCCATTCTCCCAAACCATTCACACTCACCCTCTTTCAATTGCCCAGATAGTCCATATCCTTTTCTTCATTCGTCTCCCTTTTACTCATTGACCTCATTCCATCTACCTAGTCATTCCTTCACAATGCCCCACAAACATCCTCCCTTTAAGACCCTTCCCTTGTTCGTTGCATCCCGCGCACCTCCTTCAGTCACCTGTGCTCCCCCCCCCCCCCGGGGTGGATCTGCCCGCATGTGACTCACCACGCCCCAAAATACTGCCTACACCCTGCATTCTGCCCTAAACTGGCAACGCTTATAAAATCAACCACCACCAATAACTTCCTACAATCTGTAGGGTGGGTGAGAGGACCTCAAACAAATATTCTCCTGTTCTGGTGGTGCTAGGCCTGGGAAGAGGCCGGATATGCCTCACCGACGCCTATATAGCACCCTTAACACCTGCCCCTTCCCCCTAAACTAGCCTATCCCCACCCTGTCCTGTGGCCCCACACGAAGCAACCCTGAGGAAGACTGGTCTGCAACCTTCACTTCCCCCGGGGCTGACATTGTACACTCCACGAGCCATCATACAAGGCATTGCAGACTCAGGAATGAAAATGTGAAATTGGCCCCAGCGTGCAGGGTCCAGGCACATCAGAGACATTTTTCTTTTTCTTCTCAGCAACAAAGACCCACTTTGACAGTTGCTTTTCTTCTCAGCAAAAAAGCCCTACTTTGAGGGTTTGTCGCTACAACGTAAATGCTGTGTAATCTGCATAGACATGGTAGTACACCCTCAGCATTCAGATCAAAGAAACTTGCACCCTCTGCCCCTGCAGAAGAGTTTCACCACAGAAATCTCCAACAGGTAGGCAGATATGTCTAGATATGGCGGCTTCCCTCCATCATTAGGGCAGGGATACAGGTCCTTAAAAATATTATTAAAACATTTTGAAATAAAAAAAAAGCTGACTCATGTTTTGTTTCCGGTCTGCATATTACTGCGGCTGATACTACAATGTTGATGCAAAGGCACCATGCTTGATGCCATTGTCAGTGGAGCAACAAATACATTCTGCATTGTTTGAATCGATTTTATCTGAAATAAGCACTGTGTGTAATGTAGAGGAAGATTGCTTGGTGCAGAATGCCTGCAAGGAGAGATAATGAAAGAATCACATATCTCATCTAATAACGAGATGATGATTAGTCCGCCACATAACAGTGGTAATTGTCAGGTTATTAAAACGTTTAACAACGCAATCTGAAAAACGATTGTATACATTTCTCTCCCATTGCCCAGAGTTATACACCTACCTACAGGGCTTATTTCGAGTTGGTGGTTGCTGGTGGGGCCACCGGCACTCATTGTTGGGAACCAGCACTTTTTTTCCTTATCAAACTCACAAAGGGCAAAGTAGGAGGAAGAGAAAGACGGAAAAACCGCCACAAAAGAAGAAAGAATGAACCTGAGGGAGTGAGATAAAGAGGAGTGTCTGACTGTCGCTTAAAGAGGCCTAAGGTGGATTTAGGAATAGGAGCCTTGGTATTTGGTGTGCTGACATTTAAGAAGCATCACCCACCGGTTTGTCATCAGAGCTTTGGGCACCTCACTCGTTCTTTTACAAATTAAGCACTGTCTATACATTTATCTCTTGGTATATATGGAATAGATCAAGACTTTACTTCTATTCACTGAAAAAGAAAATATTGCAAAGTGTCCTAAATCAAAAGGCTTTTCTCTGAAGTACTGTGATGAGCGGTTTAATGTTTGATCTTCTAGGCTCAGCTAAGACCAAGCATCAACTTACACTTTTACAGGCAACTATAGCTGTGGATGAGCTTTACTGTGCATTTTAGTGTGGGGACTCCCTTGTTCCAAAGCCGTGCAAAGGGCATTATCAACTTGTCCAGGCAAACATAATTTTCCACCAAAAGTTTAGTGCGAGTGCAATGCAAATAGAAATAGCTGTGCCTTGAGTAGTGCCCAACCCCTGATTCTAATTGCAAAAGAGGTGTAATGGGGCAGAAACAGAACAAATACTCTTATGATTTCACACAAGGCCAGATCTACTAAATTTGCATGATGTGGCTTTTTGTGAAATCCTAGTGCCGAATGAAGCCAAGCGCAAACAACAGGCTCGCAAATTATCACATGACTTTCCCAGACGCTATGTGTATTTTATGCAAAAGCTCACATACAGTTTAGGCTTGGATAGTTGCTATTACATATAAATATGTACTGCAAGAAATACATTGACTGCAAATGTCATGCAAGACCACACTGGCTTGCCTTTGCACTGGGACACAAAAGACAAAGGGCAGATTTAAAAGCCCCTTGCACAACTGGTGCGTCACGTTTTGTGAGGCACCGGCGGCGCATTTTAGTGCCCCATATTTATAAGGACAGCCACCCTGCATGACTTTTCCTGTTCTTGTAAATATGGCCCCTTTGCACGCAGCACTTTGGGTGTTGCTGTGGGTGTTCCCACGCAACACCCATGGAACCAGACACGTTTCCAGATTTACGAGAAATCGTAAATCTGGAAATGCGCCTGAATGGAGGCACAACGAGGAGACTCCTTGTTTTCCTCTTTCTATGCGTGCTGCAGTCTGCAGCACACATAGAAAGGAAATCACCTCTGGTGATTGTTTATGTACAGGAAGGTGTCTCTTCCTGCATGCAAACAATCAGTAAAACAATGACGTTTTGCAAGTTCTATGTGTGCTAATGCAGCACACATAGAAGTTGAAAAACGCCATTTCTGATTATTTATGTGCAGGAAGGGAACCCTTCTTGCACATAAACAATCTCCCCACGATGCAGGCATCCTTGCACCATGGTACCTGACGTTAGTGCTAAAACATATTTTCTATGCACATGGGTAATGACATCATCAGCATGTGACTCGTTGGAAATATGGCACTGGGCAATTTTTTACAATTTACATAATATGGGCCTATAATCTGTCACACCCAACCTGGATTTACTCTCTTTTAGGGTATTATGCACTGGTTGTTGCCTTCAATTTTACATATAGCTGACAGCATCTTTCATAAATTTTGCAACACATCTCGGCATTTGCCTGAAAGGACAAACGAACAAAGGTTGAATATTATTCTGTATTACTACGAAGTATATGTTTTTGAGTAACACATACATGACATTATCTTGATTTATCTCTGAGACGAAGGAAGAACTTACCTTCCATTACATATGCCCCTGTCAGGCCTTAATGTATCAACCTGGTCTGGTTTCATTGCAGGCCCAGGTTATAAGAGAGAACACATTTAAATCAAGCACAGACAGCAGGCTGCACTTGCATTTTCAGTTTTAAGCTAGACCTGCCGCGGTTGTCAATGCTTGTGTTTTGTGTGAGAGGGGGTGAGGGGGTGAAGTGAACTTTACTAGTCAGTTTCATGTAATATAATTATCAGGTTATTTTTTTCTGCTAGAAAGAAAATCTGGTTAAAGATTCCAAGAGGCCATTCATACTATTAAAAAGTATAACTTTTCAGTGTAACACCTAGTTTAATGCAGATAGATTTGTGGCTGCTGCTGTGACCAAGTAGTATAATAGTGATAAAAAACTTCAACAAAATCTAGTTTTTGAGTGCAATATCTTTCATTTTTTACATAGACTTATAAGAACCCAAAGTACTCTTTGCCATTGTTATATTTGTGATTTACATCTTTTATTGCCTCTTCAAAGAAAAACTAAGAATATCTCATGCTGCACTGCCCCACCAATCACTCCAAAGAAATACTCATGTTAAAACGAGATGTAACCTTCTCCATTGCGGGCTAATTCGAATATCACTTTTTATAGCGTTGGTCTTTACCTCGTATGCCATTTCCCAGAGGTGACTCCTCTGTAATGGTGGTGGGGGGGGGGAGCATCGCCCCACTGAGTCAGTCAGGGGAAAAGAAAATGATAATATAACAATATTATCTTTTTTTTTCCGCTGACTGAATCAGCCAGGGAGTCTTGGCCAGCCATCTTAGGGTGGCCAAACAGACATGTGCAATTAGGTTTCTCTAACCCAGCTGTGTTGCACAGCCGGGTTGAAGAAATGCCACAGACACTAAGGCACTGTCTGAGCGGCAAAGGAGGCCACTCAGACCAATCTTGGCGCTGCTCTCATGCTATGAGATCAGCGTTTGGATTGGGTGGGCAGCCTGTGCTGGTGTCTCAGGGACTGCTGGGACACCATCTGGAGTGAAAAGGAGCACCGACGGGTCAGCAGAAGAATAGGTACGTTTTTTTCTTTTAATTATATCTTCCTTACCACCTCCCCCCACTGGAGTTTTGTGGCAGCCACCACTGCCATTACCCTTGACTATTACAACTCGCTGACCTTTAAAAGCATTGTAATACCATGCAAGGCTTTACAACAAAAGCCTTTACCCCACTCGTTGTAAAGTCTGCCCTCTGACATGATTACACTGGCTGTAAATATTACTCCGGTATTGCTAAAGTGAATCCAGCCTTACCTCGAAGTCGGAGGACCCTGAATTGAAAGGGGAATTAAGGCTTTGGTAAGTCTCACATGTTTTTCACTTGTGCTGGCATTCCTAAGGAAGATAGGTGAACAAGCCTTTATAATTCTGAGCGTGACGTAGAGGCTAATACTTTCCAATTAATTTTGACTGCAGAACACGTCAGAAGGAAATTGGCAGCAGACTCAGATTTTGTGGAAGACACACAGATATGAGTGTACTAAACCCATGTCTAAGTTGCAGCAATATCAAATCTCTACTTGAGAGGTTTGAGAGTTTTGAAAAAAGAACTAGTCAAATAGTGGGAGGTGACCTCACTTCAGAAATATATTGAGGTGGGCCATTTTCTAAGAGGTCTGTGGATTCTGAGGATCAGGGCCTGTCATATGAAGGCCCTGATCCTCGAATGTTAGAGCTATGAGAACAATTCCTGTTCCAAGAAAATGAAAAATGCTGGAATTCATAATAATTATACAAACAAATAAGGGAACCCAATGGTGCATAGGGACCATTGGCACACACTATTTTAAAGAAACACTGGTGCCTATAAAAAGCATAGTTAATTCAAGATAAGATTAATACAATTGCAAACCGGTCACTACTAGGCAAGATGGCCGCTGACTGAGTTCACGGAAGGCAGCACTGACCTTCATCTCCCTCTCCGAGACCCCGTGGGAATGGATGGCTGAATGGAAACGATATGCCTGACCGGGTTTTTTGCTAGCCCTGCCCAGACTTCGCTGATTCCGTTTGCTGGCTCCGAGGGAAACTCGGGTGGTTCGGTCTCCCAACCTGCATATGGATATTGCTTGAAACATCAGTATAGCCCTCATTGCTTTTTGGGTGGCTTTTTCAGCGGTGTGCGGCTTTCCTGGTTTTCGCTGATACTATGCAAGCTCACTGTACCTTTTAAGCAGTGGTGGTGTCGAAATATGGCCCCGAAGACAACTAAGGTGCTTAAAGGTCAGAATTTCGTGAAGGACATTGGTAAAGATGCCGCGAGTGAAGCCAGAGGTATTAAGGATATTAAAGTGAAATTGAAAGACGCCGCCAAGGAAAGGGGAGAGAGGAGAGAGCAATCAGGGGCGCCCGATTCTGGGGGCAATCTCGGCCAGATACGGCGTGGAGGTTTGAAAAAGAAAGGTGAGGAGTCCAGAGTGCTCGAAATTGGTGTGGCTGGTGGGACGAGACTGCGCTTGGCTACTCCTGGGGAAAGCTCAATGCGTCAACCTTCGGTATTAGAAGCATTCGGGGGGTTAAGCGTTACCTCAGTGAGATCTTCAGCGAATACCACGGGCATATCTGCTGACCTTTCAGTTCTAACACTGTGCCCTGGAAATGAAGCTTCCCTTCAGACAATGGATGTAAACAGCCGCATTCAGGAGATGGGTTTCCCTACTGCCGACCCGATGCATTCTGGGACATGTAGTTTCCGCTCCGAACTTCTGCCTCAGAACGGGGAAAATACTGTGGTGGATCTGGATATGAGTAGTATAAGGAATCGGAGGGAAAAGAACCTAATGGCCAACTTGATGTTTTGGAGATGGATGGTGGGAGCTATGTGTTGGTGTCTGGCATGGCACCCAGTCACATTGGCAGTTTGGTTGAGGGTGAGGAGGGAACTGTCGATCCTGGTGGCTTGGGTGACAGCTCAGAAACAGTGTTGGTGAATGCAAACAATGGTGTAACAGCAATGGATCCTCAGTTACTACCAGGCCATATGATAATAACCACACAAGCTCATTTGGATATGGGAACTGCTGAGAGTTATGCCGGTAACCTGAGTAGTATCTCTTGTGAGCAGGGGGATCAAGGAACTATTTCGACTTGGGCAAGTGCTCCTGTGCTCTCCCCTGAAGGAGATAAGTTTTTTTCATTAAATGATGATTCGGATACATCTCAGATTAGTGAGCAGGAAACATCGCAAGATAGTGCTTCAGGAGAAGAATCCCCAGCCACACAGAAGAGGCATCATAACCATTCTGCGATCTCTAGACGACGAGCTAGGACAAAAGATAGATCTGCGGACTCAGCCAGTAGGCGTCTGGAATGGGATTACTCTGCTTCTACACTGACTGCCTGCTCGAGTAATACCCCCGAAGCAGTGGGTACAAGCGGAGCTAATAATCTAGATAGTATTCCTCCTACACCAACAATGGAGTTACTTTATTCGACGCTGAAACAAATGCAGGGGGAGGCTAGGCAAGAGAGTAAGAGGTCACAACTTGCCACCATGAAGCTTCAGGGGGCGATTAGAAAAACAAATAAACTATGCTCTGATATGGCTGATCGAATAACCCATGTAGAAGACCGAACAGCTGCGGTTGAGGAAGAGGTTGAGAAATTGCAGGTTTTTAAAGCTGCACAGGAGAAACAATCACGAGACATAGACTGGAAACTCGAAGATTTCGAGAACCGCCAGCGTCGCAATAACGTCCGCCTCCTTGGCCTGGAGGAAAAAGTGGAGGGTGAGGACATCCTGGCTTTTACAGTGAAGCTTCTGAAAGGAGCTTTTCCAGATCTAGCTCAATGGAACTGGGAGCTAGAAGTTCAACGAGCTCATCGCTTTCCAATGTTTAAAAGAATGCAGTCAAAAAATCAAGGGGAGCGACCTAGGGCTATCCTGATTTTTGTTGGTAATTTCCTGTTAAGGCAGGCAATTATAGATCGAGCCAGACCCGATTCAAAAAGAACCTTTGAGGGACATTCCTTCTTCGCTCGCCCGGATTTTTGCCACACGACGGTCGAGCGGAGATGGAGGCTACGCCAGATGATCACCCCTTTCCAGGTTGCGGGCTGTGAAGCCTTTTTGCTTTTCCCTGCACGGCTTAAAGTTATCCACAGAGGGCGGGTTAGGATGTTTTTTTCGGAGATAAAGGCTCAAAACTTTCTTACGGAAGTGACTGAAGCACAAGGGGGAAGCTGGCGGATAAGGCAACAGAAAGGGGTGCCATAGGGAAGGACTGATACTTACTGTAAACTGGTAAACTGGGATAAGGCCAGTTCATTGAAGTCCCATTTGTTATTGTTGCAACAGGAGGCTATGGGTGTGGGGCACAGGGGGAAGAGAAGAAGCTGATTTATATTGATATGGTCATTGTGGTGGCATATCTTTGGGGTTTTTTCCCTTTTCTTTCTTCCTTTTTTTCTTCCTTTTTCTCTTCCTTTTTTAACTTGGGTAGAAAGGGCTTGGGACTATATTTGGAATAACTTAAGGATCTGTTTATCTGGGGTTAGGCACGGTATGGTTTTTTTGGGGTTTCTTTGGGGGGAGGGGGTGGGTGCTGTCGGAGAGTGAGTCTCAGCGGTCATACCTAGGTCATGCCTGACCTAATTGCCTGTATGGGAGGTAGGGGGGTGGGGGTGGCGGGTGGCTGTGGGGGTGCTCGGGGTGTGGTTAGGCAAGCGTTCAGCACAGCAGGAGATACTTCAAGGTGCAAGGTTTGGGGAGGAAAAGTATAGTTGGATCCAAGTTGGCTCTAGCTGGTTATCTAACATGAATCGATTGACAAGTTTGCATGAAAATATGGAATGTGAGAAATTTATTTTAGGTAGGGTTAATTGCAGGGAACTCAGGAATCTTAAAACATGAGTTTGCGGATTGTGACAGTAAATATTTGTGGGCTTAATGACCAGGCCAAAAGGAATAAGGCAGCAATTTGGCTGAAATCCATATGTGCGGATTTCTTGTGTGTTCAAGAGACACATATAGAGGGCTGCAGAGCGCGTATATTGGAACAACTTGGCTTTAAATTATTGGTATATACTACACAGGGCTCGCGAACCCGGGGGGTGGCAATCCTCACCCGGAGGAATGATGTGAGGGTACTTAGAAAATCAGCTGATCAATGTGGGTGCTGTTTGAATGTCTGTTGAATAATTTTAAATTCACACTTTGTTCGGTATACGGCTCAACATGTGATGATCCAGAGTTGTTAGAAAACTTAGATTATGGCTTGGCAATCTGGCCTGCTCCTATAATTATTAGTGGGGATTTTAACATTAATGGCCTGGGGGTACGATGGGGCGACCCAGGTAGTAAGTACCTAGGGAGAAAAAGGAAGGTGGGTGTTGCCCTATCTAATTTAGTTTATAACAATGGTTTAGTAGATGCATGGGCGTACCTGAAACCCTTTGAAGCAGGTAGTACCTTTTTTTCTTCCCCACATAAGGCTGTTTCCCGTCTGGATTATTTTTTTGTGCCCAGTCAATGGATCACTAATTTTGGGATTGAGAGGTACCCTCGTATTATTTCAGATCACAACCCATTAGTTTTGACTGTCAACTTCACGGTGATGGAAAAAAAGAATGTTGGATGGACCTTCGAACGGATGTTATTATATGATCCTGATTATATTACATATATGAAGGGCTGGATTAAGGAATTTTGGGATCTTAACCGGGGGAGCACTAGGGTTGGAATAGTCTGGGATGCTTTTAAGGCGGGGGTGAGAGGGGAGACAATAAGCTATAGCTTGCGTCAGCAAAAAAAGGACCGATTAAGGGAATTGGAAGTAAGGCAGGATCTAAGTAAGCTTGAGGAAGCCTTAGTAACGGCTATCAATAGGGGGGAAGTGCTAGATGGAATATTATTACAGCTGGCTATAAAAAAGGCTGCGGCAGGGGACCACTTTGCTAAAAAAGCAGCTGAGATCTACATGTCTAAAAAAGAGCACTGTTACGAATTTAATGAGCGGGTGGGACACACCTTGGCCGTAAGAACTAGGCAAAAAGTGTCTGCCGGTCAGATCTCTGAAATCTATGATGCCGGGAGGAGGGTTGTTACTGATGCAGCGGGTATTCGGGAGACTTTCAGGCTTTTTTATCACCAGCTATACTCTTGTGGTTTAGCGGTGGCATCTGAGGATATTTCTGAATACTTAGATAAAGTACCTATTCAGAAGGTAGATCCCATAGACAGGGAGGAACTGGAGAGGGGATTCTCTCAAGATGAAATAATGGGTGCCCTGCAAGATTTGCCTTCTGGAAAAGCCGTCGGCCCTGATCAGATTCCGCTGGAGTTTTATAAGATTTTTAAAGATGTTATTGGATCGGATTTAATAGAGGTCATGTTACTTGCACAAAAGGGGGGCCGGCTCCTGAATCGTGGGCAGGGGCAGATGTTGTTGTGTTTTTGAAAAAGGCAAACCAGCCAGGGAGCCGGGTTCATATCGGCCAATCACACTACTGAATAGTGATGTAAAAATATTTTCCAAAATTTTGGCCACGCGATTAAATGGCATTTTAAAAAAACTATTCACCCCTGTCAGCACGGGTTTATTATGGGTCGTGGAACAACGCAACACATACGGCGGGTGATTACGCTTTTGACGCAATGGAGATCTCAGGAGACCCTATGGCCGTATTGTTATTAGATGCTGAAAAGGCATTTGATAGGGTCTCCTGGGTTTTTCTCTGGGAGGCTATGAGATGGTTTGGGCTGGGGGAGG
Source organism: Calotriton arnoldi (assembly GCA_963921515.1). Lineage (NCBI taxonomy): Eukaryota > Metazoa > Chordata > Amphibia > Caudata > Salamandridae > Calotriton > Calotriton arnoldi. The sequence continues at coordinate 279,359 of CAWUFW010014796.1, forward strand.
GGTTTATTAAATCTGTTCAAGTGTTATATAGGGCCCCTCAGCTCGAATAAAGGTTAATGGCAATTATACTTCCTCTTTTAACATACAGAGGGGGACGCGGCAGGGCTGTCCATCATCCCCTCTGTTATTTGCTATTTATATGGACCCCCTAATACAATTATTTATGGTTAATAAAGGAATCTGTCCAGTTGTTAGTCAGGGGATCGAAACTAAAGTCCTCGCCTATGCCGATGATGTGGCCATAGTCACTGCAGAGCCACACTCGGCATTGAAAGCGGTTGAGTCACTAGCACTAGAGTTTGGTATATTTACTGGGTATGCACTTAATAGATCTAAGACCCAAGTAATAAAGAATCGGTTGGTTAATTTTGTAGATCCCCGTGCCACAGATTCGGCGCTATACCTTGGTATACGGGTTACGTCAGACCTAGGAACGCTAGTGGCTAAAAATATGGAACCAGTAATTAGGAAGGCGAGGTTGGATTTAGATAGATTGAATAATCTCCATCTCTCTCTCGTGGGACGTTGTAACATCATTAAGATGATTTTTTTACCAAAAATGTTATATCTATTTAGGGCAATCCCACTGGAATTTCAAAAATCTTGGTTTATTATTCTAGAAGGTTTAGTTAATCGATTTATTTGGGCACATGGCAAAACTAGGCGGGCACTCTGGTTTATGTCTTTATCACGGGAAAAGGGGGGGTTTTCGGTCCCTGATTTTAGAAGTTACTACTGGGCTGCTGTCTTGCAATATACGGGGATATTGGTAGGGGTATGTCCTGTGGACACTGAAGGGGAAAATGAGCTCCCGGATGTCTATAAATTGCTACTGGGCGAAAACGCTGAGAGGTGTTTTTTTAAATTCTCAGAGCCCAGTTATTACAAAAGAACCAAATTTAAGACGCTGATGGCTGTTTTTAAGATCTGGAGTGCGTTAAAAAGAAGATTGGTTTGGGGAGACTCAACCACTATACAGTGTTATACAAAAACCCCACATTCCCTGGAATTTTCTCCGATGAGACTATGGCAGGATGGGATGCTAAGGGTGTTCGGAAGGCTGGGGACCTAATTGGGATAGAAGGGTTTCGCCAATTCAACGATATACAGATGGAGTTTGGGTTGGAGAAAGGTAATTTCTTCAAGTATTTTCAATTGCGCAGCTTTTTTAGTAAAAAAATTGGGGGGGATAGTGAGTTTGATAGTAATGTAATCATTGATATTATGCAAGGCAGGAATAAGGGGGTTATCAAGTTGATATATGCAGAATTGATAAGTTTAAAACAAGATGATTTAACTAAACACGAGGTTAAATGGGCTGAGCGTGTGGGGGCTGCTCCCGGAGCACTTTCGAGATCATTAGAGTTGGGTCAGTTGGTTTTATGTTCAGCTGGGCTTCAGGCACAACATTTTAGAACTATTTTTTCTCTATACTATACACCGGCTAGAATAGCACAGTGGGGCGGGTTATCAGGGATTATATGTCCTAGGTGTGGGGGGTGGATGCTGATCTGGTGCATATGTTTGCATCCTGCCCTTGTCTACAGGGGCTGTTGGACTCAATTATGGAATACTTAGATTGCTCACTCGGGGTTAAAATTAAATTAACCCCTGAACTAATCTTGCTAGGAATAAGTAGTACGACCCAAAATGAGTTAGCTTATCGATTTCTTTTTGTTGCTATGGCGGTATTGAGGATTAAAATTGCCTCGGCTTGGTTAGATCCTTTCCCCCTACTTTCCAGCAATGGCTTGCTCGTTTACTTTCTTTATATACAATGGAGAGAGCAATTTATGAAAGAAAGGGAAAAAGTCGAAGCTGCTGGGACAGCGCATCTGGGCTCCTTTAATAAAATGGAAGGAAAAGAATAATTAAAGCCAACCAGGGGGTAAATTTAATGTGATGTTGGTATAAATTGGTCAAAGTAAATCTCTCTATGAAATATATTTCTGTTAATGGGTTAGATTAGAGTCTTTGTAATCGAGCTGATGACTTTTTTTTCTTATGTTATTTTAATTATTTGTCCGTTTATGTGATTTATTTCCTTCCTTCAAACCTTGCATCTTCTTTTGATTTTCTTTTTGATTGATATGTATTTGTGCTGATACCCTTGCAAGAAAATGTGGAAAAAAATTTAATAAAGAAAAATAAAAAAATAAATAAAAAAAGATTAATACAATTGCTATTATAATTAATGTCAGAATCTCAGTTTCTTCTTAAGAAATCATTTTTACTTTGTAATCAAAAAAATATACTGGGCAGTGCCAAAGGTAAGATTTTTCTTTTGTTTACTTGGGCAATTACTTACAAGTGGCATTAATTAAACATAATATTTCCTATATGCCACAATACACAAAATCACAAACCAACCCTATCTTATTACATATACAGTACAGGGTCAATGTGTGCAGTCGTCGATGTTTTGATCCTCTTAAGATACAAGGATCATTATCAGGACATTACAATTGAAATGCTTCACACATACCTTACATCAGCATGAAAGGAAACAAAAGAAAAAGCCAGAAGGAAAAATGGGATTAACTTCTATTGTTGCAGAGGCAAATTTAGGCAGGAGACAGCTAAAATAAAGCAAATTTTGCCTTAAAAAATCAGGAGTCTCTCGTCCAAATCGGGTCTGTTGGCATGTAGGCTACTTTATCAGCTACTTTATCAACGTGGCGCCTGTTTCACGAGCGCCGCACTGGTTTTGCTTTCATTGTCCTGTCCCTTTCTCTGCTCCTCCAACCCACTCTCTCTGCTCTCACTTCCCCTATTCTCCCCTCCCTGCTCCCTTTGAGTCCATCACCAGGCTCCAGCTTGTTGTTTAAAAGAAGCCGGTGCATTCTCGACATTACCAGTTTGTGAAATGAAATTAAACAAATGGGACAAAACACATATTCGCAATTAATTGTACATCCCAGTAACACAGGCAATATGATCAACTCTGCGCCCGTTTCACAAGCACCAAGATGGTTTTGCTTTGATGAAGGGTAGGGGGGCTCGGTAATTAGGTCTCATTTTGTCCATCCATGTTTATTATCTTCTTAGCGTTTTGTGGCAGTTTGTAATGTACTATTTTTGAAAAAATGCATTTACCTAGTGCCGTGAAGTGTCTGAACTCCACCAGTGAATAGCCATAGTGGTGGGGACCCTACTATAGCGTTTCCAAATTGTATTTGCTATCTGGCGGGTGTTTCTGGGTATCGTGTACGTCTGTGTAAAATTCTGAAAAGAAGCAAAAAGTCCAGGAAGTAAAAAAGTTGAAGTTTGATGTTCAGTGGCACAGTACCTTATCAAGCAGACAAGTCATCTGGCACCGTTCTAGCTCTGTTTAGAACCCCCTTCCAGCTGGCATGGCCGGACTCAAATATATACACAATATTTAAAAGGAAAAGGAAAGGGATAATTATATACAGATACAAAACATTCCCCCTCCTTAAAAGGAGTAAGAACACTTGAACATAGGCTTACAAACATAGTGATGATATGGCCAAAAGAAACAATGGACAAAACACCCTCACACATTCATACTCTCAAGAGGAATGGCACCCATGCTTTTAGCCACTCTTCTGACGTTCCACACCTTACCATCCTGCGTGACAGTGCTATTAAGATTGACCTTTACAACTTTGATGGGTTTCCCAAACTTCGGCTCCCCTTTTGTCACGGAACCTGATTTACGTATTCTGACCCACTCTCCCACAACAAATTGCTTCACTTTCATCCTTACATCATAAGAGTGTTTATATCTCCTCGGTTTTTCCTCTACCCTCACCACTACTTCTTCCTTACTTCTTCCACAGGAGGTTATGCCTCTCCTTTTCTTAAACCTCCATGGACAATACTTGGAGATGGGTTCTCTTCCTTTCAATGACTTGAAGGGACGAACCTCAGTAGTGGTATGAGGAGTTATGCGATACAACCACAATTTCTATCTCAACGTTTCTTTCATTCCACACCAAAACTACATGCCCACAGAATGTCCTGTTTCAAAAGTCTGTTACCTTGAGGTTAATACAAAGCAGTGGTGACATGTCGAATGTTAAATTACCTAAGAAAATCCTCTATACCCTGGGATATCATTTGCACTCCATTGTCTGTAATGATTACCTCAGGACAACCCTCTCTGGCAAATATTTCTTTAAAAAACTCAATGACATTAGAAGTATTGACCTGTGGTACAAATTTCACTTCAGGACACTTTGAATGATAATCAATCATTACTAAGGCAAATCTGCAATCATGAGGTAACAAATTAAATGGCCCTGAGATGTCAAATCCCACCTTTTGCCATGGAAATTCTGGCCTCTCTACTGGCACCTAAGGTGCTGGACTGATTTTAAGCATCTTTTCACTACTAGCACAATTAGAGCATTCTCTGACTACTCTATCTACAAATCTATCCAAACCCGGCCACCAGAACACAGTTCTAACTAATCACTTCTTGGAGGACATACCCAGATGCCCTTCATGAGCCACAGTCAAAATACGATCCCTCAGGGAAACAAGGGGTATGCATTTACCTTGCCGGAAAATGAGATCTCCTTCCATTTCCAATTCCCCTGAGACTTTTCAAAAAGGAAACAAATCTGCAGGAATCTCTCCCTTAGAAGGCCACCCTTCTCTAACATACTCAATCACTTTAAGTAGCAAATTATCATCCTCCATAGCATCTCTCCACATCCTCTCTGTGATGATAGCAAATCTACCTGACACCACTTCCTCAATGCTGGTTACAACCGAATATGCCACGTTATTTCGCATGCCTTTAGTTCGCATGCCGTTACAACGCGGTCGTTACAACGACCGCGTTGTTATTTCGCATACCATTACAACGCAAGTCGGAACAACGACTTGCATTGTATGGGGCGCTGGATGTTGGAATAGTATAATTTACTATTCCAACTCCAGTCTTTGCCGACACTAGGTGTTGGATTTGAAATCCAACAACTTCCGCCCCCTAACGCAAGTTGTTGTTTCGACTTGCGTTGTAACGGTACGCGAAATAACAACGCGGTCGTTGTAACGACCACGTTGTTATTGCATGCGAACTAAACGCTGCGTACTAAACACTGTTTACCTTCCCAACCTCTTCATCACATCTCTCCTTCCCTACGTCACAAGGTAACCTGGAGAGACAATCTGCAGTCACATTTATTCTCCCAGGCACATATTCCACTTGGAAGCTATACTCTTGCAACCGGGACATTAACCGCGCTATGCGTGCAGTCACTTTCAAACCTCCACCAGGGGCAGAAAGGCTACAAGCGGCTTATGATCCATCCTCAAAACAAAGCGAGCCCCCCAAAAACAATTGCGGAAATGCTCCACTGCCCACACACAAGCAAGTAACTCTCTTTCAGTGACCGCATATCTTCTCTCAGTTTCATTCACAGTGCAAGAAGCAAAGCAACATTCTACTCCCCCTTACCAGCACGTTGTGACAACACTCCCCCCAAACCATACAAGCTAGCATCCACGGTAATAGTGCAATTCTTATTCATACAATATGGTTTTAAGGTAGGAGCTGTCACCATTTCAGTCATGATGCTTTCAAAGGCCTGTTGCTGTCTTTTTCCCCACACAAATTCAACATTCTTCCTCGTTAACTCCCTCAAAGGTTCCATCTTGGAAGCAAAATTCCTTATAAATTGACTGTAATACTCACAGAGTCCTGAAAAGGAGAGCAGTTTGTCTCTTGAAACAGGAGCAGGGGCTTTGATAATAGCATCAACCAGAGATTTCTTTGGTACAACACCTTCCTTTGACAAAGTATGCCCTAAGTATTCTTTAGAATCACAGTAAAGATTACATTTGTTCTTCTTAACAGCCAATTCTTGTTCCCTCAAAACCCCGCAAACCTTCCTCAAATGATTAGAATGTTCAGCTTTGTCACATGAAAATATAAGAATGTCGTCCTGAAGACACGATGAAACTCTCCATCCCTCTGAACATATCGCACATCGACCTTTGAAATACGGATGCCGCAGATGCGAGCAAAAAAGGTATCCTCCTAAACTGAAATAAGCCCTGTGGAGTGATGAATGTTGTCATGTGACGTGATTCCTCTGCGAGTTCAGTCTGATGATATGCAGATCAAAGATCAAGTGTGGAAAAGATAGTGGCACCCCCAAGCATACTTACTACCTCATTAATATTAGGTAGGGGATGACAATCCACCACTATGTTCGCATTGAGGGCCCTAAGATCAATGCATTATCTCAGAGATTTGTCTGCCTTGCACACCAAAACAATTGAAGAAATCCACTCGGAAGATTCCACCTCTTCTATGACTCCTCTTTCTAACATCTTTTTCAGAACAGCACACAATTTATCTCTCACATTGATTGGAACATGCCTTAGTTTTTGCTTAACAGGTTGCTCCCCTTGCTTAAGTTTAATCAAATGAGTAAAACCCTTGAGTTTTCCTAAATTCTCAGAAAAATCTTCTGGGAACTCAATCTCCATATATTCTGCATTATATACATCTTCAACTACTAAAACCTGTTCTTTACTCCGAGGATTGAGTATTATGCCCAACTTCCATTGATACCTCCAACCTAGTAGATTAACGCCCTTCTTTGCTACATACAATTTGATAAGCGCTGTCCTCCCTTTGAAGAACACATCAAAAGCTACATAACCAATAAGGTCTATTATGGAACCATCAAAACTTGGTGCTATTATGTCAGAAACACTCAAATCATCATGAGTCAATGTTCCATCAAATTTCTCATGGAAATAATTTTCTGTGATAGTTGACCATGGTGACCCGTAATCAGCCATAAAGCCTAAATCTTTCTTCAAGAACTGAACAATGCATTTAGGAGATTTCTTAACCTCAACCTCCCCAGCACATAATTCATCAACAGATAATACAATTCCAGTTTCTTTTGTAGATACATTGTCGTGATCACACACACACATCTCACACATGAAACTTCAATTGTTTCTTACGGGAACAGTCTTCCCTCTGGCGAGTACTTTCTTCTTATCATCCTTGCATACTTGTGCAGAATGACCAACCATGCCACATTTAATGCACTCCTTTCCTATAGGAGGACAGTGTGGAAATGATGCTACATGGTTGAAACTACCACACCTATAACAAATTATACTTTTCTCAGGCTTCTTCCCTGGTAGAGCATACTTGCGAAAGGTATTTACTACACACACCTCAACTACAGTCTTCTCATTCTTAGCTCCAACCTCTTCAACACTTTTCATCCACCTCTCAGATGGTTCAAATGCCTTGGCCATTGCAATAGTGTCATGCAAATTAGGATTACCTAACACCCAAAGTTGTTCCTGAGTTTTTTTACTCCTAACATTCACCATTATTTGATCCCTGATCATTTCATCGCAGATAACCCCAACTTTGAAGGTAATGGCAAGTGCTCTGATGGCAGTCAAAAAATCATCAAAGGATTCTGTTTCTCTTTGTGCATGAGTATAAAATTTAGATCTGTTAAGAGCAATGCTCGTCGTAGGTTTAAACCTACATTCCATACAGGTTAAAGCTTCCTCAAAACTATGTAAGTCTTCTTGGACCACTGGCAGAGCCCTAAAAACTGCTTGACCTTCTGAACCTAGGCAGTGTAGTAAAATATTATTTTTCCTCTCATTACCCATCCTGTCTCCATCAATTGCCTTCATATATGTTAAGAATTCCTCCAAGGAATCACCTTGGAGGCGGATCACCCTTGGCAAGTAAAAACCTTCCTGGAGGTTTGAACTGCAAAGTTGCTCTAATAAATAACTAATTGGAAAAGCTAAAATCGGATGATAATATAATGTAAAATGATGAAATAGTTACACTCCAGTAATAGTGTAATTCTTCAGGAGAAGATGACAACAGCTTGTAAAGAAATTGTGTTAATTAATGAGGCAGAATATGCATGATAAATTGCTCAGCCGTGCACATAATTGTGAAGAGAGAAAAACAAAACAACACATCCACATCAGCTTGTACACATAAACATGGACAAGATGTGCATGAGAATATTCTATTACCTTGGCGTTGATTGCTAAGGGTTGCAAAAACTCAAAGCAGCCATTGGAACACAATGAAAACTGCAAAACGCCTCTTGTACAAAATCAATTAAATGTTGAGAAAAAACACCAGTCGCATCCATCTCTCTCTGGATCCACAAAAGTTTATAAACAATTGTCATATTTCTTGTGGGTAACCAAGGAAAATGTTTTAACTCCTTAACACAAAACTTTCCAAAAATCCACAAATCCCACAAGGAGTGGTACCGCTCCTGTGCCAAAGAAAGTAGCCAGTACCTGAAGCAACTCGTCGCCAGTGTAAAATTTCGAAAAGAAGTACAAAGTCCAGGAAGTAAAAAAGTTGAAGTTTAATGTTCACTGGCACAGTACCTTACAGCATCAAGCAGACAAGTCATCTGCAGAGTTCTAGTTCTGTTTAGAAACCACTTCCAGCTGGCATGTGCCAGAATCAAATATATACACAATATTTAAAGGGAAAGGGACCAGGGATAATTATATACAGATACAACAGTCTTCCTCTAGTAGGCGATGTTTATCTATGTGCTTTAAACCATCCCTGGCTTTTATAGAAATAAGGGAGGGAGGGAGGGGGCAATGGACGCAGACATAATTTAGAGGGTTTTGGCATGTAGTAAGTCCTTGTACCGATTCCTCGCAGATATGTGGTACTTGTTATCATCTCCTGTTTTGTATGAGGGAGAGATATTACCATGTTCCACTCCGTAGAGAACTATACAGCTGCCTCTTAGATGAAGAAACTCCATTTCCCATGTGTGTGCACAAACAGCTGCTGACCCTCCTGGTCTGAGAACGATAAACTACCTATCCTGTGGGATTTCTTCAACGTCCTCCAACGGCACAAAAGAGGCTGCAATAGCCTCGGGCCCCATGTGGGGGCGGCTATGTCACTTCTTGCGCATCAGCATGCCTTGGTTATTCCGCATCATCTTCCTCCATATTACCGTAGTGATTCACCTTTTGCATTCTTACAGTGTATCTGGGTCCAGCTCAAAGCAGCTACATTTTTGTCACACCGTATCAAGCACTTTATTTTTCTCAGCCTGCTCTTTATTTGTGGCAGAACAGATGTACTAACTTGACCCTCTCTAAACCCCCCTTCCCCTGTCTCTTCCCACAGCCTTGTGAATCGGTCAGGCCTGAGAATATTCAAAAGTTGCCAATAAAAAGGAATCAGTCAGAGCTCAATATTGCAAGGGAAAATAATCCTGGAAGTTTCTCGAATTAAACAATTGCAGACAGAAAGGAACATCTCCAAAATATATATATTTCAGTAAATCGCATGCTTATTTTCAACCAGCTGCAAATTTAATGCTCTCTAAATCAAAAATTCAATATACACAGCGTGGCCTGGTGTTCATGTGTCTATAAAGGAATGCTGCAGCTTTTTTTTGTCGAAACAAATAACGTTTTTCTGCTTAATTATTTTAAAGCTGCCATATTTTTAATTAGGTATAAATGTTCCTAAAAAATTCGCCTGTTGGGGCTGGCTGATGGGAATAAAATCGCACATCGAAAACAAAAGCAACATGAATCCAGCTTTAGAAAGGAAGTTGTCTTTCTGCAACTGTGTTCCAGTGGAAATGTAACAATTAAGCAGATGTAAAGCGGTGGGCCATATTATCAAGAACGGCGATAACATTATCGCCGCTTTAGCAGCAGGAAACTGCAGCTAAAGCGGCGATAAGGGGCTTGATAATATGCCCTACAGAATTCCAATAGAAGCCCAGGTTTTGGTGTGAAGGACATCAAACCTGGGCTTCTATTGGAATTCTATAGGGCATATTATCAAGCCCCTTATCGCCGCTTTAGCGGCAGTCTCCTGCCGCTAAAGTGGCGATAATGTTATCTCCGTTCTTGATAATATGGCCCTGTGTGTTTACTCGCCACTCAAGACAAGGCAATATTTTAGCCCATGGTGATTAGGCTGTCCACTAACCTGGGCTCTCCATAATTAAACGTGCCTCTAACTTCACATGCAATCTCTCTCTCCCCCAAACTCTACTCTTGTCTTTCACTCCTCCCCTCTCCTTTTCCCCCCACAGCTACTACAGATCTCAGAGATTGGGAATGCCAGAAAAAACCAAACATCGCTCATGTTTTTAAAGTGATCTGCACCACTTTGATAATTAAGAACATGCGTTGCATTAAATTCAACATGGATCAAGGGGCAAAAATGAGTAGCAAGATCACTGCATTTTGATTAAGGGTCAGCAGAGAACATCGCATGCAGGATGTAGCCTCAAACTGCTGTTAACAAGCATTTGCAATGCAATAGGTCTCACATTTTGCGAGAGTTTGAGCTATTGGCATTGTAAATGACAATGTCCTTTACCGAGGTGTTTTGAAAACCTGCAAGCGGTGCGTAAACACGCACTTTGTACTTATATTCCTTGCTTACGAGAAGCAAGCCTTGCTTCTCGTAAGCAAGGACTACAAGTACAAAGTGCATGTTTGCGCACCGCTTGCAGGTTTTCAAAACACATAAATAAAAGGCATTGTCATTTATACTGCCAATAGCTCAAACTCTCGCAAATGTGAGACCTATTGCATTGCAAATGCTTGTTCTATACTGTCTTCCCTTTATTTCTATTTTGGTTCTCCTCGTAGTTTGCAGCCTGCCCACTTTTTAGTGGTTTCAATTGGGTGCAATTCATCTCCAGTGCACCCATGTGACCGTGCCGATCCTTGACGCAGCACTACACTGACGCGTCCCGCTCTGCCATTGCTGGCTTGCAGGTGCGCTGGCATCTCTCGTCCTGCTATAATTTTGTATTCAGGTAGGATATTTTTAAACTTAACCTCTTTCCATGATTCTTGAAAGGACTTGTGTTCAAACAACATTGTTATTTCCTTTTCCATAAGGAACCAATAATTCCTCCCAACGGGTCTCCATTTAGACAAGCATTCCCTTTATTCATGGTATACTGGTGTGCCGGCTTTCTGCAGCCTGTTACAATTGTGACACTGTTCTGCAGGTAGGCTCTTTATTGTTTAGGTTAAACACAAGAAAAGCCACCCGAGAAAATGCTTATTTGTTCCTTTATAAGTGATTGTCCAACTCAAGCCTATCTATGGACACAAAAAATTGTAATATGATGTTCTCACACATCACTAGTTGTCATGCTTCATCATAGGACTCCCTTCGCTCTTCAAAAATCCTATTTGATGAAGAGAGGGCCTACACTTGTAGTAAAACCGTAATATGAACATGTTAAAAACCAATCTGATAAATCCAAATGACCTTTAATTTAAGTGAGCTACCACTTGGTGTTAAAAACCAGTGTGGAGTCTAGGGGAACCAATACCCCAGATGTATACATAAATTAAAAGGTAGTTTTGAATTATCAATATATCATTAAAAATATTTTTTAAAAGGTACATTTGTTAAAAAAACAAGGTTCTTCCGAAGTACTAGTGCAGTACTTTGTAAATGTTTTAAAAATATAGAGAAAAATATAAAGAATATTTCCTTCCTATTACCACTTTAATAAAGTGGTAATAGGTAGAGAACAACAATAAAAGCCACTACTTACCTATATTTAAAGCTCTAACCCAAAACATAGCTAAAGTGTATTAAATAGAATATGGCTGTCTTTTAATTTTGTAGAGGCAGCCATTGGCCAATCATATACTGCCTTGTCATCTGCATGTACAGCGGTATACCGCAAACTTACCGTGGTATACCGTTGCACAATATATTATTATGACAAACAGGTCCTATAGACACGCATATGAGTAAAAGGAAAGTAAAGCACAGTTTTCGTTGGTCAAGGATGATAACAATGATGTCCTTACTTTAAAGTGACCTGTTTGTTGTAATTTACCGGACCCCAGGTCCCCTACCTGAGGGTTTAGGGGTTTTCCTTCACCTATAGCACAATATCTAATTATATATATATATATATATATATATATATATATATATATATATATATAATAAAATAATAAATATTAAATATGTTAAATAATAAAATTATGATAAAAAAATAAAGTATATTTAATATACATTTTAAAAGATATAATAAATTAACTTAATTAAAAAAGTTAAACACACATATAATTCATATATATTTACTTTAAAACAATTAATAAACTATTAATTTTAATTTATTTTATAATTTTAAAATTATATGCACATTTACAAATTATATATATATATATATATATATATATATATATATATATATATATGTACCAATAACATAAAATCTAAGAAAAAAAAATTAAAACATTAAACTATTTAAAAATCTTCAAACTTACATTTCCCACTCCAGTGAGTGCAACAGTAGGGAAAGTTTTGGATAGCGGAGGGGTAAAAATGACTATTACCACTCCAGGGACTGCAACAGTAGGGAAAGTGTTGGATAGCAGACGGGTAAAAGTAACTATTCCCCCTCCAGTGAGTGCAACAGTAGAGAAAGTGTTGGATAGCGGAGGGGTAAAAATTACTATTCCCACTCCAGTGAGTTCAACAGTAGGGAAAGTGTTGGATAGCGGAGGGGTAAAAATGTATATTCCCACTCCAGTGAGTGCAACAGTATGGAAAGTGTTGGATAGGGAAGGGGTAAAAATTACTATTCCCACACCAGTCAGTGCAACAGTAGAGAAAGAGTTGGATAGCGGAATGGTACAAATTACTATTCCCACTCCAGTGAGTGCAACAGTAGGGAAAGTGTTGGATTGCAGAGGAGTAAGAATTAATATTCTCAATCCAGTCAGTTCAAAAATAAAAACAACCAAGGGGGTCATTACGATGTTGTAACGTTCGCCACCGCCGAGCCGGCAGTGGTGACCGTTACGCCATCGTAACGAGTAATACCACCCGCCATATTATGATGGCGGGGGTATCGCGGCGGGCGCAAAGTGCGTCCGCTGCTTTTCCGCCGGTCTCAATCGTTTCGATTGCCGGCAGGGCGGACTTGGCCCCTAATATGGTGGCGGTGCCTGGCAGGCACCGCCATCCATATTATGATGGTTGATTTCCAGGGCCTTTCCATGGCGGCGATGCCGCCATGGAAAGACTGGTGGGGTTAGCTTTGGGGGCCCGTTGTGGGCCCCCGGGTGGGGTGGGGGGGGTGCACTTGGGGGGTACCCATGGTACCCCCCTGCATGTCCATGCACAAGGTGGCAGGCACCGCGCGGTGCCTGCCACGTTGTGCATGGAAATGGAAATGCACAACATGGCATTTCACCATTGCGGAGGGTGCTGCAGCCTGCAGCACCCGCCGCAATGTTAAAACGCCAGATGCGACCGCCGCGGTGGCGGTCGCATCATGATTAGGGTGGCGGGACCGCCGCATGTCTGGCGGCCGGTCCCGTTACCGCTAAGGTGGCGGGCGGACTGAAGTCCGCCCACCATCCTAATAGGCCCCCAAAATTTTAACAACAAAAATATTTAAAAAACAAAATGAATTAGAAAATATATAAATATGTTATAAATTAAAATACAAATATATTTATATATAAAAAAATAAAAAACATATCATAATGTTAAATACATATGACAAATACCTACAAATATTATATTAAATAAAATAAAAAATAATTTCCAAACAAATAAATATTTTTAATTACAAATGATTTAGAAACAAAAACATTTATTATTACATAAATGTACTTTTTTTATTTCCTACCCTATAACACCACACAATTGACAACCCGCATCAAATTTTTTTTTAAATGTACTTCCTTAACATAATTACCAATTAAAGAAATATTATTAATTAAAAGGCAAATTAAAACTCACAAAAATTATTTAACTTCCCACACTTTACCCCTATAATCCCCACAACCCACAGAAAAAATTAAACTGTAAACAAATTAATTACACAATTAGAACCTGTTTTGAATTAAAAAACTGATAGTATTTAACAACTAATTATAAAGTAAGTAAAATTATTTTACTCCTCACACTCTACCCCTATAACAATAAAACCCTCACACAGAGAATATAAACAAATACCCTAATTAAATATAAATTAATTAATTAATATTAATGATCAACACATTTTTAATTAATTAAACATAAATTAATTCCCACCCTTTACCCCTATAAACCCCACAACCCACACCTAAAATTAATTACACAAATGCCATATTTAATTTTCAGTTAATTAATTAAACAAATTAATTCCCAACCTTTACCCCATAAACCCACAACACACACCTAAAAAAGTCACACAATTACCATAATGAATTATCACTTAATTAGTTAATATAAATTAACAACTAATTATTAATTAATTAAACATAAATTACTTCCCACCATTCACCCCTATAAACCCCTCAGCCTGCACCTAAAAGAAATTACACAATTACCATAATTAATTATCAATTAATTAATTGATATTTATTAATAACCAATTAATAATTAATTACAAATAAATTACTTCCTTCAATTAACACTTTAAAATCTAAATTAAATAAATAAAAAATAATCAGTAATTTATTATAATTAAATTGCTTCCCACCTTATTCCCTATAAACCCACAACCCGCTACGGAACAAATAAAATCCAAAATTGAATTAAAATAAAACTAATAATCACTAAAAATTCAACACATATATTAAAAAACATAAACAATACTTATACAAGTAAACATATATCACATACATTTAAAATATAAACTAAAATACATAATACTAATTTAAAATCGATATTTTAAAAAACTATATTTTTGCAAACAATATTAATGACTTCTATATTTTTTTAAACGATATTTCTTACTTTAATTTTGATATTCTTGACCACGATATTCTTGCTGTCGATATTTCTGAATCACAATATTTCCATCTCAATATTTGTGTAAGTCAACATTTCTGACTCAATATTCTGTCTCAACACCATATTTATATATATACATATATGCATGCATATATATATATATATATATATATGAAAATATATATGTGTGTGTGTGTGTATATATATATGGCTGAAAGCGGTATCCGTCCATACCATGGAAAGAGAGTTCTCTTGCTGCTGATGGCCGAATGCGACTCAACTGATGGACACATCTTGGAGCCGAATGTATTCGCGGCCGTCCTGCCGCGGAGTCTGCACCACCCGCGATAATAGGGGGCCACTCGACAAGGTATTCACCAAATCGATTATGTGGGCCAACAGCAGAGGATTTAGGACGGGCCCGCTTGCGGGGTCCATGTGACCTATACAGAGTATAATGCGTGCATCCATTTGGGGGATGATCGATTACGAACTATAGTTCCCATAATGCACAGTTCCATATGACCATCCCATTGGAGGGAGTGCAGTATTTAAATGGGAACGTCACATGAACGCATCCTTCCCGTGAAAGCCTCTGAAGAGAAAGCTGAGGAGCTTTCGAAACGTGTCAGGCAAACCTACACGGAGGCTGTTAATGGCTGTAAGCGGTATCCGTCCATACCATGGAAAGAGAGTTCTCTTGCTGCTGATGGCCGAGTGCGACTCAACTGATGGACACATCTTGGAGCCGAATATATATATATATATATATATATATATATATATATATATTAATATTTATATATTAATATTTATATATTTATTTATCTTTTTTAGAGTATTACCACCCTTTGGTTGGTCTGTTTTTTGGGGAGTACCTCCCCCAAACCACCCATTTTTAGATAAAAACTTCTTACCTCCCTTTACCTCTTCCCGACCCTGAACACTGACTAACCATTAACGTCGTTGCATCAACCCATCCCTTAACCCTATATCACCCTTACCTCCCTTTGCCTCTATCTATCCCTAAACCCTAAAATCACCCTGAGATTAATTTACCTCTTTTCGCCTCATAACCTTAAAATCACCCTTACTCCCCTTTACCATTAAAAACCTATTAACCCTAAAATTACACTTACTTCCTTTACCTCGGCCCATCCCTTAACCCTAAAATCACCCTTAGCCCCTTTACCTCTTCCCACCCAACCTTAAAATTACCCTTACCTCTACTTACCACTACCCACCCTCAAACCTTAAAATTAGCAATACCTCATTACTTCTACTCACCCCGTAATCCTAAAAACACCCTTACCCTCTGTTTCATATCAACCCCGTATCTGTAAAATCACATATACCACCCTTATCTCTACTCACCCATTTACCCCCCTTTTTTCTTGAAAATAAAATTAAAATGATGTTATTTAAAATAAATACTACCGGAGTAAAGTACAGCATGGTAAAATATGAGGTGTAAAGGTAAAAACCCATGAACAGTACCTCTGTGGTACTTAACTTTGTGATAAAGACCACAGGGTAAATATCATGCAAGATGAAAACCACAGAGTAAATGCTGCATGCCCTTAGAGACATTCTTCCCCCAGGGAGGGGTTTTGGCCATACACTAGCTCAGATTTACCTGCCCTAGCATGACTCAAAGCAGAGCATTCTGTTTTCTCTAGCGCTAAAGGTGTTTTGTGCTGGAAAGGGGAACTTTTCACTGCACCAAAAATGGTTGGTATTTTTTTGCCTCAAGGGGGAATTAAAAGGTGCAGAACAATAAATGCAAGCACACTTAAGGCTTGACATGAAGACCATTCTACTAAGGCAGACAGAACAGACTTTGCAGCCATCAACATCTAACTCCCATTTGAAAAATGAGGATACAAGAGAAAATATATTAATTTTTCAAGAAAACAGCACAGTGTATCTGTGCAGCAGGGCACCTCACATATCCAGTGCAAGAGAACCTTCTGAGTTTTTGAGGCAATCTCTTTTGACGTGCAGGATATATGCTTCATGGGACTAGTAAATCCAACACAAAGGGGGTCATTAGGATGGCGGGCTGAAGCACATCCGCGGTGCTGGCGGGGCGGAAAATGCCCTTTTCCGCACTCCAGCAGCGGTCCTCCCGCCCGCCATATTACGATGGGCAAACATAGCCCATTTTCCGACCGCTGCGTAGCCAGGAGAACCGCCAGATTTTTGCGCCCGCCACCGCGGCGGAGTGAGCCAATAGGGACTCACCGCCGTGCGGAATGATGTTCCATCCGCCGTACAAATCACGATGCCGCAAACAGCCCATCACACCGCAGCGGGGAATCCACCAACCCAGAGACGGCGGAAACATGACAGCAGAGCGCGAAACCAGACTCATGGTCCCCCCTACCCGGTCCGGACCGCAATGGATCCAGCTCTTCAAGCCATCCCGGTGCTGTACCTCCTCCACTACCAGCAAATAATGGACCGTTTCGGACAACGCTGCAGCTACGCAATGACACAACTCCGCACACAACCACAACACACAACTCCTGTGCTGATATGCGGTTCCTGTCCACATTAGACACTCTGGTGGGGACAGGAACACCTCCCCAAGTGTACCCACACATGTCCCACTTGCAGGAAATCACCCCTCCGCATCCGGGTCACCAATGAATCGCGAAATCACTGCAATGTCCCGGTCACGTCACCCCAGCGGTGAAGACGCGGGAAAACTTGCGCTAAATGTAGTAGGCAGGGTCGGCGCCAGGCATAGGCAGTCCACAAAGATTCACAGGGCTCCACCTCCACCCTTCCCACACTACGCTTCCCACACCCATTTGGGGCACATGCTGTGTGCTCCCCCTGTGCCCCCCTGCACAATTCATCTCCCAGGTGTAGCCAGACCTTGCACCTCACACACCAAAGGACCAGGGTGCCTGTATTGGAAGGTGGGGGTGAAGAGGAACACCCTGCACAGAAGCTCAGGGGCTGGACAACCCTCCTCCTCACACCTATCTCCCACTCATGTGAAGCAAACTGAGTCTAACTATAAAATGAAGACTCACACTGCATAAGAACATCCACTGAACTGTCCACACTGCCTGTCAAGTCACTCACAAACACCCCACACTGACACACAGCCACATACACACACCATAGGTCAGCAGCAATGTAGGACAATCAATGGGCCAGCCAAAAGTGAAGTGGACAGTGCTGGAAAACTATGGAGCAAGACACATAGCATCTGTACATCACATGCAAGAGAAGGAACATATCACAACACCCTTAGGTCATCAAATCAGACATGGGTGGCACAGTGAGTGAAATTAAACCAAACAGACCTCTGTGCAACAACTCAGGGACACTTCAAGGCAAGCCATGCATAGTCACAGGAATGATAGGAAGTGTCTGAAGTCATACAGTGAACAGCCACACATCTGTCTCAACTAACTGGACATGTGCACATCATCAGTAAAACACACATGGCCCATTGTCACACTCCTTGACTGTCAAACACAACTAGGACCTTCACACATACCCATTCTCTACCCACCTCATACCTGCAGCACTCAACACCTGTGAGAAGCACACATAAAGGCCAAAATGGTGTCCTATGAGTTCAATGACAACCAAACACACTCCCTGTGGTGCACCCACAAACATCACACTAACACACAGGGATGCCTGAACCAATGCAGACACCAAAACAATAGCCAAACACAAAGCTCACAAACAACATACACAGAGGTACAACAAGCCCACACATGTGCAGGAAAACAGTGGAAAGGCAATGTGACCCTAGACAGAACTGGAATACACAACATTGTCACTCAGGACCAATGCACAGACACCATACCTCAACACAAACAAGAGGTGTATCATCAAAAATCTACCATGAACACCAACTGGGATCAATGGGACAATCAGCTAATACAGACACAGACACCTCACCACCCATGAAGTGAACAAGGTGCCATATTGTACCAGAAGCATGCACATGCACAACCCTGAAAAGTGACAGGTCAAAAATAAGAGGACTAACCACCAATGTGCACTGAAAACAAGCCCAGCAACAAGAATCCCCTTGCTGCATGTGACAGACACACAAGTAATGCACACCACACCTGCAACACACATCTGAATGTATCACACAGCTAAAACAAACACTCACACACAACGTCATGCAAATAGAACATCACACACACATAGCATCAGTCAGTACAAAGAGCCAACACAGGCCAAACACTGCATACATCCACAACAAAAACACAACAGATGCACAGACCAATCCATTACAATGCAAACTCAGCTGCACATCAGGGGATGCACAACAAGCAAGTACAAGGCAACATACACTGACAACACTGCATGCACACCAAGCAGTGTGTGCACAACAACCAAATCAGTAGCACACACATCTGAGTGCCACACCATGAACTCCCACAGCACAAACATAACATCACACTCAGGAAGTGTAGCACTACCTCAGCAAACACACATACAGCTTAGCCATCACCCACAGATGCACAACTCGGGGACATCCAGGTGCAAACAACATGACCAGAGGACTGTGCTGCCCAAACATCTGCACTGCACATGAGCAACCATGACAGCAAACAAGTACAAGGAAATAACACATAACTAATTTGCAAACTGTCCTGAGTAGCACATTGGTCCTGGACACAGATCAGCCTCACACAGCATAGTGTCATACTATGAAGTGGTGGGGAGGCTCACACACTGGCAAGCCATGGGGTGGAAGACATGAGACTGAAGTGGTGTGTACTTCAGTAGTGGACAGGTGAGCAGTGTACAGTACACAAACACATAGATGAGTCACTCACAATGTGTAGGCATCAGAAGCACATATGGGGGATGGCATGACTCCACATACCACATACCATACTGGAGCCAAAAATGGGTCAAGTGACAGCAATGCATGAGAAAACTCACAAATATTGTCAGTGTGGCTGAGCAGTTCTGGACAGTGTGCACAAACAGTAACAAGACACATGGCTGATCAACAAAACACAACACAGACTTGCCTGTCACACACTCTGCATACTCACAACTGGCAGCAACAACACGTAGGTGTCACCTAGGAGTGCAAGTACACAACAATACACTGCACACTGCCCAATCTACAACTCCCACATGTGCCCACAATCTGAAACACATGGCAGACTATTGAAACAAACAGGCACTCAGCTTCTGTGTCATACATGTGTGCAGTTGGCATTGCAGGGGCACACACACATCAACACTGACAACCAAACCAACCCTACACACTTCATGGCCACACAAGTGCACACATCCAAATGTACCCATGTGACTAGGAAGACAGGCCATCACAAGATGACCATACATCAACACTGCTGCTCACACATCAAGAAAGATCACACAGATATGAAGGACCCTGGCCAGCCCGCAAGTAATCCTGTGGATAGAATACACCTCTGTTCTGGAATTGCATCATAACATGACGTCAATTTAGCAAACCTGACCTTATGATGAGTATGATAATCGTAGATCATCACAAACACCCATCATTGCACCCTCAAACCTCAGAAGAAAGAAGGACTAAAGTGCCCCTCACCACTGGCAAACCCAGAAAAAGTAAAAGAAGCAATTGGCAATGTGAAGGTGGCATACAGAGCATTTGTCACATGCAACCATACACATACCGAAAACACTTACATTTAACAAGGACACTGACAAAGCAGACAACAGGAGTAACTGTCTTTATTACATATCACCAAGATAGGCATCAAAAGTAGACAACAGAAAGGCCAGTGGCCAGTCCACAGTTCAAAGTAGGTACATGTGTGCATGAGAACCTGCACAGGGAATGGGCATCCAAAGTTACAAACAGCAAGGCCAGCGGCCAGTCCATAGTTCAAAGGAGGGACATGTGAACATGAGAACCTGCACAGGGAATGGGCATCCAAAGTTACAAACAGCAAGGCCAGTGGCCAGTCCATAGTTCAAAGGAGGGACATGTGAACATTAGAACCTGCACAGGGAATGGGCATCCAAAGTTACAAACAGCAAGGCAAGTGGCCAGTCCATAGTTCAAAGTAGGTACATGTGTGCATGAGAACCTGCACAGGGAATGTGTGACACCGTACCCTGGCATGGGAATCACCACAGCTCTGAGGATACAGATGGGCAGTCCAGGCACCGCTGTGGGAGAAACCGCTTTGGGAGGGGGACTTTGCCTCAGACTTGGCTGTCAGTAGAACTGGGAGGTGGCTGATTGTCGGGGACCGTTGGCGGACCATACCTGGGAGAGGGAGGAGCAGCTGAGGTAGAGGCATCAGTGGCTTTGTGAGCCGGAGGGCTGCTTGGACCGGGTGGCATGGTGGCACGGGGAGGCGGAGAAATGCTGCTGTGAGACACAGTGTGTGAGGGAGAATGTGGAGGGCTACCTTTCCACTTCTTGGGGATTCGATACTGAAGAATTGTCTTGGTAGGAGTGTGAAGTGGGGCAGGCACAACAGCCTCACTCCCCACCAAAGGTGCTTCAGGTGCAGGTGATGGCCCTCCTTCTGGTGAACTGCTGGGTTTGGTGGTACGCCTGGCCTGGCCTTGCCCTTTCCCCTCCATCCGCTGTTGACCAGGTGAACCCCCCACAGTGCCCTCCTGTCCCAGCTTCACAGGGGTGTGGGTGGGAGTTGAGGTTGTGGGTGAACCTGCCTTAGAGATCCGTTTCTGCGGACTCTTTGCAGGCACCAGCTTCACAGCAGGCACGACAACTTTCTGCCTGTCTGTGGGAGCAGGTATTGGGACGGAAGTGTCCTTGGATTGGACTGATTTGGATGCATGTGAGCCTGAGGCCTGCTTCTTGGCTTTATGCCCCGGAGTGTCACCCGATGGGCTTTTGGCTTTGCGTTCCTGTGTGACTTCTTTTGTTTTTGGGGATGGTGTCTGTGCTCTGGCCCGCTTGGAGTGCTGCTGTGTTGTGCTTCATGTGGAGTACTTTGAGCCTGAGGGCTGTGGTGTGTGGTCACTCTCGTCAGATGTGGCCACTGGCAGGGTGGTTGCCGAAGGGACTGGAGCTGGACCCTGAGCCTGTGCCAGCTGAATGGCTGCCGTCACTGTGGAGGACAAAGACTGGACAGTCATGTGTAGCCCACCCACGTCGGAATGAATGCCCTCCATGAAGGCAACTACCTGTGCCAACTTCTTGTCATGATCAAGGAAGGCATTCAGTAAAGTAGTCTGACCCACACACAGCTGGCGCAAAAGCTCCACCGCCTCAACACTGAGGGCAGCATGGGAGACAGGGGCAGGGGCAGCGGTGCCTGGGGGGAAGGACACTCTACCCTTCTGACTGCTGCGGGCACGGGCAGCACTAGTGGAACTAGCCGGGAGGGTGGGCACTGGACGATGTGTGGTGGAAGAAGAGGCAGATTTCCCACTCCCTGTGTCCGCCAACATTGAGGAGTCACCGCTGGCGTCAGATGACATTGAGGTTGGTGTTTCCAGGTGTGATTCTTCAAGGGCACTCCGGTCCCCCTCAGAGGCGCTGGTCACATCAGTGTCAGTGAGCTCATGTGTTGCCATCGAGCAAGATGCCTCATCCCCGGTGTCCCTACCCTGTCCTTCTGTGCCCTCTGTAGATGCTGCAAGAGACAGAGACGTAGGTTCAGTTTAGTGCCATACTCACAAAGATCATATGCAACCAAAGCAAACAACTCGAACATGATACCCCCATGTAGCACACCACCCTGTGCGGTCTGCATGTGCAAGCCTCATGCAAAAGTCAGAAGATGCATGGAAACATGCATAGTTGGCATCAATGACCCATGTGACGTTCACACTGCCAAATAGCTGGCCCGTGCCTCCCAGTTACCTGACATCATGATTCCTGTAAGCATACCTACGTGCCTGTAGGTGAGATAGATGTACATCTCAACATGTTGTCACAGTCACATATGGAGTCACTTTAAGGGGACAACACAGATACTGACTCCAGGATGTCCTCATACCATGGCCATGAGCTACTTATGTCCACCATGTTGTGCTTTGAAGCGCAACGACCCTTGCTGTCGGCAGATGTGTAGTTCTCACAATTCCAAAGTCAGACACTGCACACATCGACGTAAGCACACTCAGATGAGGAACACAGCTGTTCACTCCCCGGTGATGTCTATGACACCCATAATGCAGCAGATGGCCACATCTTATCTTGCAATGTCACGGGCCATTATTTTAAACACATGAGAAAGTACATGTAGCAAAAATGCATGTCAGCTGCACTCAACACAGAGGCCACTTACAAGCCCTTGCATCACTCTGGAAACATCGCAGGGCTCAACACTGGCGCAGGGTTGGGATATATGCAGTTACTCACACCAAAAGTCACCCTTCGCAGAATACTCACCCCCAACTTGCTGCTGATGGGCCCTCAATCGTCCATCCAGCTCTGGCTGTGTCACAGCCAAGATGCGGGCCATTAGTGGTGTCATGTTCCTGCGCGACAACCTTCCAGTCCGTGGGAGTAGCCCCAGCGTCATCTCTGCCACGTTTTTGCTCATCCAGCAGATGTCATCCCACCTCTTGTGACAGTGTGTGTGCCGTCGGTTGCAGACACCCAGAGCCTGCACCTTGCGTGCAATGGCCCTCCATAAGGCCTTACGCTGGCGGAATTTGAGCTGCAGGCATGGGAGACAAGAAGAGGCAGTTTCAGGGACACTGTGCCATGTTCCACTGTGTCTCAGGACAGGTGCATGCAAACACTTAGCACAGCTGTACAGAAAGCTTGATCAGAGGCCATACAACATGACACATAGTACATTTGCATCAGATAATCGGATTGAAATGCATTTAGGTATGAGGGTGGACACAGGACCTGGCCATCTCACACACATGCAGAATGGCAGCACACAAAGCAATGTGAAGAAGGCCCTCATCTGTGATGCAGCAGGTGAGGGAGCAAGACATACATCATGTTGCAAATGATGTCTTGGGGAAGACTCACTGTGTCCAACACTACACACCCCTCAATGTCCTTGGCCTGTGAGTGGCTCACTGTGTCGTGGATGTCACATCTAGGGACATGATCTTAAATTCTCACACCCTTCTCACAAGGTCTGTATTGTGCAATCATTAGGCCTAATATAGCTCATTGAGAAACAGGGTGGCAGATATATCTCACTCTGTCCATTTACTGATGGGTCAGTGTCAAATTGGGCAGTTGAAGTGCAGGCCCGGGGGACTCACACTGAGGTCAAACCTGGCCCATCTGAACAATCACATGCATGTACAATATGAGAGGTCAAACAGTGCCTACACATGCAAGTCAGTACACATTATGAAATCAATGGAAGGAGGATGTTTCAGAAGTACATCACTCTGATGTGTCATAGTCGATTTTCCACCAAGAGTGTCACCCTCAGGCATTTCAATCTTGTGCATAATGCTCACATATCCATGGTGACGATATGAAAAGTGTACACACATCCTTCAGTACCCTCTGGACGAAACACATTTGTAATGTCCCAAATGAGCATGTGAAGAGCGAATGGACTCTGACATCCATTAGCACAGGCAATGTTTGCTCTGACTTCCACTTTCCAAACCAGCAGTGTCACTGTATGGCTGCAAAGACACTGCATATCCCTCCCATCCTTCAATGCAGCCATGGATCTGTGGTAATAAGGCTACACACCCCATTGCCATGAAGTCAGCATGCCAGGCAGTGTATCACACAAACTTGCACTCACAGGCACATACTACAGCAGAGCAACATCATGTGAGCACTCTTTGCACTCTCCAAATTTCACTCTGAAACACTTACCATTACATCAGGAGCAACATATAGCCTCCCGTACTGTGTAAGCACCTCGTCCAACAGGACCTCCAGCTCCTCTGTGGTGAAGGGACGGGCCCTCATGTTCTCAGTTCTCGCCATCACTTGGTCCAGGAGACAGGAACAGCAGCAGTTGGGGATGAAGAATGGCAGGCAGCAGTGTCTGGATGCAGTGGAAATGTGTGGCTCTCTCACAGACATATATAGCCCCCTGGGGTTGTTTCAATGGTATTCAGCTGCTGCAATTGGTGTTCCAGGTCAGCTATGCAACCAATAACCGGCCCCGCGGTAGCAGAGCACGCCTACCGCGGGTTTCAAATGTGTATTCCACTAGCGCGATTGCGGTTCCTATTGGCTGAATGGGCATGGGCAATGGCGGTGTCACACCGCGGGGTCCAGGCGGTCGCTACCGCAATCGTGCATCTTACAATTGTATCCAATGACCGGCCCCGCGGTAGCGGAGCACGCCTACCGCGATTTTCAAAAGTGCATTCCACTAGCGCAATTGCGGTTCCCATTGGCTGAATGGGCATGGGCAATGGCGGTGTCACACCGCGGGGCCCAGGCGGTCACTACTGCAATCGTGCATCTTACAATTGTATCCAATGACCGGCCCCACGGTAGCGGAGCACGCCTACCGCGATTTTGAAAAGTGCATTCCACTAGCGTGATTGTGGTTCCCATTGACTGAAGGGGCATGGGCAATGGCGGTGTCACACCGCGGGGCCCAGGCAGTCGCTACAGCGATTTGGCATCTTTACATTGGTGCCAATGACCGTGATTGCGGTGGCGGTGCACGCTTAGGGCAGCTATGGACACACCATGCTGTAGCAATGGCAATGGGCAGTTCTCATTATTGAACACTCCACACTTACAATGAGTCATGCCACCAGATTGTTAAATTGAATGCTAGTGTGACATTCTACTCACTGATGTCTACACATGCCATGTCAGTGCACTGGAGTACATGCATTGGCATGTAGTCCCTCACATGTCACTGATGATGTTGTTGTGCATGTACACAGATCTGTTGTGTGATGGACTCTCAAATATGGAGACATGTCAATGTGTGAGATGGCTAAGCAACACACAGTAATGATGGACTGACTACTTAATGTGCCTACTTCACTGTGTAGATTGCTGGACTCATGTTGATACTTGATCTTCATGCACACACTGTACTCATTGTGTCGTTCATGTGTGCCCTGTCCGACTCACACAAGATGGTGTGGCAGGTATAGCAGCTACATAGGAGACAGAGGTGTTGGTGTTTCAGACATGTGCTGTGTCAAGTACTCTCAGGGCTGGTGACACAAGATGTTGGAATGTCCCATTTCACATTCACATAGTCTGAATCTGTCTCGGGGAACTCAGTTTGTACATACTGATCACGTGTACAACTACTTGGGGTCAAGTTGTCTCTGCATGTGACTTGTGCTGTAAGCTGGTGTGTCAGCCCAGTCATCTTTGGCGCTGTGTCAGTCAAAATGTCAGATGTTGGACACATCTCATGGGTGAATTGAATTGACAAGTGTCCCCTTTTATCTCATGTAGGAGGCGACCAAATGTGCACCGGCCATTCACCTTGGTGGCGGACATGGAGGATGTGGACATCATCCGTAGGTTCCGGTTGGATCGGCAAAACCTCCAAGACCTATGTGCTCAGTTGGAGCCCCATCTGAGGCCTCGCAGGACATATCCAACTGCTGTGTCACCAACATGTAGGGTGATGGCAGCCCTGCATTTCTTCGCAACTGGTTTGTTCCAGTACACGGTGGCCAGCGCAGGTGGGATGTCGCAGGCAATGTTCAGCATGGTGCTACGGGATGTCCTGTCTGCTATGATGGTATACAAGGACACTTACATCCATTTTCCACGGAGACAGGAATTGGCAGCTGTGAAGGCTGATTTCTATGACGTTGCCCACATCCCTAATGTAGTTGGTGCCATTGACTGCACCCATGTTGGACTGGTTCTGCCACAGGCACGGGAGAACATCTACAGGAATAGGAAGCATTCCAATTCCATTAATGTGCAGGTTGTAAGCCAGGCAGATATGATCATCTCACATGTCTGTGCCAGATTCCCTGGCTCAGCCCATGACTCCTACATCCTGCGTAACAGCATCGTACCACAGATGATGGCAAATCTGCATCCTGACCGTGCGTGGCTTGTAGGTGAGTTAGCTGAGTCAAGTATTGTGCTGTATGTGTGACATGCTGTCCGCAGCTACAGTCATTTTACTAAATTATTCTGTGCATCTGGCACCTAGGTGACTCTGCATATCCCAACCGGCCATGGTTGCTGAGCCCACTGCAGAATCCCAGGACCCCGGGTGAAGTCCGCTACAATGAGGCCCATGGGAGGACACGTCGTATGGTGGAGCGTACTGTTGGGCTTCTCAAGTCTCAAATTCGGTGCCTGGACAGGACCGGAGGTGCACTGATGTACTCTCCCCAAAAGGTGTGTCAGATCGTGGTAGCATGCTGCATGATCCACAACCTTGCCCTGCGCAAAGAGATCCCCTGATCCTGGATGATGATGAGCAGCAGATGCCCCCGCCTGCAAACCCACACATGTCCAGTGACGAGGATAGTGGAGAGGAGGAAGGTGTCGACCTGTGTCAACAGCTCATCAACCGCTACTTCCCTTGAAGGTGAGGGACATTGTACAACGGTGCCATTGTATGGTGTTTTTGTAGTTGTAGGAAATGCCTAGGGGAGCTATGTGACAGCTGCCTGTTGTTGGCTCTGTGCTGAGGGCTGATGTTTCTGGGACAGGGTAGTTATGCACAGCTACATGATGTCTATGTCGATATTGTTGCTCATTGTAATGTGTGCAGGTTTGAGTACCTTGATGACAAGTGTTGTGTAATGGGTGTGATGCCATCAACTGACAAGTGAATGTTGTTCTCTTGTGTTTTCCTAGGTCCCTTCAGCCTCTCAATGCCTCGCAACAATCAGTGCACCTGGTACATTGTAATCTGAGTCAAGATTGTACATCCTGTGATAAACATGGAGCTGACATGAAAACATAGGTGAGCAAAGAGTGCTTATTTACAATAAGTACATGTAGAGCAGTCACCACATTGATGTAGTGACATAGTCCAACAGACGCCTGCCATCAACATGGCAGTGTGGGTAAGGATAGTCAACAAAGTCAATGGGAAGGTGAAGAGAGGTGCCATCATAGCTGGCTCTTTGACTGGCGTTTGGCTGGTGCTTTGCCACGTGATCCTCCCTTGTTTTTCCTCGGACGGCCCCTTGAGCGTTTGGCAGGGGGGGCCTCTGCTGCAGGATCAGAGGTGTCTGAGGACACATCCTGTTCCAGCTCACACGTCTCTGTGGCCGCAGGTGAGGAGGTGGGACTGTCATCCTGCAGGCCACTGGAGGGAGGTTGAGCTGTCCTTTGGGCCGCAGGCCTGTCCCTCAGGACACCCACAAGCTGGCCCAAGAGGTCCACGATTTGGCCCATGCGCGTGTCTATGGACCTCAGCAGCAGGCGGAGCTCACGCGATTCTTCCAGAGCCTGGCCCGGGTGTCCCTGGGCTTGTTCGTATGCCCCAAGGACTCTGGCGATGTTGGCCAGGGCTTCTGTCCCAGTGTCCTGTTGATTTTGTCGCCCATTGCCCTCCCACCTGCCCTGCTGTCCCAGACCTGTGGCACCACCACTCGATGCACCCGCTGACTCTCCCTGCCCTCCTCAGATTGTGGGGTGGTGTGGGTATCCTCTGAGGCAGGGACAGTGTTGCAGGCAGCACTGGTGGTGGTGGTGGTGGTGGAGGCCGCACAGGTCGTTACAGCAGTGGTCAGCGCAGTTGTTGTTGCTGAGGTGGTGGCGGTGAGGACAGTGGGGGCCTGGGACCTGCTGCGCCCTGGCAGGCCAGATGGGCCAGCTTCTGTGTCTGCATCCGAGGAATTTAGGGAGTCTGCATCCGGGCGTCCATGTTCCGTGGGGGGAGACTGGCTCTGCAGGTTGGTGTTGTCATCTGCAGCAGTCAATTCTTGGTCACCCGTAGAACAGAAAAGAAATGGTCATTGAAGTGCACCCCACAAGCTTGGTGTTAGATGTTTGGTTGTTTCATGTTATACACCACACAGTTTACATTGAGATCACTTTGTATGGCTGCACGGTACTGAGCATCATGACATGATGTGTAGGTACCTACATTACTTGTCCATGGTGTGACATGTCAATAGATACCATGCTCGATGTACAGATTGTGTGATTACAAGGACATGTCGTCATCTAACGACAGGCAGCACAACATCTTTTTGTGAAGCATCTTTGTTGTTTGCTCTGCATGGAAGACCTTCATTCTGGGCATGTACTAGCCATTGTTGTCTCATGCATCCCTCTGTCATATCATGTTCTTTGCTTTATTTGTGAAAATGACCATGCTTGTTTTGTTTTCATATGGGCCTTGATGCTCTGCCACCATGGCACTTACACATAGCATTCACTGCTGTGCATGATTGTGCCCTGAATTACTTCAACATGTGATTTGGTGAGTCAAACTTTAATTTCTGTGACAGTTACATACGCTAAGCTGTCTGCACAATGGACAATGGAAGTGGCTATTAGATCTATTCCAGGTTGGGTGGGATGTGAGGGCTGGTGTGGTCATATGGCTTCATGCTTTTTGAGAGGAAAGGCAGGGTGCATGCACTGTCTACCTACCTGTTCTGTGACACAGTTGAGGGGAATTGCTGACACATGTTTCTGGGTGTGGGTGGAGTGCTCCATCTTGCTGAGCTGTGGGAGAAGGGGGCCTGGTGGGATTTGTAGTGCTGGCTTTCTACCCACAAACACCCCTCCCTGTTAAGATGGCTATCTACCTGTTAGGTGGAGGTGATCAATGCAATGGCTGCCACATGCTTCTGGGTGTGGGGGAGTGCTCCATCTTGCTGAGCAGTGGGACAAGGTGGCCTGGTAGGATTTGTAGTGCTGGCTTTCCACCCACAAACACCCCTCCCTGTTAAGATGGTTATCTACCTGTTAGGTGGAGGTGATCAGTGCAATGGCTGCCACATGCTTCTGGGTGTGGGGGAGTGCTCCATCTTGCTCAGCTGTGGGAGAAGGGGGCCTGGTGGGATTTGTAGTGCAGGCTTTTCACCCACAAACACCCCTCCCTGTTAAGATGGCTACCTACCTGTTAGGTGGAGGTGATCAATGCAATGGCTGCCACATGCTTCTGGGTGTTGGGGAGTGCTCCATCTTGCTGAGCTGTGGGACAAGGGGGCCTGGTGGGAGTTGTAATGCAGGCTTTCCACCCACAAACACCCCTCCCTGTTAAGATGGCTACCTACCTGTTAGGTGGAGGTGATCAATGCACTGGCTGCCACATGCTTCTGGGTGTGGGGGAGTGTTCCATCTTGCTCAGCTGTGGGACAAGGGGGCCTGGTGGGATTTGTAGTGCTGGCTTTCCACCCACAAACACCCCTCTCTGTTAAGATGGCTATCTACCTGTTAGGTGGAGGTGATCAATGCAATGGCTGCCACATGCTTCTCGGTGTGGGGGAGTGCTCCATCTTGCTGAGCTGTGGGACAAGGGGGCCTGGTGGGAGTTGAAGTGCTGGCTTTCCACCCACAAACACCCCTCCCTGTTAAGATGGCTACCTACCTGTTAGGTGGAGGTGATCAATGCAATGGCTGCCACATGCTTCTGGGTGTGGGGGAGTGTTTCATCTTGCTGAGCTGTGGGACAAGGGGGCCTGGTGGGAGTTGTAATGCTGGCTTTCCACCCACAAACACCCCTCCCTGTTAAGATGGCTACCGACCTGTTAGGTGGAGGTGATCAATGCAATGGCTGCCATATGCTTCTGGGTGTGGGGGAGTGCTCCATCTTGCTCAGCTGTGGGACAAGGGGGCCTGGTGGGAGTTGTAGTGCTGGCTGCCTGTACACATGCAACCCTGGGAATGTTGCTAGCTACCTTTGGGGTGATTCAGAGGGAGTGAATGTTAGATCTGTGAGTCATGTGTTGGGGAGTGTGTGGTGCACATGGATGCATTTGGGCCTAGGAGGTGTAGTTTTGTGGTTGTGCAAGACAGTACATAGCAGTGTGATGGTGGACATTTGTTGTTACTTAACAGCCTCCACTCCCCCGGGTATTCCTGTGAGACTCTCTGGATGCAGTATGGCAAGCACCTTCTCCTCCCATGCGGTGAATGTTCTTGGTGGAATGGGAGGGCCACTGCCAGTCCTCTGAGCCAGCTCACGGTTCTTGTTGTTCCTCTCTTTCACCTTTTTCTTGAGGTCATGCCACCACTTCACGATCTCATTCTTGGTGCGTGGGACAGTCCCTACTTCATTGACCTTGCGGACTATCCTTTCCCAGGTTAGTGTTTTGGTGGCTAATGGTGTCTGTTGGACCATGCTTCCAAACAATTGTGGTTCTACTCTGATTACCTCATCTACCATGACTGACAACTCATTGTCAGTGAATTTGGGCATTTTCTTCTGTGCCATGGTGTGTGGTGTGCAAAGGGGTTGTAAGTGCAGGTGTGAGAGTGGTGGTGGTGATGTAAGTGGTGTGTGTGTGTGTGTGTTGTTGTGCTGGTGAGATGTGTGGTGGTTTGCCTCTCCTTTGTGCTGTAGTCTTGGTTCCTTCAGTGGTGGAGTATTGCAAAGGATTGTGGTCAGGGAAGGGGCTGGTTTTATACTCAGCTATGTGGGTGTGTCAAATTGGTGTATTGATGTCAGGTGTGTTGTGTGGGTTGACCTGGGATTCGTGGTTTTTTAACTTGCCATGGGGATGTGTTTTTTTCGCCGCGAATCCGACCGCCATGGATGGATTTTCACCTGCTCCGCACGCTACCGGCGGTCTATCTTGGCATCATTCCGCCGCAGTCGGATTTTTCGGGCAGTTGATCCTAATCGGGCCGCCGGTTTTCCCGCGGTAGATGCGAACGGTTGATTCCCGCTACCATGGCGCTCCGGGTGCTTTTCCGCCCGCCATCCTAATCGACCCCATAGTTGCTTCTCCAGTTGCTTTGTTTCATTGAAGTGTACCATCCTATCTCAGCTGTTGAAGACATAACAACATTTTTTAAATCAGTACTACCCTTACCTCCAGTTAGGTGTGTGGGGAGTATCAAGAGCAGGGGTTAATCTAAAACCATTGCACTGCTACAGAAGTGAAACAAAGTGAAACAAGTGCAGGTCGTCTGAGAAAAGAGTGCCTTTGCTCTAAGGGTGCCCCTACAAGAGGTACCTGCCTCCTATTTTTCACCAGTGTTCCACAGGTGTGTTGGGTGCAGACACTTTTGTGGTATCAAATATTTCCTCTAGCATGTATCCAGGAAGGGGAAGTAGACAGAGTAGAAGACAGCTGGTAGTAATAGAAGGAGACATGAAATGAATCTCCTGGGACTTAGAGCCCCTCACTCAAGGCACCTACTGGAAAATAACAGATGACATCTTCCCAGAGGTCCTAGCCCTCTATTGTGTTTTAACACTTCACGTGTGTATGTGTGGAGTAAAAGGTGTGGTGTCCCTTTCTGGGGATAAAGGCTTGCCCACAGCAGGAATCAGGGACAACATGGTTGAGGATATAAGATGGTGCTGCAGGCAGCAAGGGTCCTCCTCTACTTAGAGTCTGTGGACTCTTTTGGGACTCCTCAAGGAAACTGATAACAGGGAGTGACTTCCTAAATGTATATTCCCCTTAGCACACCAATGCAGCACAGGTGTTAGGGGAGCAGCTTCCTTTTGTGGTATCAGAAATTTTCTCTAGATAGAATCATAAGCAGCTTAGAAGGAGGAACATAAGGTTGCAAGTGAAGACTCTCTAAGGACTTAGAGCGTCTGTGCTACTGAGGTCCACTCCACTCATCAGGTAAAATGGAACATCTTAAGATAAGTCTCCATTACCTGTAGAGTACCAGTGCATTGCTTTCTTTATGTTTAGGCCTCTGTTTCTGTGTGTGTAACTGTGTGTGAATCTGCTTGTCTGTAGAAAGGCATTTGTTAGTCAAGTGTTCTCAGTAAAATAGGGTGGCCTCCCCCCTCCTCTATTTCCTACCAGCATCATTTGTCCGGAGCTGGGCTCGGGTGTTTAACTTAGTAGAGGGGTTGCATGTCATTGTGCTCTTGCTGGGCTCTAGTTGAACGTCGCACTTCTCTTTGTTCTGGCTGGACATTTTAGAAGTTTGCAACCAAATGAAAACCCTCCCAACATTTTCTGTTTTCTTGTAATTGTCCCAAACCTCAGCAAAATGTGAGTGTTTGGATATTGCACACAGAAGCTTAAGTAATCAACTGTTTATTTTATTTATAGATTCAGACTACTGGGGAAACAAACTGGAATATTCTGGAGGCATTTCAATCAGACAAATGTAACCTTGTTTGTATTTTAATGCTTAGATGCCGGAGTCAATGCAAATATTACTATTGCAGACCTACAGTGGTTCTATGGTGGATCCAGGCAGCGAAATTGCACATTGGAAGTTCTGCCCTAGATAGAGGGGAGGTTCTGATGCTATCACTCTTTATACCCTGTGATGGATGAGCTGGTGGGATGAAAGAGTTTATTTAGGTAGAGTGAACTGAGGCTCCACCATCACATATCAACCACACCGCCTGCCTCTGCACAAGGTGAGGGAGGCATAAGTTAGTGGAACAAGACATACGTTTGTTAACATCAGATGTCCTGTCCTACAGACCAGAAAATGGCCTACCTAAAAAGCATCAACACCTATTTGCCCTTTAATGTATGTTAAGTAAAACATTGGCTCATTTTTGGAAGACTTACTAAAATAATTTATACTAGCGCCTAGACAGAAATGTGCTTCCACTCACTTGTATGCAATGTTATAGAATATGTCATGATTCTTCCCTGTCAGGATGAATAATGTACAAGCATATTGCATAACATTATTTTTCTTGAAAAAATACAATTAGCACCTGAAGATATAACTGACATATTGGACATTATTCCATTGTGTTGATATATCTGAGCACTTAAAATCTGAGGGCGGCTTAGGTTTTGAATAGTGACCCCCGACTCCGTACCTTACACTTGCCACGCTGGGGCAGAAATTTTCAACATGAACTCCCCTATCTCTGAGCTTATAGGATTGCCTAATAAATTTAACCTGGATCATGGTTCAAAAGTATTTTACTAGTTTCTCTTAATTTCAGAACATTAGTTGAATTTAAAGGGGACACTGACTTCTCCCTTGAAGCGGCAGTTCACAGAAATGTTTTTGAAGATATTACATTTAAGATAGTTTACATGGTTAAGCTGTGCTACTATTTTATTGACCGAATGATTTCACTGGATGCCAGCTGTTTCAGCTTATGATCTACGAATTCGCCATTGTGTTCCCTGTCCCAGCAATCATTTTTCGGCTCTAGCAAAAATTAATTTAGCCTATGTGAATAAAAATGGTTAGTCTCATATTGTTGCTTCAAAAATGGAAAATTGATCAGATAGTTTTCACTTACTTACATTTCTTTATTTTAGAGAATGTGGTGTGGAGAGACTACCCAGAGAGCTTTTAAAAATAGAAAAGCAGCATCAACTTAAAAAACTATTAGAATTATTTGCTAACATTTATTTTCAGTCTAACAGTTTGAGTTTGTTGCTACCCATTTATCATTTTGTATGATGGTTGGACTTGGCCTTTTCTGAAGGGTCATCCCCAAACATTTTTCCTCACCCTCCTGTTTTCTGACCCCGTTTTTGCTGGCTTTAGTACTCTTCGCACTTTCCCACTGCTAACCAGTGCTAGAGTGATCTCTCCTTAAAACATGGTAGAATTGGCTTCTACCCAATGGGCATATTTAATTTACTCGTAAGTCCCTAGTAAAGTGGAACTACCTGTGCCCAGGGACTGTAACTTAAATGCTAATAGTGGGCCTGCAGCACTGACTGTGCCACCCAATTAAGTAGCACTTTAAACATGTCTCTGTCTACCATTGCAGCCTGCTTGTGCAGTTTTAAACTACCACTTCGACCTGTCAAAATAAACCTTTGGCCAGGCCCAAACCTTTCTTTTTACTCTATTACATCTAATAAGTTATAGTTTCCAATTCGAAGCAGTAACCAAATCATGTTTGGTTTCTTTGGAATTGTAATGAAAAATCCTCTGTCATGGTAAAGTCATGTTTTAAAATACAATTTTGGAAATGTCACTTTTAGAAAGTTGAAACACATAAAAGGTGATGGGAGGCTGCTTGCAATAAGACTAGCCATTGACAATAGTTTGCGGTAGCACTGCAACCTAGCATTCTTTTGCTCACCATGCCACCTCAGTTTGGACCCAGCCATATGCAAGTCAGTCTTGACCTTGTTCCTTCTGGGACATATAAGTCACCCCTAGGGTAGCCCCTGGACAGGCCAGAGGGCAGGGTACAATGTATTTAAAAAGTAGGACATGTACCTTTAGGTTTTACATGTCCTTGTAGTGAAAAACTCTTACATTTGTTTTTCACTACTGCAAGGCCTATCTCTCCCATAGGATAACATTGAAGTTGCTTTATTACATTTTATAAGGGCAACTTCCAAATGAGAAGAGATACCCAGTTCATGTTTGGTGTCTCTGGAATAACAATTCAAAATCCTAACGTATGGAGAATTCAGATTTTAAATTGCAATTCTGAAAATGACACGTTTTAGACAATTGCCTTTTTTCTTGCCTTAGCATTCAGTATCTGTAGCCTGTCTCTGATCACATGACTGGGTGTAGCTGACAGTTGAGCTTTATGTATTCCTCCTAGACAGCCACACACATTAGGGAGCTTATCTGTGCCTGGATGGGACATCACTGGCAAGATAGGAGGGAGGAGCTGGGCACAGCTCAACTTATACCTGAATAGGCTGTGTCCTGCCTCCACACAAAGGGCTACATACCCCCTGTAGTTAGTCTAGAACCAGGGCAGGGAAGGCATGATGCCTAGGGACTTCAAAGGAAAACCTCTAGAAACTTCTCCCATTTCAAAGAAAGACCCAGTTATAATTATTGGACCCAGACACCAACTCTTCAGCACACTTCTGGACCTGTGGATAATCTGCCAGAAAGAAGGACTGCTGTGCTGCTACAAGGAATATCATTCTGCAGACTGATGCTCTAAAGAAACTGCTGTCCTGCTGTGCTGACCTGGTGCCTGTTGCCTGTTGCCCTCTTTCCTGGGGAAGAAGAACTGAGCCTGCAACTTCATGTTGAACCCAAGACCCCAGAGTGACTCAAAGGAACATAGTCTGCTCGCCTCCTGATCTGAGCCTGAGGGACATAAAAAGCTCACCAACCAGCCCATTGACCCAGCTGCAGTGGTTTCCTGACGCCCAAGTGGTGCATCTCAGGTCCTGGGCCCTTGATGTGGCTCATAGGCTCTTTAAATAAATCTTTTGGGCTCTTTGTGACTGTGAACCAGTCCGTTCACACCGGAACCAAGCTATACGCACTGTAATTCAGCGCGAGCCACAGCCAGTCTGTCCCTTCGGATAGCAAGCAACGATTGCCCGTGGAGGACTGCCACCGCGAAGCACCAGCCCGCTCAGCAGTGACACCCTGCCTGTTCTTCAACCCACGCTGACCACCACTCGTGATGCTCTCCTTGTTCCCTGCGACCCTCTCCAAAGCAATCAGCACAAACCCTGAGCAGGTAAAACTTCTCCAGGACTAATCTGGAACTGTATCCGACTCGAGCACCATGGCGGTCTGCCTAAACTTTTGGCTTTGATCCAGTCCAGCGCGACCAAGTAGCCACGGTGGCACTTTACGCTTTTAGGCATTATTTTGCAGTTTATTCTTAATTCATAACTCTGGTTCTAATGATTGGATTTTTGTCATTTTGGTCTTGTTGTATTTATTAAATGAAGCTCAAATTTTCTAACCTGGTGCATGTTTTTTTATGTGGTGTTTCCACTGTTTTACTGTTTGAAGAGTTGCACAAATGCTTTACACATTGCCTCTAATTTGAGCCTGACTGCTCTGTGTCAAGCTACCAGGGGGCTGAGCACAGGTTAATTTGGGATTTGCTTGTGCCTTACCTTCACACGGATTATGGTTGCTGCTTGACCAGGGGTCACATTCCAGTCAACCTACAGCCCAATTTCTTACACTCACCATACACTTTTCGATTGTACCACTTCTTGCAGAGTGGTATATCTAGAGTAGATACAACCACGCACAATACCGAGTTTTAACAAGTGTGAGAATGCACCCAGTTAAACCTTAATCTTTTCTGTGCATATTTTTCTTCATCTGGGAGGAGAACGAAAAGGTGCATATCAAAATGCCAGGAATTGAGAATTTCATGCAACAATGGTCTATATGCTTTTCCCATTCCATGCATAATAATTTGTGATGGCCAGTAACTGTGGTTGAGCTATTGGAAGGAAATGGTAACTTCTGGCCTGGTATCCCTGTCAATAGCTACCTACCAGCCATTTTGGAACCGGCCCCTTAATGCTTTTCTGTCACCATAATATTTAGTGGCATTCTTTTTCCTTTGCCCTTGGGAGTTGGGCCTTACTACCCCTTCATGACCTCAGTGACATTACTTTCTCCATAAAGAACCATTACCTGGGATGATCAGAAGTTCGCTGCATTTTTCAGTGGCACCAAGAAGCGCAGAACCAAATATAAGCAGAGGGTTCCCACTTGGTGAACTTGGCTGAAACATAAAGCAGCAGGCAGATTGATTTGTCTTGACAGTTGAGGATGCTCAAAATTCAAGCGAGTCTCTCATACAAGGTGGCACTACGCCAGCCAGACCCTATATGTGTCTAAGGATGCTAATCAACAACAAACGAAAGGTAGTTTGCACCACCATTTAAGAGGGTGGCATCTTAAAAGTAAGTGAACGTTCTAATGTGCACTAAGGGGAAGGTGGATTCTGAGAGAGTTGGGCGGCATTTCAAAGTGAAGACAGTGGATCAGTGGAGCCACTTTCAGCACTTCAATTAAAGTGCTCGTGGAAAATGTGCGGTTGGTACACTTTATTTGCTTTAATTATAATATTTATTATTTTAGAGCATTCTGGTGGCGATTTTCGATATATGGCACAATGTGGTGAGGCAAATGTTAACTCGTGGTCAGAAAATGTAGACTTCTTCTGTGCCAGTTATAGAGCCTGCATAGTGAATTCAGATAATTTCTCAAGTCACCACTCATCAGATACCTGCTTGTGGTATTCACCATGCAAAATGGATGTGTCCTTAAAATGTGCTCACATTCTCACGCCATAGATAAGGAGTATTTCTCATTGTAATATAAAGTAGCCATACGTAAATCTAAGCTTAATAAATACTCAGCCAAAGCTTTTTCCCGGATGTTTGTTGCCACCCACCACCAGGGTCTTCACTACGAGATAAAGACCTAGGCAGGGACTTTCAATCAGATGTTGGCATCCCCACCTCTCCCACCAGTGGCCTGCCAGACCCTGTCATGAAAGAATCAGGCGGTGGCATTTGATGCCTTATTTGTACATGCTCTGAATGCTGGACAGAGGGCGGTCAATGGCATTTGGACCCATAAGCAGAGAGTTACTGGTGACCGACATTCTCCCCCACTGCAGTGAATCAGCAGGAACTCCTTGTGCATCAGGTAAGGAGCGAGAACTCCTGTTATCCCCATCACATAAGACACCATGGAATTACTCTCCAAGTTACCCCAATAAAAAGAGGAACCCGAGTATTTCATTGACTAACCCACACGCACTTGTGGTTCCAGAAAAAGAATCCTGACATTATCCCATCTTCGTTGGTGGATTTGCATTGCTTGGAAGGTAGTGCTGGGGGGTACCCTACTGCCGCAGGGCAGTGGAGCCCAGGGAAATATTTGGCATGCCCCCCCCCCCCAAAAAAAGAAGCATTCCATACACTGTAGTGAGCCAGTCAAGCTCCTAGATTCCCTAGGACCCCCAGGGCTAATGCCAGGGGTGGTTTCTGTCTAGTAGATATGCGGGCTGCAGTTTTTCTGTGGCCAATATGAGGTATTCAGCCACCAGGACAATCTTCCACCACAGCTCTGCTGTCCCCATCACTAAGCACAAGTACTGATAGTGGCCTTCTTGGGGTTATTGTGAGAGGAGGAGTTAGGTCTGGGTGGCGCTGGTGCTTCCTTCAATGTATAAGTGAGGTACTTACCATCCAGAGTTAATGA
This sequence comes from Calotriton arnoldi, assembly GCA_963921515.1. Classification (NCBI taxonomy): domain Eukaryota; kingdom Metazoa; phylum Chordata; class Amphibia; order Caudata; family Salamandridae; genus Calotriton; species Calotriton arnoldi. The sequence goes on from CAWUFW010014796.1 coordinate 318,022, forward strand.
GTCACATGCTCTTTCACATTATTGGACTTCATCACCAAACACATTTATATGCCGTGGTGGTCAGGACAACAGAGCAACTGTGTACTTTGAGCAGGTCAAATATACAACAATAGTAAATACAATCGGGCTCATTCATGGTATCTGTCTTTTGCAGTAATACTGCAGATCGATCATCTTGCTACCCATCCAGTTATTATCATATTACTTTAAATTTAGATGTAATTAAGGAATAATATGTGGGAAAGGTGTTTCCATGTGTGTTTTTCCTTGTGTTTTCCGTGTTATCTTTTGCGGTTATTTCTTGTTTTTTTGATTTTGCTTCAGGACACGAGTTTTCAGTGCAATTTCCTCTTATTACCAAATTTGCAATCAGGTATTAACCCCTTACTCTAAATAGCAAAGCCTTGCTAAACGTACAGGAATGGGATGGCTGCACGTTTATTTTTTCGGATCACTAAAAGTAAGGGCTAAAATGTTAGGCTGATGCTGCCTGACCTGTATTAAACTCTCTCTTAATTAACGCTATCTATCATGTGAGCACCCTGGTTCACAAACTTCAGCTGCGCAATGCTCTTTTCCGAAGAAAGGAAAAGAAAGATAAATGTAGTCAACCTTTTCAGGAGGTTTCTAGGTTAGTGTGGGCATCGATTCCAACGTCACGTCATAATGAAGAAGGATGGCATGTTTTATATCATTGATCGGGTCCACGTATTAGAAATAAAGGGAAGGTCTTTCAAGCCTTGCTTACCCTACTTTTCCAATCAAGAACAGCAGGTCAAAGAGACAAAGGTGGATTGAAATAATTGCCGTACTATATAAAAGAAGTTTTGTGCAGTGATTTATGTGAAGGCATTTATTGATTTATTTAAAATCCTAAAAACATAATTGTTCAAAGCAAGATTTCTTTAATGCTTGCACACAGCTGAAGAATTAAGGATATACTTGATTCTAAAGAAATATTAAGGTCCATATCACATACAGTAACAGTAACCTGTTAATCCGGTGGAGATAGCACATTCGCTCTAGATATGGTTGCTTGGAAACATGGAGAAACAACCCCTGCTCCGTATTTCTAAGCTGTGCTACACAGGTGCTACATCGAAGACTTCGTAAAATTACACATGCACTGTAGACCAAACTATTTTCTTAAAAGAGTGTGCATGGCTACTTTCTATTCCCCTGCCCAGGTATAAAATGAGATCATAATGCATCACGGGGGAAAATATCACGCCCAAGGGTCAAGGCACACAACGGAGCTGTGCACTTGTTCTGAACAAGTTTGTGTTGCTTGTATGCACATGCACCAACTTGGTAACCTCACAAGCTAGTGTATAAACTGCAGACAGCACAGCACGGAAGCTTGGAGCTGTGGTTGCCACTCTGCTTCTCCAGGTTCAAAGAGATGACCTAGTTCTCCATCAAGCAGTGAGGCAGTACTTCAAGCAGCAGGACAGTCATCCGATAGCAGCAGGGCAGTCCTTCTGAAATCTTCCACAGGTTCAGGAGTATACTGAATAGTTGTTCTGAGGGTCTATTATTTATACCTGGTACTGGCCTTTGTGTGTGGGGGGAACACCCTGTCCTACCCCTACAACTGGTTATGGAAAGTTTCTCTTTCCCCTGTCATGGCTCCATGAAGTCTGGGGTATCACAAAACTGGTGTCAGTTTCCTTTGTGTGCGCTTTAGGTAAGCCCCTTTGAAGTGTAAGTGTAGCAAGGAACAGGTCTGCCCACAGCCATCCTGGAAAGATGACCCATCCTGTCTACACTTAATCCCTTTTGTTTCACTGTGTGGAAGGAATACACAAAGCCCAACATCAGACCCATTCACAGTCAGACGAACCCGGATACACTGGCAGAAGGCAAACATGGTTAGGACAAGAAAATGGCAACCTTCTAAAAGTTGCATTTTCAGACATGTCATTTAAAATCTATGGGGTCCATTATGATGGCGGGCGGACTTTGTCCGCCCGCCATCGCAACGGAAAAAGGGACCGCCCGCTAGATGCGCGGCGGTCCCGCAATTCGAATTAGGATGCGCCCACCACACTGGCGGGCGCATCCCGCATTTCTTACATTGCGGCGGGCGGTGCTGTCAGCAGCACCCATCGCAATGTAAAAAAGGCATGTTGCGCATTTGCATGCACAACGTGACAGGCACCGCGCGGTGCCTGCCACCTTGTGCATGCAAATGCAGGGGGGTACCATAGGTACCCCCCATGTGCACCCCCCCACCCCCAAAATCTTGGGGGCCCACAACGGCCCCCGAAAGTGGAATCCGCCTGGCTTTCCATGGCGGAGTCTCCGCCATGGAAAGCCCTGCACCGCCGCCCATCATAATATGGATGGCGGTGTCTTGTAGACACCGCCACCATATTTGCGCCCTTTTCCGCCCGGTCGCCTGTACGACCGGCGGAAAACCGGCGGACGGTCTTTCCGTCCACCGGCGTCCCCACCGCCATCGTGATTTGGCGGGGGGAAATGGTAGGCGGGCGGTGTAAAATGGTGGGCGGATCGCCACCGCCATACAGGCGGTGGCGATCCGCCCGCTATTATAATGACCCCCCCAAGTTTACTCTTAAAGAGGATTTTAAAATAAGAGAGAGGAGTTGGCCTAACGGCTAGGGCGGTCGACCTCGAATCTAGGGAACTGGGTTCGAGTCTCGGCAATGACGCTGAACATCCTGTGATTCTGGGCAAATCACTTAATCTCCCCGTGCCTAACAAAAATGAATGTGTCCTCATGTAACGCAACTGGTGCTATATAAAGCGCTCTGATACCCGATACCTTCGGGTCAAGTTCGCGCTATATAAAACTCTGTTAAAAAAAAAAAATGTTTTTATTTAAGTCTACAAATGATATCACTCCCTGGTCCCAATCCAAAGTTAGCACTTATCAAATGTAATAAGGTAACTCAGTGTTGGTCTCTGGGAGAGATAGGCCTTACAATAGTAAAAAATGAATTCAGGAGTTTTTTACTACCAGGATATCTATAAATGAAACCAACATGCCCTACATTTTAATTACAATGCACTTTGCCTATGCACCTTTATGTCCTACCTTAGGGGTGGCATTTGTATTAAAAAGGAAGATTTAGGACTGGCAAAGGTTAATTCTGCCATGATGAAATAGCAGCTTAAAACTGTACCTCAGCCTGCAGTGACAGGTTTGAGACATGTTTTAAAGTGATACATTAGTGGTGGCACAATGAGTGCTGCAGGCCCACTGGTAGAATTTCATTTACAGACCTGGGTACATGTACTATCATATACTCGGGGCTTACAAGTATGTTGGCAGTGCCAATCAGGTGTAGGCCAATTTTGCTATGTTTTAGGGAGAGAGCATGAGGACTTTAGCACTGTTTAGCAGTGGTAAAGTGCACAGAGTCCTAAAGCCAACAAAAACAAATTTAGTAATGCAGGATGGGGTGAAGGCAAAAAGTTTTGGAGTGACCCCACAGAGATGGCCAGGTCCAATAATTGCGTTCTGAAAAGAGTTGATCAAGATGATTTTGCAGTCAAGATTGTGCATGTGATAACACAATGTATGTTGTGGATTGAAGCAAAAAAAAGATAAATGTTTTGTCTGAGATTTTTTAGAGAGTTTGTTTTATCATGATGTACAAGTGTATTTTTTGGGTTTATATCTCTTTATTGAGTTTTTTTACAGTCAACTGCTTACCTATATCCACTGGTTGATGAGAGGTTGTAAAGTAAATATTGTTGTTGAGTTATTCTGTCTCCTATGGCAGATCGAAATAAAAATACCAACAAGCTCAGTAAAATCCAAAAACAAAGAAGACATCTTTCTAACTTTCCTCCTCGGTCCTTACACATCTGCTGAATTAAAAGAGTAGTGTTCCAATTCATCCCGAAGATTCTGGATTTGATCTCAATTTTAAGATTCCTAAGTATTTACTTCCTGTTGTTACTGTCCTAGCAGTTGTGAGGGGTTATGCCAGATAATTCATAAGGAAAAACTGGCACCTGCTGCTTCAGTTTTCTCCAATTCTTGTGATAGATATGTTAAATAGGACATCCATATTTGTACAATATATTTTTTCCATTTTTGTTCTATCATGTGAGCTGTTTTATCAATTTGATAATTTGAGAATGCCATTCAATGAGGTCTGACGTCCTGTTCTTGCCCCATGATGTTGGGATATCTTATGTTGGCACAATTTCGGGCTGCAAAAGCATGACCTTCGCCATCTCACTCTCCTCGCATATACCTTCTCAGGGGCACTTCTTAATTGGCCCCCTGGCCCAAGCTGACATTTCACCCAGGCCCTGCCTGACGCAATTGCCAATTAGACAAGCAAAAAAAACAACTTCACTGTATTGGGAGATCTCAATATCCACATGGAAGAGCCTGTAGGCCTACAAGCCTCCAGGCTCTTGCAAGACCTCTCTACCATCCAACTCTCTAAAATGATATCTGGTACCACTCATGAGAAAAAGGCCACTTACTTGACCCTATCTTTACGAACTACCCTCTCTTAAATGTGCGGGACCCGCTTTCGATAATTTGGGCTGACCATTTCATGATCCCCATGGTCCTCAACATTCAAAGATCTCCTCCTGCCCCAGTCTAAGTACCTGGAGAGACCACAGCTGGGCTGTATTGGATAATAAAAATTGGATATAGGCTCTTAACACTTCAAGCCCGACATGGGCACTGACCCCTCAATAGCAAATGGCAAGGTCTCTCAGTGGATCACACAATCACTCTATCAAATTATTCCCATAGAAACCCAAACCAGGCATGCCAAAGTCAAATCCGCCCCTTGTTATATCCCTACTTCCGGACACTAAAACAAGAGTGCAAAAAAGCTGAGCGGAAATGGAGGAAAGACTATAGCGAAACAAGCAAATCAAACTATCAAGATGTAATAAGAAAGTACCATTCCAATATCAAAACCACTCAAGTTGCCTACTATGATGCAAAAATCAACCATGCCTCTAACGCCCCATGAAATATTGTAGGTCATCAAGGCATTACTGGAACTCACCTCAAACTGCTCCACCCCTGAAACGTCAGTACCCAGGTGCAATGATCTTGCCAGATATATTTTTTTAAATCACCGAGATCTACCTAACTTTTCAAAATTCTCCTAAAGACAAAAGCACCACTCCCAAGAGAGACAAGCAGGAAAAAAGGAATGATGGCCTTATAGTAATCTACAACATGACTTTAGATTACTTTGCAGCTCTTTTTTGGCAAAATGAATGTGGCCTCCCCACTAGATCCTGTCCTACCATGTATCCTTGCCAAAGTAGCAGAATATATCTTCTCTACTCTATTAGAATGCTAAATCTCTCATTAGTAAAGGGAATAGTGCACTTGGCATGGAAACATGCCACGGTAAAAACCTTATTAAAAAGGCTACCCTGGACCCTCTTTATCTAGAAAATTACAGACCGCTGCTTCCTCGTCTGAGCAAAAATGCTTGAAAAAATGTTAACCAGTCCATCTCAGAATACCTAGAACTTAATAACATTCAACACCCAACCCAAACAAGGTTTTGACCTAGGCACATCATGGAAACCACCCTTTTGACAGTAGTGGAGGAATCAAAGAGGCTGCTGGATCAAGTAGGCTCTGCAGCCATCATTCTCCTTGACCTAAGCGCTACCTTTGCCACTGTACATTATGGCATTCTTATCAAAAGAATTTCCAGTGCAAGAGTCTTAGGCCCAGCTCTGAAATCGCCCAACTCTTTCATGAGCTGGACCCTGTACCTCTGACATATTCCCTCTAAACTGTGGAGTACTCAGGGCTCTTCATTAAGACCCATGCTATTCAACCTATATATGCGCCCGCTGGCAAACATTGTATTGCCATTTGGGATCTCCATAATCTCATACGCAGACAATGCAAAACTGGTTTTCTCTCTAACTCCCAAACAGGATCCCCAAACCCCCTATTTGGGCCCCTGTCTGGAGAGAGTTGCCAGTTGGATGAACAAGTCCTGCCTCAAGTTGAATGGGGATAAGACCGAGCTGATGACGCTAGGAAACAGTAACAATCCCCACTTGAGACTAGGCTGGCCAGACTGCCTGGGTTCAGCTCCCACCCCCAAAACAGTTCTAAAAAGTCTGGGAGTATGGCTGGACAAATCTTTGTCTATGGAAGCCCAGGCTGTAAAGCTCTCAGCCAGCTGTCATGGCATTCTTAGAATGCTCTGTAAAATTCTGCACTTACTCCCCCTTCTCTCCAGAAAGCTTGTGGTCCAGGTGCTGATTCTTTCCTGCCTGGACTATAGAAACGTATTCTACCTGGGAGCTCCAAACTCTCTCACCAAGAAACTCCAAGTAGCACAGAATTCTACAGCCAGAACTCTGCTGAATATTTCCACGCATAACTCAGGCCGACATGCCTTAGCATCCCTCCACTGGCTCCCAGTTGCTCAGAGGATCAAATTCAAAGCCCTCTGCATAACCCACAGGGCCCTGTCGGACAACGGCACTCCTATTTCTCGACCTCTGGTCTCTTACTACACTCCTAGTAGAACCCTTTGATCCTCCAATGCCTGACGGGCAGTGGTCCCATTCATCAAAAAGGCAAGAAGTGGGGGAAGGTCCTTTGGCTATAATTTGGCCAAGCTATGGAACCCCCTTCCCCATACTTTGCGGACAACTGACAATTAATTTTCTTTTCATAAACTTTTAAAAACCTGTCTATTTGAAAACATACCTCTCTAGAGCACGTGGTTTAGTCTATGTTGCACTGATAGCCCTGGGATACTGACGGGTAGCTACGCGCTCTATAAATGCTGCATAGAATAGAATTCTAGGCTGAGGCTATCTGCCTCCATTTAATCGAATGTAGTGGGAATGTATGTTTCTTTGGCAATATCAAAATAATATAAACAGTAATTCTCTCAATTTCCAAGTCACAAATTAAATCTGTAGCCCAAGAAACACCCTCCTAAGAAACATGCAGTTTGGGGCAGTGCGATAGGGGGTGAAACTGTTTGCTACTTCGTCCACATTTCCTATAAACATGTGACATTTTCTTGGAATCCCATGAGTGTAGTTTGTCAGGACTATATTAGCTGTATAGTATAGTTTAGTTTTGTGCATGTGTTGTGTCACACCCATCTCCCCATTCCTCATTGCGCTGCTCTTTTAGTTTGTTCTCCCATTTTTTCTGTTCAGAATATTTCTTTATTGTCAGGGGTGTTCCTAATATTTGGTATAGCTGTGATATCAATCTTTTATTATCTTTCATAGTTAGTAACAATTTTTGAGATGGTGTTACATGTCTAATGGCATGTGGTTTAATTGTAGGTTGAAGTCCCAGGGCCAGATTTATCAAAGTTTTGTGTCGCCCTTGCACCACACAAGGGTGTGCAAGGGTGATCCAAAACCTAAGTGAAAGAAGGATGAATCTGGCCACCAGTATCTGATTTGTTGGTATCTATATCTGTATGACTCGAGTTGAATATATTCTTGGTTCAGATTTTTAAAAGACATTATACCTGCCTCTGTGACAAGATGTCTGATTCTCAGTCTTTGTTTATTTTCCCACTTCTCAAATGATGTTTTGTACATCGCAGGGGTGAAATCTGAGGGGCCTATTTACAAGCCCTGTGTGCCGCCGAAATGAAGCGCACAGGGTTTAGCCACATCTACAAGGCCAAGTAAAGCCACCCTGCATGGCTTTTCATGGTCTTGTAGTTATGGAGTGAAGTAACACAGCGTAAGTCGCTGCAATGTCTCACACTGCAATGGGGGTGGGGGGTGCCATGGGTGTTACGGTTGGTGTTCCCACTTAACACCCATTGCATTTGACACATTCCCAGATTTACAAAAATCTGTAAACCTGGGAATGTGTCAAAATCTTACGCCTCCCCTGGGGAAGCGCAACGAGGAAAAATATCTTTATTTCTCCTCCTTTTTTCCTCTTTCTATGTGTGCTGCATTCTGCAACACACTAGAAAGAGGAAAAAGCCTTTACGGATTATTTTTGTGCAAGAAGGTTTCCCTTCCTGCACAGAAACAATCCTGTCTGCGACGCAGGCATCCGTGCACCACGGTGCAAGGATGCCAGTGCCAGCACAGCGGGGAGGGCAGAAATGCACCGTATCTTGTAGATACGGCACATTTCTGCCCTTTTCCTGTGGTGCAGGGCAGTGCTTCAAGGTTACTTGATGCGCTGCCCTGAACCACAGGGCTTGTAAATAAGCCCCTGAGTTTTTCACCATTGGTATAAATAGGGTTGGCGTTGTGGTCTATTATCTTACCTGTGCCATCGTATTCAACACTGCTAGAGCTGCACAAGTGATAGAGGAAGAATGTGGACACATTTTTCTATATTGTTGGTGATTGCTAGAACTATTAGTCCTTCACCACGAGTGAATTCTCATCACCGACCAACATATGAGCAGGAATGAACCAATTAATGAAATTGAACTTATAATTTGCTGTTGCTACGTAGAAGGAGTTCTGGCACTAAAGTCTCATATGACATAGAGGATTGTGGCAGATCATAATGCCAGTTGAAAAATTCAGGTTATTATATTTTCCCTACATAAATGATGGTTAGAAATTGAGGGGATATGAAATGAAAAAGAGTTTTGCTGACAAGGAAGAATGGGACATGCCTCCTTTGTCTACAAAGCTTATTTTCTAGTACCACCGCTTGAAACAGTGAGGCAGTGCGCAATTTTCAGGAAGACACATAGGGCCATATTATCAAGAACGGCGCAAACATTATCGCCGCTTTAGCGGCAGGAAACTGCCGCTAAAGCAGCGAGTAAGGGCTTGATAATATGCTCTGGAGAATTCCAATAGAAGTCCAGGTTCTGGTGTCAAGGACATCAAACCTGGGCTTCTATTGGAATTCGCCAGGGCATATTATCAAGCCCCTTATCGCCGCTTTAGCGGCAGTTTTCTGCCGCTAAAGCGGCGATAATGTTTGGGCCGTTCTTGATAATATGGCCCTTAGAATGAAAATCTTTTCTTGATATAGACTAGGCCAACCTTATGCAGAGTTAAAGAAAGGGTCATACACCTTATGTATTTGTATACCAGAAGCCAGTGCAAGGAATTTTTATGTGCTCTGTTGAGACTTGTCGAGGGATTATATGAATAAGCCAAGCTGCTGCACACTGGACTACTTGTAAGTGTGGGAGAATATAGTGCAGCTAAAGGCAATTGCCACAGCTAATCCTTCAAGAAAACAGCACCTCTACTACTGTTTCACTCATGGACAGAGGCAGCAAAGGAAACATCTTGGAACTCACTCTAAGAATGTGGAAGCATTGACCAAGTTGGGTTACAAAAGAGAGCTAATTTTCGATGATCATGCTTAGCCTTTTGGTGGACATTACTGGTGCAGTTCCTCTGGCCACCACCCAGGTGTCCCGACCAAGGACTGATTATCAAAGATCGGAATTTCAGTTTTATCTCTATTCAGTTGTAAACAATTAAGGCTCATCTGAAGTGTCACCGTGGACATACATTCCTCGAAGTTAAATGTGATGCTTTCTGAACTTTTGGCAAAGGACACAATAATTTGTGTATCATCCGTGGTCGAAACAATATTGTGAGTGAAAATTGTACAAGAGAGGCTAATAGAGAGCTATAAATATTAAATAGCGTAGCCTTCAGCTAAGATCCCTGAGGTACTCCGCAACATATTGAAAAAGTAGGGGAGTGAAAAGGAAGAAGAGAGACTGTCTGTGTTATGTCTGAACCATCCAAGTTCCTGCTTATAGATTCCAAAGTCAGTCAATCTGGAAAGCAGCACTGAATCATACACAGTTTTGAAGGCTGTGGAGAGGTCCAAAAGGATCAGCGCGGCCAAGCAACCTTGGCCCAAAATGGTTCTTAGATCGTTCGCCATAGGCAACAGAGAAGATTTAGTGCTTGGAGGGATGTCAAAACCTAGACCGTGCTGGGGCAAGTACAGGGCTTTCTACTACATAGGCTGATAACCGAGCATTTATGGAATTTTAAATGACTGGGAGGAGTAGAAGGGCTATAATTCTGTCTTAAGTTATGAGCTTGGCTAAGGACTTATACATTTCTTATTGTTGTGTGATCTTACCTTATGAATTCCAGTGTTTCTGCAACTTTTGATCTCAGTTCAGCTAACTTCCATCTATCGAACACTGCCAGTTTTTCCTTCTGCTCTCTGTTGCCTTCTATTTATGCTTTGCTTCATTTTTCTATGAGTTCCTCCATTTGTCAAGATATTAAACTTGTGCTCGCTGGGTTTCACATTAATGCATGCACGCAGAAGTGTGCACTTTGCCAGCGATTCAAATTCATAATATTTCGCCTGGTGCAGTTTCTGCTGTCAGCTACTGATGGAACTTCTCACACCTCTTCATGTCTTTACTACTATTTCTTCACTGATGGCTGCCTCATTTCTTTTTTTCCAGAGCTCTTCATGTTTCAGCATCTTTGCTATACTGAGACTTCCGAGAAGGTCTCACTGATTTACGTGGCATCACACGTAGGTGGCTGGGCACTCTGGGTAGGAGCTTTTCAGGCCTAATATCACTTCCATCACAGCATACATTGGGGAATGCTCAGTTACTCACTGGTAATCTTCATTACACTGAGTCCTGGTCTTCTAAATCCATTCTTACGCATGAGCAGTTCGCCTGCTCCACAGAAACTATTACCTAGCTGAGGTCAAAATACATCCCCCAATATGGCACTGCCTACCCAACATGCATAAAGGGGGAAGTACATCACTAAGACATCCTGAGAATACCAAAGAAACTCATAAGAAAGAAAAACAAAATAAACATCACCATAAACAGAAACCAGGGAGGAAGGGACGGGCTTAGGAATGGAATGGGTAGACCAGGACTCGGCATAATGAAGGTTACCGGTGAGTAACCGGACATTACCTCCTCGTCCATCTTCCCATCCCATTCTTTATGCATAAGCCCATACCCAAGCGCATGATGATTAATTCACACAGCAAGCAAGAATGACACAACATACTTGACAGTGAGTGCAAAAAATAGCACAAATCACAGATCGTGTACAGCCGACAAAACATGAGTGCCAAACTCTGCGGACGCAGCCATCACCAACTGAAGATGGTAGTGGGAAACAAAGTTAAGGGGAGAGGCCCACGAAGCAGCATTGCAAATGTCATGCAGTGACACACCCTGAAACACTACCAAGGATGAGGAAACACCCCAAGTCAACTGCCCCTGGACTCAAAGAGGGAAGAGGACGGTGAGCAACCATGCAAGACAAGACAAAAGAGCACAACACCCATCGAGTCAGAATGGGCAAAAAAGGCTTGAGACCCCTCCCAAAGAGACCATAGGCAACAGACAAGAAAGTCACCTCTCCCAAATGCACTGGAATGGCCCAGGGAGATGTGAAGGGTCCACAACACTTCCAGAGAAGACGTGTCAGGAGAAAACACCAGAAGGGAAAAAACATAAGGCCAATGGAAACCAGGAGTGCAAAGTAGGACCAGTCAATGTCAGAAGCACCAATGGAAGACCTCGGGCGGGAAACGGAGAGATGGAGACAGGACTCTGAAGCAAAAAAACTCTCCAAAAGGCGAGTCACCAATGTAGAGAAATAAGACCTAACTGAGCCCATGAAGGCCAGAATAGAGGCCCATTGGGCACGGAGAGTGGAGAACCAACATAAAATAATCCCCCGAAAGAAACGACGCCCTGGCCAAATCACAGGAAACAGATCAAGAGTCAAAGTTTCTCCAATGATGACTGTAAGACATCAGTGGCAAAGAGCCAACAGGCACAACCTCACAAGTGGCAAACGCCCAGCCGGAGGCACAGGAGAGAAGACCTGCTGAGAAGAGGAGCAAGCAGTGGAGATGGGTGTATGGGAAACCACCAATGCAGACAAACTGTCAAACCCTCAAGACAAGGAAACCGTGGTATTGAGACTAATACAGAACTTTCAAATAAAACCATGATCAACTTTCCTGACCTCACTAGGCAACATGTCTGCAGCGCAGAAAAAAAACAACAAGATGTCCAAGTGATGTGCTTCCCCCTTTATGCATGCTGGGTAGGCAGCGTCATATTGAGGGGAGTATGTTGACCTCAGCTAAGAAATAGTTTCTGTGGAGCAGGCTGTGAGAAGTTGGCCTGGAATATGCTGTCCACTAATTAAAGTGGGCACTTTGCACCAGTCCAAACGACCCTTATGATGTATGAGGTCAAAGATAACCTTTAGAAAGCTATCCTAGTGGTAGCTGTGGAGAGCAGCCTTCAGGCTTAATGTTGAAGGAATGTAAAGCAGCTTGTTTTACCAGAATATCACCTCCTGAATGACTAAATGAAGGGAAACCACAAAGTATTATATAAAAATATGTATTTATTAATATAACACTCTCTACTATCCTCTACATGAGGATAGAATACAAAGCACACAATATGAGATCAATAGAACAGTTGTAAGTAGCACAATACACAGTGGGCTCCAGGGGGAGACCAAACCATATACTAAAATAGTGGTATAACAGTCACGACTGAGATCAAGATAAGGTCTGGAGCACGCAGAATCGCTGGGACCCCAAGGAACCACCCAAGGTGAGTAGACAGGGACCCCACGGGGGCCGGGTGCAGTATGGGAACACGACCGTGGGCTCCGTACAATTCTATGGGGAAGTCGCGGTTACACTTTTACAGTTTAAGGACCCTTCTAAGAGGACTTCGAGCAAACCCGTTGGAACTTAAGAGTTTGAAGAGCCACCCCACCCGGGGATACCGAAGTACCCAACTTACCTATCCCAGAGGAGCCGGGTGCATAGGTCTGAAGTGGCGTCGGAAACTGCTGTTGTTCTCAATGGAGAGCTGCAAAGAAGTACTGCTGCCGTGAAGGTGAAAAGGGTCCGGTGGAATCCAAGCCTGGATTCAGGAAAGATGGAACCTGAAAGCAGAGGGGACAGAGTCTGGGTCACTTCAGAGTGACCAGGGGCTCGGTAGACGAATGCCCACCAATGACAGTTGCTTCACGTGCGAAGAAGGGATGCTTGACTCTGCAGCCACGAGGACCAGGAGATGTCGAGGATGACCAGGAGCCGTAGGTGAGCTGTCCTACAAAGGATGTCGAGTGCTGAGGGGTCGGTGTCCGGCGGGACCACCAAGACTTGGCAAAAGCAACCCACGCAGGAAAGTCAAGCAGGTTACGGTGTGGACCATCAAGGTCCAGGGGACTCACCAAGCAATGGGGAGTCAGGGCACATCCGGAGCAATCAGGAAAGCCCAACAGAAATCAAGATGACCCTCCGGAGGACCCACAGGCCGAATGACCAGGAGTCGCGAGGGGACCTTGAGCAAGACTGCAAAGTACCAGCCAACGGAGCACTCGGTGTGAGGAGGCAGAGTTCTTTGACACAAATACTGCTCAGGGTCAGGACTACACGAAGTCCAATGCACAAGCTCAGGAATTGCCAACAAGCATATGCACTTGCAAATGGACGCGGTGCACAGGGGTTCAGGTTATGCAGTCCCCACAAGGGAAACTGTCCTCAAACTTGGTGAGAGGGCCGATCAACCCCAGGGACCTTCAGAAACCCACCTCCTGTGTTGCTGAAATCTTTGGAGTCCGCAGGAGCTCAGGAGCAGCAGACCGGTCAGTTGCAGTTAGGTGCCTGCGAATGCAGGGGAGTGACTCCTTCACTCCAAGGGAGATTCTTCAGTTGTCCTTCGTGCACCACAGGTCCTGCACGGAGACTGTATGGAGCAAGGGCACAGACAATGCTTTGGACGGAGAGGGAGACAAAGTCGGGCCCAGTCGGAGTCCAGCGAAGTCCAGAGTGTCCAGACAGTCGAAGGTCAGTGGTTTCTTCTTGTAGAATCTTGTCCACGTAAAATCTAAAGTCTTACGGCCAGGTAAGCCCTTTTGTACCCACGGGAGAGGGTTGGACAGATTCAGGGTACCCTCCTAGGGGAGGGGCACGACAGAGGGGTGGTTACACCCATGTCCTTTGTCCAGTTTTTTGCCAGAGCAGGAGCCAATGGCTCCCAGAACTGGTTTGAGCTGGACTATGCACAGGGACACCGAATTTGTCCCAGGTGCAGACTTTCAGGCACTCTCAGAGTGCACCCACCCAGCCCCAATATACTAAACCCTGTCTGGGAGGTGGTCACACCTCCCTGTGACAGGATGCCTATTGTGCTGCCTTCCGCTGCTCGAGCTTGGCTCAGCAGCAGGAGGGCAGAAATGTGTCTCTAGTCGGCAGCATCCATTTTGTGCTGGCCGGGTCGAGAAGGCTGGCACCGGTTAGACCAGTGACCCCACGAAGCTCGCTTCTGAAGGGTGGAATCATACGTGGAGGTATGATTCCAAGGTGTTTGATACCAAACACGATATGTTTCTATGCAGCCGTTTTCGAGATAGCATTTACCACGAGGTTATAATGCACCTCTACCTATATGTCCGGCTGAGTCACAGACAACCCGGGAGAATGATCTCTGAAGGCTGCAGAGGGGCTCTGCTCATGCAGGGGCACCCTCTCACTAAAAACCCAGCACCCTGCATTCAGAATTGATAAGGCCTGCTATAGGGGTGACTTAAAAGGTTTTAAGTGTAGTGACCTGTTAGACTTGGCACCATTGGCGTGGGTCTCCCTTCCATTTTTTGCTGTTGCCTCTTATGTTTTGCTGGTTTTAGATGCTTTTGGGCACTGTGCCACTGCTGTTCAGTGCCACAGTGCAAGTGCTCCCTACTGTAAATTGATGTGTTGTTTAGTAACTCCATGATTGGGTTATTTGATTTACTTGTCAGACCCTAGTACAGTGCACCATGGGTGCCCAGGGCTTGTAAATCAAATGCTGCTGGTGGGCTTGCAGCACTGGTTGTGCCACCCACAGAAGCAGCTTGTAAAGTATGTCTCAGGCCTGCCATTGCAGAGCCTGTGTGCAGTCTGTGACTGCCATAGTCGACTTGGCAAGTGCACCCACTTGCCAGTCCCTAAACCTTCCCTTATCTTCATATCAGACACCCCTAAGGTAGGCCCAAGGGCAGGGTGCATTGTAAGTATAAGGTAGGACATGCCCTGGTGTGTGTGGCATGTCCTAATAGTGAATTACAGCCATTTTCGTTTTTCACTATTGCAAGGCTACCTGTTCCCCATAGGCCAGAATGGGCAGTTTGATTATTACACCTTATAATCCTAACTGACCCAGGGAGCATGGTAGAAAAACGAATTTAGTATGCCTGAACTCAGGATGATAAAATACATCTTTTAGTGAAGTTGGTTTTAACATTCTGTGTTTGAAAATACCACTTTTAGAAAGTAGGTATTTTCTTGCCTAACCATCCAGCTGCCTCTGCTCAGGTTGTGTATAGTATGTCTGGGTTTGTGAGTGACAGGGGCTGGGGGATTCCAGGAGGCAGGGTGAGTCAGCACTAGGCTGAATAGGTCTGCCTGAAGGAGGATGGGTGGGAGGAGTTGCACCTGGGTCTGAATAGGGCTGTGCCTGCCTTCCACAAGGCTGGCTCCACCTCCTGCCGGGCGTCTGATGGCTCTGCCCCTCACTCTCAAAGGAAAGAAGGAGTCATGTACACAAAGTGCTCCAAGACTGACCAGAACTGGTTTGGACTAGGCAAAGGCCTCTCTGCCTTCAGAGAACAAAGGATTTCTGTGTATAAGTACTGGGGCCCAGACCCCATGAAATTAGATCACTTCTGGGAAATCAAGAAACCTTTTGCCAAGAAGAAGAACCGGAGAAGCTGAAGGAGGAGTACTGCCCCTGTGCTGTTTTGCTGATTGGGGTTGGCCTGCAATAGTTGCTTTCTGCCAAGGACAGGAGAAAAGACTTTGCTGTGCTTATCATCTTGAAGAAGAGAATCTCCAAGGGCTTGAACTGAGCTTGCCTCCTGCCTGAAGTGAATGAATGAATGAATATTAGATTTATAAAGCGCTAACTTAGCCCAAGGGCATCAAGGCGCTGCAAAGGACTAATGTTCAACCGGATAGGATGCTCAAGCTAAAGTCTGTGTAAAAAGCCAGGTTTTCAGGGCCTTGCGAAAAAGAGAGTATGACTCAAGACCCGATAAACCATCCGGAAGAGAATTCCACAGCCTGGCAGCAGCAGTGGAGAAGGCTCTGCCTCCCCATCTAACCTTCTTAAACCTAGGAACCACCAGCAAGTTCATGCTGGCAGACCTAAGCTGCCTGGTAGGGATATAGCGTTGAAACATTGCCTTGATGGCCTCAGGGCCAGATCCATAATAGGCATTGTGAGTCAAGCACAAAGTCTTGAAAAGGATTCTACGATCCAGAGGTAGCCAATGCAGCGAGATGAGGGAGGCCGAAACAGAGTGATACTTTGGCAACTCCAACACCAGCCTCGCTGCAGCATTCTGCACCATCTGTAACCGTCTCACCAGGCTCCTTATTAATGCCCAAATAAAGGGCATTACAATAATCAAGTCTGGACAGTATCAAAGCAATCACTGCCTGCTTTCGTGATGAAAACGACAGGAACTGTGAAATTTTCCTAAGCAGCCTGATTATTCCAAAACAGATAGACACTGTTTTGCTAACCTGTAGGTTCATGGACAGAGAAGTGTCAACCATAACCCCCAGATTTTTCCCATGGGAAACAGGAGAGGGACAACTGCCCATGGTGTCAGGCCACCAGTCATTAGACCATATATCGTGTTGGTTGCCAAAAATCAGGATCTCCGTTTTTTCCCCATTCAATTTAAGATAATTCTCCACCATCCAAGATGAGACTGCCTGCATACAACTTTTGAAATTTGCGGTAGCTTCACTGATGCTGTTAGTGATGGACACCATGATTTGAGTGTCATCGGCATAAGACAGCACCTCACAGGGACACAAAGACTTCACCCCTTCTGTTTGCCTGCATCTAGAACTGCTGTTTTAGCTGCTAACAGAAGGAAATTGCAACACCGACGCCGGCGAGCGACTCCGTAACCTGCACCGAAGCTGTGGGCACTGCTCGTGAAGAGCACGACGCACCGCCCCGACTTGCACCGTAGGCCTGACGCCTGCCGATGCCGTGCGACATCGACTCCGAAGCCGTCACCGAGGCCGCTGCCTGCACCGGAGCCGAGGACACCGCTCGTGACGCTCACGACGCATCGTCCCGACTCGCACCGCAGCCCCGACTTCACCGACGCCAGGCTTCATCATCGCAGAGCCGATCCTCGACGTGGGTGACCCCCGAATCCATCGACACCGCACCATCGTAAGGAACCGACGCCTCGCCGCCATCCGTGACGTCACCTCCCCGACACAGTAAGGAACCGACGCCTCACCTCCCCTGTGCTGCAGTAAGGAACCGAGACATCACCTCCCCCGTGGTCGTAAGGAACCGACGCCGCCGGCGCCAACGAAGCCTCACCTCCCCGACGCCGTGCACCGTCTTTGTTTTCATCGAATTCCAGGTACTGTTCTTTGTGGGTCTGCTCGACTCCGGGCCCGACGCCGCGCACCTCGCGGTCGGCGCCGTACTTTGGGATTTCCACCGGTCACGACGTCGTGATAACTCCAAGTGGAGTTATTTGTTGCTACAAGCTTTATTTTGATTGACTATACAATTTTTGACGATAACGTGAACTGTCTCTATCATTTTAAGTCTATTTCAGATTACAGTAATGTGGATTTTTGCTATTGGGTCTTGTGTTAAGTCTATATAAAGATTACTTATTTTTACATACAACCTGTGTGGTGTCCATCTGTAGTGTCTTCACTGTATTACTGTATGTGTTCACAAATGCTTTACACACTGCCTCTGAGATAAGCCTGTCTGCTCGTGCCAAGCTACCAGGGGGTGAGCAGGGGTTATTTTAGGAGTGTACCCCCCTTATCCTGACTAGAAGCAAGGGTCCCTATTTGGACAAAGGTGCAAACCATTGCCAACTAGAGACCTCCAATTCTAACATGACCTATAGATATAGTGAACGTATATCTAAAGTAAGTGGTGCAAGTACCAATTTACACGTGTTGCTGTAGCAGACTTGCAGTTCCATTTTGCATGGCCTCTCTTGGGTGGCATAATACATGCTCCAGCCCATGGGAGGCCTCTGGGGTACCTATGCCCTGGGTACATGGGTACCATATACTAGGGACTTATAAGGGTACCCCAGTATCCAATCTGGAGTGTACCAAAGTACATGTATGTCAATTTAAGGGAGAAGCAGATCGACTGGGGTCCTGATTAGCAGGATCCCAGTCAGACTAGTCAAAAACCAGCAAAACACCAGGCTAAAAGTGGGGGTAACTATGCAGTCAGATCCTACCTTCCTACACAGGCGAACTGCTCATGAGTAAGGGATGGGATGGGAAGACAAGAGTTGATTATTCTCTTTTCTCGTTGTTCCTGCTGTCATCTTCTTTCTTCTGGACGATCTGGCATTTGACCCTTGGTGTTCCAATGGTTTGAAGATACTGATTCTTGCTGTGCTTGGAGGATCCTGTAGAAATGCACTTCCTCCTTTGCTGAGTCAGCCATCACCGCTGTGATGCATATAAGTGATGTATTAATTAACATTTGCAGTGAAGCGTAATATTAGCAATGGTTTTTTTTGGTGATCAGTTTTCTAACAATATTGCTTGATGTTAAATCAAATTAAAACCCCCCAAAAATAAAGACACATGACAGTGTGTAAATATAATCTTCTTTTCATAATGATTAAATGTCAATATCTCTTTGCAGCTGTATATGACCACATGTACTTACATATACAATACCGAAATCTGAATGTTGTTTTCTTATTAACTTGAAGTGATTTTTAGCTCAATATGCTTGCTAAGTTTCATGAATCTAGTAAGCCACGAAGATATTTTAGTCAAAGCATAGCCTTACTTTAAATATCGGCAACCAGAAGCACAATTTTAAGCAATTAATGAAGTCAGTAGTGTGTTCATGTATTGCATTTCTACTTCAAGGATGACTTGCATTTTCTTTGTGAGAATATCCTGGCACCTGCTCATTAGATATGTTTCACTGAAAGTAACAAGTTACCTGTCAAGTGTTTGTGCTCCATAGACTTGTGTTGAGGGAAAAATGTATATAAAGACTTAATTTTGTTTGCATTTTAGCACTGCATGCCCCAAATGGCTGTTTTGGGAGACAGCACTGGTCATTGAAATGATAATTGTTTTTTGATTATTTTACTGTTCTGCTCATTAGGATTGAATTAAACACGTTAAACTTTTGGCTTTCCAAAATGTTTTTTTTTTAACATGAGGGCACTAAAGCACATTGCTGTCACTACTTTTTAATCGACTCACTTTCATATTTGGAATATCGTTTGTAGGGTTATTCTCCCTTGATTATGGATTTGAATTAATGATAGCTATTTATTCTAAACAACACTTCAGAACATATAATCATCAATAATTTCGATGTCATACATGGCTCCAAGATGCAGCAGTGACACATTGCTCTCAAGGTTCTTTTTGATAACATAGGGAAATATTACTGTATATATATATATATACACACACATACACATACATATTGTGTTGCAATTGGGTTCTGCCCATTCAGTATGCCTGGATTATTTAGCTTTTTGGATCACCCAGCTTTGGACATTTTAATGTGGGTGAGTCTCACTACATGTATTTTACCCATAGTAATCACATGCAATTGGACTGCGCATGTGTACCACCAGTGTCCACCTTTTAAGACAAGGCTGCTGTGGCGCAGCTAGGGTAAGGGGCACCTGGATCGTTACACATGAACGTGTGTGCACACGTGGGTGGGTAGCGCGTGAGAGCTACCTATATCTTGCGCCCATGCCATGCATTTTTTTTACCTCACATATGACATCACTCATGACATATTCTATGACATCATTAATGACATCACTGATGACGGCTCAAATGACATCATTGATGACATCACTGATGACATCATTCAATGAGAACACCTTTTTATATAGTTTACATAGTGGGAGGTAACCTCCATACTACATTTGTACCTAATTTTGAACAGCCTTTGTCCAGCTAATGGTTGTAAGTGTTTACAAAATACATGTGCTCTTAATGCATCATAGATGTGTAGAGGTATTGAACACGTTATAAATCTTTGTATTGAAGACTAACTCTATGTGCAGGTGACAGTTGATGACTTGTAATCAGCATGCTCCACACACGTTTTTGGCTCTGCAGAAAAAGTTGCCAGTAGCTCAAAGATTGTACATAAAACATACTAAGTATTGTAAGCACCCATGACAATTTCTACATAACATAGAAGATTGTGTGCACCAGGTACTAACCTATGTACATGTTCCTGTTTTGCTTTAGAAGATGGGTTATCAGTAAGTTTCCACCATCGTATGAAGGCTGCAGGTAGTATGATCATTAACACCTTCAGACCTTGGCTATTTTAAGGGAACAGTCCATCTTTTTACACATTTTACACAGAGTGTATACTGTTCTTAGTAGATATTTGTATTCTCTGTGGTGTATTTCTCATGAGAGTTTCACTGTCTGCAACCAGTGTGGTACAAAGTAAACTCTCTCTGGGAGTGAAGTTTAATGCCACTCTCTCTTTTTGGCCACAAGCCCTGGCAGTGGCAAGGATGTGCTTTAACCTGATCAAATCATTGAAAATATTCTTTGATCTCATCCTGGTTGCTGCAAGAAAAACAGTTGCAGTAGCCCTGATCTTATATAGATTGGATTATTGCAACAGCCTATACGCTGGCGCAAATAAGCAGATCCTAAGAAAGTTACAGATGGTTCAAAACGCAGCTGTTCGACTGGTCCTGAAAGTGCCTGTTCGCTCGTCGGCTAGAAAAGCACTGCAAACTCCACACTGGTTGCTGACCCACAAGAGAATCCTATTCAAGGTCCTACTTATCACTTCCAGAGCTTTTTGAAAAATAGGACCACCATAACTGACTGCCAGATTCACACAATATGTCACTACTAGAACTCTCAGATCTTCATCAGCCAATTTGTTTAAACCCCCGCATTTAAGCTTAAATCTGGAGGTGGCAAGTCTTTGGCCCGCCTAGGCACTAGAGCATGGATGCCTAGACAACTAAGATTCTTAGAATCGGAAACACTGTTCAGGAAAGCACTTAAGACTTGAATTTTTACAGCCCCAGACCTCCTCTGCCATTCTTTAGTGTAACCCATAATCGTCCGAATCCTCTGCTTCTCCTCCGCCTAGCGCCAAGATGCTCCTGCTGGAGTAACCATGTGCTTTATAAATACTCAAATCAAATCAAATCAAATCTCCACCTCATTTCTCAATGTAGGTTCAGTGACTGTGAGGGGGTTGATACAGGTAAGGACTGCCCATAGTAGGGCATTTGTTATGTAACAGGGCTTGAGAACCTGAAGGAACTTGGCTTTCCCTGAACAGTGTGTATACAGATTGAACACCTTGGGCCGGATAAGTTACCCTTTTTATCTGTGGTTCACAGTCAACATGAACTCGGCTACCCATGAAGTGTATGGCATAGAGTCAATGTTGCACATAACACAAGCTTGCTTTACCTATGTGACTTGAATGCATGATAGCTGTAATGATGCTTCAGATTATTCTGAGCTATTTTTGTACTTACTTTAATGGCTCCCATGCTATGCCAATTTGTAGAGCAATATGTACAAAAAAGGTTGAATGATGTCATCAGTGATGTCATCTATGATGTCATTTGAGATGTCATCAGTGATGTCATAAATGATGCATAGAACATGTCATGAGTGATGTAATGTGTGAGGTCATAAGCAATGCATGGCGGGTTGTGAGTTATACTTAGTTCTGCTAACCATAACTGGTGAATTTCTGTGTTTTTTTAATTCAAAAAGTTAATGGTGATTCTGACACATTCACCTAACTATAACATATATAACTATATAACTATGTATACATCTCTGATGAGCTCCTAGTAGACCAAAATACATGTGTCAGGCGTTGCTTTTATTAATCTGCTGATGTATTACACAAATTGAGCACTGGAAGCTATATCGTCAGATAGGTCTCTGTCACGGTTTTGTGCTGACTCGTGTCTTAAACAGTGGAAATGCTGGAGCAGCTCTATTTTTCTGTCATACACAGTGGGAAGTGATTGCTTAGGACTGGAATTTGAAAGAAATGTGACAGTTTTGGCATGTAATTTGGCAGCATTTTTTGACATGTTTAAATTAAACAACAGAATATAACATAATATCATAGGAGAAATCAACATAACAACACGTTTAAATCAGAGCACAATACAATAACTAGGGTACAACACATCAAGAAAAGCAGGATGTAGTAACAAAACACATCAGAAAAAACAATACAGCATGTCACCACCACAGCTAAACACATAAATATGCACAAATATTATTTTCACGTTGGATTTGAGCCAGTACAGATACAAATATATTGATTGCGGTAAATGTTAAGTTCTAAATGACACTTATGAAGATATTGTCCTAGTGTGTCTGTTTTTTTCTATTATTAACTACAGCAAGACATCTCCTTTTCCTTTGAGCCTGCATCTGTGGTATGGCACAGAGGCGAAATATTTCATCAAAGTTCCCGTTTGAGATTGCACCAGCACTACATGAGCAACGGCGTGATTTTAGAAGGGGCGGCCCCTTCTGAAAGTCTAAAGTGGCCAGGAGAAATAATGCAGTTGCACTTGCCTGATGCGCACTATGCAACTTTTGTAATACATCCCCAGAAAGGTTCTCATTTTTACTATGAATTTCCAGAAGTGATAAAGCACAAGGGCTACTCTGATACGCCGAACATGAACCAAAGGTTGTGAAATTCATACAAAAGAACAGTGGTTAACTGTGGATCAATTTAGATCTTAATTTTAGGTCGAGCCTGGGCAGCGCATGTGTTGCTCTGCGAGGCGTGCTGCATTCGAGTATGTACTTGAAGCTCCGCCCACTCTCCGCCCATATTTGTCATTGGCTTGTGTCATTGTCCTTCGTAAATGCTGGCTTCTGATTTATTAATAGGCTTGTTAGTCCCTCCTTAGTACCGCCGTGTCTTCATTTGTAACTTCCCATTAGGACTGGCCCTTTTACTTTTGCTGTTACACTGTAGGTCTTATTTAGTCTGTAAGCACTATTTTCTTTAATGAGTTTCTCCTTCTGCAGGCACAACATGCTTTCCTTAAACATTCAGCTCCCCATGCATGCTTTCACTTTCCAAGCAGCCCAGGACAATGACCGCTTCTTTGAAATGAAATAGGTCTTGCATCTACAAGAGTTTGAGTTATTGGCATTGTAAATCACAATGCCTTTTATTTATGTGTTAATTATCTAAAAAGATAAATAAAAAGCATTGTCATTTACAAAGCCAATAGCTTAAACTCTCGCAACTGCGAGACCTATAGCATTGCAAATGCTTGTTTAACAATACATGGATGAAAATGTCACCCAAAGAAACAAATCTTATAGAACATAATGTCCAATCATTCAAAAACAAAACATTATAGATACATTTAATAGCATGTATGCTGTTATAAAAACATGCAAGTGCTCTGAAGAGAATCACACAGTGTCAACAAATGTGAAATGTGTGTATACACGAAAAGAACAAATTACCCTAGACTAAGGAAGATAAGGAGCGGATCATTGTGTCTATATGTAATTAAGTTGAAGGCGCTTCGACCTTTCTGATGAATGGGAGGTCAACATCAGGACTGGGATGGGTACAGAGCACTGTAGCTCAAAAATTACCCAGGGTGATATAATTGACCGCAGTTTGTCTGATATTTAATTTACTAACAGGATTATATTGGGGTGAAAAAACTCACACGGGGAAGAGGTTCTGAGATAGAGCGAGGTAGTGTGAGGGTTAGCGATAAGGCATATACTCTGCATGGCAATGAAGAATTGAAGGGACTAATAATACCCTGGTACATGGAAACATGTGCTGAGGTAGAGGGGTCAGTACTCCAAGCGAATCCTATCAGAGTGGCATCTCTATGAGGAATTTGAAAGAATATGTCAATGAGGCGTAGAAGGAAAAGTCATCGAAGACCAGTGGTAATAATACATGCTATACTTCTGAGTAGAGCAATGGCCTAGGGGTTCTTTGGAGGGGTATTTGGTAAAAAAGAGAGCTAGTAATTGTACCCCAGAGCTGCGGAAAAGGAGGGTGTCTGATGCCAGAGAGTGCAATTCTAAATTTGAAAACTGCTCTCTCTGGCATCGGACAGCCATTAATCCTAAGGTACAAAGGGCAGCAGGGGGCAAATGGAGTGGTGGGTATAGTGGAGACGTGGGAGTGGGAGTGCAATGTGGGTGAGGATGGGGGGGCATGAGTGTCCTGGGGTTTTTGGGGAAGGGTGTTTACCAGGGAAGATAGGAGACACAGAAGGATGTGACTCCTCTCTTCAATGGTAAACTGAGAGGATGTGGCATTACAGCTAGAACTGCAGACTTTAAATCTAGGGAACCAGGTTTGAGTCTCAGCATCAATTTAACATCCTGAGATTATGGACAAATCACTTAATCTCCCTGTATCTAAAAAAAACTTGTTAATGGAACTGGAGCTCATCTAAAACGCTCCAATACATATCGAGTTTGCTCTATATAAAGCTGCAAAAATAAGTAAGAGGACAAGGGACAGCCGGTCTCAGGAAACAAAAGGGGAGGGTGAGTGCAGGGGCTTGACAGTACAGGAGGAGGGCCTCTGCATTTTAATGGCAGGAGAAAGAATAACTTAACACCTCTGTCACCTGCTAACCTGTAGCTCACCCTCCTTCTATTAGCCCAGGACAGAGCAGAGCCAATTAAAGTCCAGTTAAAGGCCTCAATTGATTCACATTGCCAAATTTTGCATGCACTTTTGTAAAAATCGCTGGATTCTTACAAAAGTGCCGATGTTGCGTTTTCTTTTGCTAATTGCGAAATTGCGATATATTGGGGGGAGGAGGGGGGTGCGTCTGTATAGTGGGGATAATACCACAACTCTGAAGTATTTTCCTTGTCTGTCTTTAACAAGGAAAAACAAAAACAAAGGAGTTTGCATGGGTAAAAGAGGTCAGCAAGAGAAAAACATGGAATAATTAGATCTAGAAATTCCAGTTGTACATCTTATGACTCATTTTGACTTCATCAACTAGAATCAACAGCAAATACTTGACCAGAGGGAATACTGCACCTCATGGTACCTGTATGTTCTGGGAAGTATTATCACATTAAAAAAAATGCAGCACTCATAATGAGGCCCAGTGTTTTCCATTTATATGTTGCTGAGCAATTACCTGTAAGAGGGAGCTAGCAATGCACAAATAATCCTGTTTTAAGCATCTTTGCATAGAAAATTCACAAATCCTTGTTTTAAGGTGTTTGCCCTGTCACCCTCAGGTGGTGGCCCCCCAAAAATGTCGCCTTCACCTCTCCTGTTTGCTGAATTTGTCTTTGTTGACGATGTAGCATGATTTATAAGAATCACAAAGCACAGCACATTTACAGTCACTTAACAGACCAATACTTGTAATTTCTCTGTTTTAAATATTTTTTTATTCCTATATGGAAGTTTTAATTAACTAAACACGAAATGAATATATATTAAATATGAAACAGTTTATATAGTAGCACGTGATTTCCCAATGGGTTACTGCTACAAGGTATATAAATCAAGCATGGAGTGAAATCTTTGAGTAGAGATAACTGCCAATACGTTTATAAACATTTGCATTTACTGCATTGCAGAGTCCACGCCACACAACTCCATATTCCCAAATACCTTTCTGCGCATTGTAAAAGTAAAATATGCAAAAAATAAATAAAAAATATTAAAAAAAGGTAGTAATGCGGCAGCCCTTGAAGGGCTCTCAGCCTAAGCAGGTTTGTTAAATCAAATGCTCATAATTCCCATTTGCCTACACTCCCAGGTGCGAAGGTTCGATAGACTCACAAAACCATTATGTCCAAAAGGAAATAAAACCTAAAGATGCATAAAATTAAAGGAATTACCACGCATGTGCGCATGTTATAATTGCTTTTCTATTTTCATTCCTAACGGCATATTGTTCTCATACTGTGGGTTTATTTACAACAGTTTGAATTGGAAAATTACAGTAAGGGCCTCACGCTCGTCATTAGACACACAGGGTGAGCTTCTAAATTGAATGTTGCCTCCGATTCATATTTTCATGTCACGGAAATATAGCCTGTCGATCATTCTTTTCTGTAAAGAGTGCACACGCTATTTAGGTATTTTTTTGCTTGGAACGAAAATTAGAAACTCTTCTATATGACAGGAATTACAGCTGGTGGCCATTCCAGCATGTAAGAGTGATGCTGTGAATTTTAAAATAGAATTTGGCATTGGTTCTATTTTATTAAGAATATTTGTGTTTGCGTAATTGATTCACTCAAATTGGAAATCATATCACGAACCTTTCTGCATGATTAGATTATCATGCAATTGGGTTTAATGAGAAATTGTGTTTAAGCCGCAACTTCAAATGCAAATGTATTCTAAAAATTATAATAATCGTGTAGTAAAGATTCGGTTAACTGTAACATTAACCTGATGTTGATATTCGCTGAAGGCACCCTAAATAGATGCGTTCATATGTAAATTGACAGTATTGTTTTTGTCGCTGGTCGTGCAAGTAAATCTCTAGATAGGTGGGAACATCTGCGGGACACAATATTCGGAAACAAACAATGATTTTTCACACCTTACTAATTGCAACAGTTCCGGATGTTCTGCACTTATTCGATTGCTGATTTTTAAGGAAAAGAAATTGCCGTGAAAAGGTATATCGGGGGATGAACAAATAAACCAATCACTAGCCCAGAACAACTCCCATCGTCGATTGTCACTGAACATCATGAATCTTATAAAGGTTCAGAAACGTTTCATGACTACCCACAGGGCCGGACTGGGAACAGAAACCGGCCCTGGCAAACTGCTCAGTCGGCCCCCCCCTGGGATGAGGGGGAGTGCAGCCGAGCAGTTTGCGAGGGCCGGTTTCGGCCGATTTTGTGACTGGGGGCCGATATTGCCGACCCCCGGTAACAAAAACGGCCCCCCAGGCCAAAACCGGCCCCCACCCTAGCGGCCTACCGGGGAAACGCCCGGTGCCCGCTATGGCCAGTCCGGCCCTGACTACCCATATAGTGTCCTTTCTTTTCCTTCAATTGCAAACTTGGGGGCATATCAGTAACAGACGGCAATAAATATCGCAAAGCGCGCATGGGGACATATTATCAAGGGGCCGCGATAAAATTATCGCCGCTTAGCGTCCGTTTTCGGGCGAAAAGCGGCGATAATTTTATCGCAATATCATCAAGGACACGCTAGCGCGTGTTTCCTTGACTTAGCGCCCGTTTCCAGCACGCCTAACTTCGCATCTCTAATGAGATGCAAAGTGGGCGTCACTGGGCGTACCCCTGACGGACTACCTTGTTAAATATCGCGAAATGTACATCGCGATATTAACAAGGAGTCCCACGCATTTTTGCAGATGTTAGTTTTTGGCGAAAACCACGGGGGTGGATTATGCTGATACGACCACAGGGTCGTATCAGCAAGGTATCGCCGTTTTCCATTGAACATCGCTGGAAAACCAGCGATGTTCCATGGAAAACACCGCTATCGCTGGGAAATTATCGCCATTGCGCTATGCGTTGTTAATACAGCGATAGCATGGCGATAATTGCCAGCGATAGCCGGCGATAAAAAAAATCTCGCTAAGAGCGGCCAGCGATAATTATTGCTGCCGCTTGATAATATGCCCCTTAGCGCTTTTATATTTATCGCCGTCCATCGCTGGAATTTATCGCCCGGTTAGCGCGTTATCAACAACGCATTACTCCAGGGCGATAATATTCCAGCGCTAACCAGGGAAATGGGCCAACATCGCTGGAAAACCAGCGATGTTGCACTCAAAACGGCGATAGCCTTGGTGATAGGACCCTGTGGTCGTATCACCATAATCCACCTCACATGTTAGGAATGCCTTAGTCAGGAATTTAACAGACGTTAAATTCCTGCGTTAAGGCAGAGTTAGCGCAATGATTATTATCGCTAAGGCTCTTTGCTAATATCGCGAAGCTGCCTTAACGATAATTTCCCATGTAGTTTTAACAGCCACGCCTACTTTGCATCTCATTAGCGATGTTTATCGCTGAGATGCCAGGCGTTGGGAATTCGGCAGCTAACATGCACTAATGCATGTTAGCGCCGCCTTGTTTATAGGGCGATAGGAATATCGCCGCTTTAGCGGCAAAAAGTGCCTCTAAAGCGGCTATAATGCCCTTGATGATATGCCCCCAAGTTCTTTATGACAGATAGAGTGTGAAGATGATATGGGAGAAGACAAAAGTTTCCTGCAAAATCAATTCTCTTCAAGCTGATTAGCCTTGCAGCACGAAATACCTCAAGCCTCAGCCCCATACATAGCAATACGTATTCATTATGACTTGCATAATTGTAGCAAATTGGCAAGAGAACCTCCCCCCACAGGTTGTGGGAGGCTGCATAAAGAACCAATAGCCTTAGACAATTTGGTTCGATGATGCACAATATTGGGAGTCCATGACCCTCGAACAGAGAAAGTAACACCTAGATACGGAAAGGTGCTAGTGCTACTCAAACAGTTAGAACCAATTGACATAGTTGAGATTTGAATACACCTAGGACCACAAGACATAATATGAGATTTTGCTAAATTAGTTCTGCAAATTCAGTGAGGCCATAAAATAAACAAAGGCAAAAAACAACTGAAGCAGAGCCCTGGGGGTGCATGCCATGAGCACTGCGTAGTCTGCGTAAAGGAGCATGGTGAGCAACTTTTCTCTAATTTTAGGTACATGAGAGGCAGTGTGTGTCAAAAATGTGTGAAGTTCATTGATATATAAAATAAACAAAAGGGGGGCCAGCACACAGCCCTGTCTCACTCCCCTGTGGATATCTATGTCTCCAGAGACCTCTCCCTACGTGTTAATACAAACCCTTGCCCTCATGTCTTTATGCAGGTATGCAAGAAAATACACCAGTGCTGTATCCAGACCACATGCAATAAGCAGGAGCCCTAATTTGGATTGATTCATGCAATGAAAAGCTGATGATGAGTCCATGAATGTGAGGTAGCAGGGCATTGTTTGGCAGACCTGTATTTTCCAACAACGAGATTTAATTTAGGGCACTGCACAACTGTTACCACTTTTTTTCTTAGACCATTTTGACAAGGGTATGGTACTATATTTTTTTCATTCATTGATCAGCCCCTCACAATGCTTACTAAAGCAGCAATGTTGAGCTGTCAGCTTCTTTTGTCTTCCACCAGTGCAAGTATCCTAATTCCACTTCTCATGTGGAAAAAACTGGCAATTTCATTTGGTCTGATATTTTCTCCAAATTTTGCTCACCTCTAGAGGGAACAGCCTTTACCACAAACTTTTTACCACAAAATGCAATTACAACACAATTTTTTACATCGGAATTACTTTTACCACAATAGTATTTACCACGCAAGTCTTTACAAAGTGTGGTAAATAACTGGGTCCAGACGTGGTGAGTAAACTGTGGATCTTTATTTGGAGACAGGGAAACGGCGAGAGCGGACTCTTCCAAGCAGAAGACAGGATCTAACTGCTTTGGAACAGAACGCAGACTCAAGGGAAACATAGAATGAGAATGTAATAACATTCTTAGTAGTGTGACAACTATTCTAAACCATGACGTGTATTACACATCTTCTTCCTTTCCAAACAAAAAAACTATACATCTGAAAAGAATAAAGAAGAAAAAAAAACTTAACAGGAAAGAAAGCACATTAACATTTCTTAATATATAAAATCCTTGAGATACACAGGAGGATTGCGGCACCTAAGAGGACGAGAGGAAGCCGTACTCTCCAAACCAGGTATGGTAGATTGGTTCGAACCTGCAGGAATGAGAGAATCACCTCCGCCCACAGTATTACCTGAAACACTCGGTTGAGTGTGAACTCCAGGATCCTGGGCCAACACATATCCACTATTGTTGTTAGCTCCATCATGTTTGTTCTGCACTAGCCGATCATTACATTTCTGATACATAGCCACCCGGCAAAAATTCCAACACTCACCATTATTCAAGATAACGCAGTGATTAAGAACTTTTTTGACCGTAAATGGCCCCTTGAATTTAGAGAGGCCTCTCCCTATTCTGCCTGTTTTGATCTTAACCTGATCGCCAATGCTGAGACGACATACTCTATTCATGGGTTCTTGTGGTGCCAATTTTACATCATGTGAGGTGACTAACAGTTTCATCCAAGAAGGAACCAATTTTGTTCCAGGGGACCTGCCCCTCATCAACTCAAAGGGGACTTTCCATCCTGAACATGTGGAGTGGATCGATAAGCCCAAAGCATTTCATCAACCAACTTTCGTACAATACAACCACTGGCCGAGGCCATTTGAATGATACCTTTAACCACTTTGTTGGACCTCTCACACAAACCATTTCCTTGTGGGTTGTATAGAGAAGTGCGATGATGAGATACTCCACAACTTTTTAAGAATGTTTGCATATCGTTGGAAACTAATTGTGTGCCATTATCTGTAATGAGAATCGAGGGTATTCCCTCATCTCTAAACAGTTTACCTAAAAATGTTATAGTGCTCTCAGTGGTAATGTCATTCGTAAATTCTACCACCAGCCATTTTGAAAAAACATCTACTACAACAATGCCAAACCTGTCAGACTCATGTAATTCGCCCATGGGACCGATAAAATCTAGGCAAACCGTGTGCCAGGGTAAGCCAGGATTGGCAATATGGGAATCATCAGATTTGCAACCTACTTTCAGTCTTTTTTCTCCTTCCCTGCAAATAGAGCAATTTTCCACCCAATCTACCACTTGGGCATCTAAACCAGGCCACCAGAAATGATTTTTGATGCGTCGTTGAGTGAGACTTTGACCAAGATGTCCTTCATGTGCTAGGGACAAGAGTTTACTCCTGATACCAAAAGAAGGGATAAACTTTTCACCCTTAACTAAAATGTTATCACTACACACGGACAACTCGTCTAGGATTTTTGAATAGGGACGTACAGACACAGGAAGACAACTCTCTCTTTTTGGACTAGATTTTAACAAATTGATTACTTCTTGTAAAGTGTGATCACTTTGCATCTCACGCTTCCAGTCATTAGCATCGAACACACCCTCACCCACAAAGACTGCATCGTCAATTGTGGCAACTGCAATGTCATCGTTATAATGCACAACCGCAGGATCAGAGACAGAGCGCCAATCAACAGACAGTCTGGAAAGGCAGTCGGCTTGAATATTCCTCCAACCCTGAATGTGTTCCACTTGATATTGAAAGCATTGAAGCTTGGCTGCTAGTTTGACAAGTCTCGCAGAGCCTTTGCCAGTAGCACCAGGAGACAATACTTTTATCAGTTGCTTGTGATCAGTTCTAAGAAGAAATCTAGTGCCCCACAAGTATGTCCTAAAATATTCCACAGCCCAGGCTGCTGCAAGTGCCTCCCTTTCAATGACAGAATAGTTTTTCTCTGAATCAGTTAATGTCCTGCTGGCAAAAGCTACTGTCTTCTCACAACCTGAAACTATTTGGGATAACGTTGCTCCCAAGCCTGTTGAGCTGGCATCTACAGTTAAGATGGATTTGTGATTGACATCAAAGGGGAGAGAACATTAGCCTCACAAATTTCTTTCTTAATTTGGTCAAAACATTCTTGATGCTGAGTGGACCACAGAAAACTTACACCTTTCTTGAGGAGTGAACGTAAACAAACAGTTTTATCCGAAAAGTTTTTACAAACTTTGAATAATATTCTATGAGACCCATGAATGAGCGAAGTTGATCTTTATCAACTGGAGAAGGGGCTGAGCTTATAGCACTGCACAAGTTCTCTTTTGGTTGAACTCCAGAGGCGCTAATGGTGTAGCCCAAATAATCAATTTGATCAACTAAAAATTTACACTTATCTTTGCGGAGTGTGAGACCTGATTTGTTCAGTTTATCTAAAACAATTTTAAGGATGGCGTTGTGTTCCTCAACGGACTGACCATAAACTAATATATCATCCTGGAAATATATAGTGTTATCCACCCCTTTGAAGATGTCAGAGACCATGCGTTGGAAAACGCTGGCAGCAGAAATAAGTCCAAAGGGTAACCGTGTGAATTGAAAGGTTCCCTCTGGAGTTATGAAAGCCGTGAGATGTTTGGAGTCAATATGTAGTCTAATCTGGTGGTAAGCGCTTTTAAGATCAAGTTTAGAGAAAACCTTGGCACCCTTGAGTGTGGAGACTAGTTCTGTGATGTTTGGGAGTGGAAATGTATCAGCAATAACACACTGGTTCAAGGAGCGCAAGTCAACACAGAATCTCAATTTTCCATCTGCCTTTTTAGTAATAACGACCGGAGAAATCCAAGGGGAAGCCTCTACCGGCTCTATGACACCTGAACCAAGCATTTCTTTGATGAGGTTTTTACCTTCGCCCTTAACCACAATGGGAACGCGCCTAACTTTATGTTGGACGGGTACTGAGTTTTCCTTAAGTAAGATTCGATGAGCATAGCCCTTAAGTTGTCCGAGTTCTTCTCTAAACACCGCATGAGCCTCTTCAAGAATGCTGTCCAGACCCTCATCCTCAACAACCATGACTTGCATGGGCGCCCTCGGATTAACTATGATGTGTAAATCGTATTGGTGTATCCACCCTAAGATTGCCGGACCATGGTCAGATACATATACCTTACCCTGAATGTGCCTGTGGGAAAAGGAAATATGAGCCTCAAAATACCCAAGGATGTCAATTGATTCACCCTGATACCCACCAGGAGAAATGTCTTTGGGAAGTAGTGTTTTTTATCCCACTTATCTTTAACCCCTTCGCTGCTAGGCCTTTTCCCCTCCTGTGCTAAGCCTTTTTTTGGCTATTTGGGGTAGTGCGGGCTTAGGCCCCTGTAACTTTTGACCACATAAGGTATCCATGCCAAATTTGCGTCCTTTTTTCTAACATCATGGGGATTGTAAAGGTACCCAGGGTTTGCGGGTTCCCCTGGAGGGGACCCAGAAATTAGTCAAAATACAGCTAAATTGTGTTTTTTTTGGAAAAAGGCAAAAAAGGGCTACAGATGAAAGCGTCTTGATTTTTCCCTGCAAATGGCATCAAAAAGGGGTTGTGGGGATGAAATCACCATCTTCCCAGCTTTCAGGGACAAGCAGACTTTTGTCAGAAAACCAACTTTTTTACACAGTTTTGGCATTTTTCTGGGACATAGCCTATTTTTGCTATTTTTTGTGCTTTAAACCTCCTTCCAGTTAATGGTAGAAATGGGTATGAAACCAATAATGGATCCTGGAAAGCCATACATTTATGAAAAGTAGACAAAATTCTGAATTCAGCAAGGGGTCATTTGTGTAGATCCTTAAAGTTTTCCTTATAGAAACTAACAGTTAAATAAAGGAAAAATTGAAAATTAGTTGAAAAAAACAGCCATTTGTGTCAACGTTTTCACCTGTAACTTCTTCTAATTATGACAGCTATTTGAAGGCAATATACCGTTATATCCGCTGGACCTTTCTGGTTGTGGGGATATATAGGACTTGTAGGTTCACCAAGAACCCGACGAACCCAGAGCCAATAATTGAGCAACATCTTGCAATGATTTTTTTTTAAGTACCGGGTATATAGCAATTATTTTGGGAAAATGTATACATGGAAAAATTGTTATGAAAGACACCTATGTATTTCTGAAATGGGAACAAAATGTAGATTTTAGAAACAGTAGATATTTGCACATTTCCGAAATTGGGAGTACCCATACTAGCATGAGAATTATAGGTCATTTTTCAAAATGACTTATTTTTTACACATTGTCTTTCATTTGGAAGGCAGAAATGCATCGAAAGTCAATAGGTAATAACAGTTGCTCTACAATTCTGTGTTACCCTAAGTCTCCCGATAAAAATGGTACCTCACTTGTGTGGGTAGCCCTTGTGCCCACAACAGGAAATGGCTCAAAATGCAACGTGGACGTACCACATTTTCACAATGAAAAATTACCCATTTTTTTGCAAAGTGCCTAGGTGTAGTTTTTGAACCCTAGCTCTGCCGGCACCTAGGGAAACCTAGCAAACCTATACATTTTTGAAAACTAGACACCCAGGGGAATCCAGGATGGGTTGACTTGACTGCCTCCCACCAGG
Source organism: Calotriton arnoldi (assembly GCA_963921515.1). Classification (NCBI taxonomy): domain Eukaryota; kingdom Metazoa; phylum Chordata; class Amphibia; order Caudata; family Salamandridae; genus Calotriton; species Calotriton arnoldi. The sequence continues at coordinate 352,118 of CAWUFW010014796.1, forward strand.
TTCTGTTACCCAGAATCCCTTGCAAACATAAAAAATTGTCAAAAAAATCACATTTTCCCCACATTTCTGTGGTGGAAAGTTCTGGAATCTGCGTGGATCCACAAATTTCCACCCACCCCGCGTTCCCCAAAGTCTAACGAGAAAAATGGTACCTCACTTGTGTGGGTCGGCCTAGTGCCTGCGACAGGAAACGGTGCAAAACGCAACGTGGTCACACCTCAATTTCGCAGTGAAAAATGACCCTTTTTGGCAAAGTGCCTAGCTGTAGTTTTGAACCCTAGCTCTGCCGGCACCTAGGGAAACCTAGCAAACCTATACATTTTTTAAAACTAGACACCCAGGGGAATCCAGGATGGGGTGACTTGACTGCCTCCAACCAAGTTCTGTTACCCAGAATCCCTTGCAAACAGAAAAAATTGTCAAAAAACCACATTTTCCCCACATTTCTGTGGTGGAAAGTTCTGGAATCTGCGTGGATCCACAAATTTCCACCCACCCCGCGTTCCCCAAAGTCTTACGAGAAAAATGGTACCTCACTTGTGTGGGTCGGCCTAGTGCCTGCAACAGGAAACGGCGCAAAACACAACGTGGTCACACCTCAATTTTGCAGTGAAAAATGACCCTTTTTTGGCAAAGTGCCTAGCTGTAGTTTTTGAACCCTAGCTCTGCCGGCACCTAGGGAAACCTAGCAAACCTATACATTTTTGAAAACTAGACACCCAGGGGAATCCAGGATGGCGTGACTTGACTGCCTCCCACCAGGCTCTGTTACCCAGAATCCCTTGCAAACATAAAAAATTGTCAAAAAAACACATTTTCCCACATTTCTGTGGTGGAAAGTTCTGGAATCTGCGTGGATCCACAAATTTCCACCCACCCCGCGTTCCCCAAAGTCTTACGAGAAAAATGGTACCTCACTTGTGTGGGTCGGCCTAGTGCCTGCGACAGGAAACGGCGCAAAACGCAACGCGGTCCCACCTCAATTTCGCAGTGAAAAATGACCCTTTTTTGGCAAAGTGCCTAGCTGTAGTTTTTGAACCCTACCTCTGCCGGCACCTAGGGAAACCTAGCAAACCTATACATTTTTGAAAACTAGACACCCAGGGGAATCCAGGATGGGGTGACTTGACTGCCTCCCACCAGGTTCTGTTACCCAGAATCCCTTGCAAACATAAAAAATTGTCAAAAAAACACATTTTCCCCACATTTCTGTGGTGGAAAGTTCTGGAATCTGCGTGGATCCACAAATTTCCACCCACCCCGCGTTCCCCAAAGTCTTACGAGAAAAATGGTACCTCACTTGTGTGGGTCGGCCTAGTGCCTGCAACAGGAAACGGCGCAAAACGCAACGCGGTCCCACCTCAATTTCGCAGTGAAAAATGACCCTTTTTTGGCAAAGTGCCTAGCTGTAGTTTTTGAACCCTACCTCTGCCGGCACCTAGGGAAACCTAGCAAGCCTATACATTTTTGAAAACTAGACACCCAGGGGAATCCAGGATGGGGTGACTTGACTGCCTCCCACCAGGTTCTGTTACCCAGAATCCCTTGCAAACATAAAAATTGTCAAAAAAACACATTTTCCCCACATTTCTGTGGTGGAAAGTTCTGGAATCTGTGTGGATCCACAAATTTCCACCCACCCCGCGTTCCCCAAAGTCTTACGAGAAAAATGGTACCTCACTTGTGTGGGTCGGCCTAGTGCCTGCGACAGGAAACGGCGCAAAACGCAACGCGGTCCCACCTCAATTTCGCAGTGAAAAATGACCCTTTTTGGCAAAGTGCCTAGCTGTAGTTTTTGAACCCTACCTCTGCCGGCACCTAGGGAAACCTAGCAAGCCTATACATTTTTGAAAACTAGACACCCAGGGGAATCCAGGATGGGGTGACTTGACTGCCTCCCACCAGGTTCTGTTACCCAGAATCCCTTGCAAACATAAAAAATTGTCCAAAAAACACATTTTCCCCACATTTCTGTGGTGGAAAGTTCTGGAATCTGCGTGGATCCACAAATTTCCACCCACCCCGCGTCCCCCAAAGTCTTACGAGAAAAATGGTACCTCACTTGTGTGGGTCGGCCTAGTGCCTGCGACAGGAAACGGCGCAAAACGCAACGTGGTCACACCTCAATTTCGCAGTGAAAAATGACCCTTTTTGGCAAAGTGCCTAGCTGTAGTTTTTGAACCCTACCTCTGCCGGCACCTAGGGAAACCTAGCAAACCTATACATTTTTGAAAACTAGACACCCAGGGGAATCCAGGATGGGGTGACTTGACTGCCTCCCACTAGGTTCTGTTACCCAGAATCCCTTGCAAACATAAAAAATTGTCAAAAAAAACAAATTTTCCACACATTTCTGTGGTGGAAAGTTCTGGAATCTGCGTGGATCCACAAATTTCCACCCACCCCGCGTTCCCCAAAGTCTTACGAGAAAAATGGTACCTCACTTGTGTGGGTCGGCCTAGTGCCTGCGACAGGAAACGGCGCAAAACACAACGCGGTCACACCTCAATTTCGCAGTGAAAAATGACCTTTTTTTGCAAAGTGCCTAGCTGTAGTTTTTGAACCCTACCTCTGCCGGCACCTAGGGAAACCTAGCAAACCTATACATTTTTGAAAACTAGACACCCAGGGGAATCCAGGATGGGGTGACTTGACTGCCTCCCACCAGGTTCTGTTACCCAGAATCCCTTGCAAACATAACAAAATTGTCAAAAAAACACATTTTCCCCACATTTCTGTGGTGGAAAGTTCTGGAATCTGCGTGGATCCACAAATTTCCACCCACCCCGCGTCCCCCAAAGTCTTACGAGAAAAATGGTACCTCACTTGTGTGGGTCGGCCTAGTGCCTGCGACAGGAAACGGCGCAAAACGCAACGTGGTCACACCTCAATTTCGCAGTGAAAAATGACCCTTTTTTGGCAAAGTGCCTAGCTGTAGTTTTTGAACCCTACCTCTGCCGGCACCTAGGGAAACCTAGCAAACCTATACATTTTTGAAAACTAGACACCCAGGGGAATCCAGGATGGGGTGACTTGACTGCCTCCCACCAGGTTCTGTTACCCAGAATCCCTTGCAAACATAAAAAATTGTCAAAAAACCACATTTTCCCCACATTTCTGTGGTGGAAAGTTCTGGAATCTGCGTGGATCCACAAATTTCCACCCACCCCGCGTTCCCCAAAGTCTTACGAGAAAAATGGTACCTCACTTGTGTGGGTCGGCCTAGTGCCTGCGACAGGAAACGGCGCAAAACGCAACGCGGTCACACCTCAATTTCGCAGTGAAAAATGACCCTTTTTTGCAAAGTGCCTAGCTGTAGTTTTTGAACCCTACCTCTGCCGGCACCTAGGGAAACCTAGCAAACCTATACATTTTTGAAAACTAGACACCCAGGGGAATCCAGGATGGGGTGACTTGACTGCCTCCCACCAGGTTCTGTTACCCAGAATCCCTTGCAAACATAAAAAATTGTCAAAAAAACCACATTTTCCCCACATTTCTGTGGTGGAAAGTTCTGGAATCTGCGTGGATCCACAAATTTCCACCCACCCCGCGTTCCCCAAAGTCTTACGAGAAAAATGGTACCTCACTTGTGTGGGTCGGCCTAGTGCCTGCGACAGGAAACGGCGCAAAACGCAACGTGGTCACACCTCAATTTCGCAGTGAAAAATGACCCTTTTTTGGCAAAGTGCCTAGCTGTAGTTTGTGAACCCTAGCTCTGCCGGCACCTAGGGAAACCTAGCAAACACACACATTTCTGAAAAGTAGACACCCAGGGGAATCCAGGATGGCGTGACTTGACTGCCTCCCACCAGGTTCTGTTACCCAGAATCCCTTGCAAACATAAACAATTGTCAAAAAAAACACATTTTCCCCACATTTCTGTGGTGGAAAGTTCTGGAATCTGCGTGGATCCACAAATTTCCACCCACCCCGCGTTCCACAAAGTCTTACGAGAAAAATGGTACCTCACTTGTGTGGGTCGGCCTAGTGCCTGCGACAGGAAACGGCGCAAAACGCAACGCGGTCCCACCTCAATTTCGCAGTGAAAAATGACCCTTTTTTGGCAAAGTGCCTAGCTGTAGTTTTTGAACCCTACCTCTGCCGGCACCTAGGGAAACCTAGCAAACCTATACATTTTTGAAAACTAGACACCCAGGGGAATCCAGGATGGGGTGACTTGACTGCCTCCCACTAGGTTCTGTTACCCAGAATCCCTTGCAAACATAAAAAATTGTCAAAAAAACACATTTTCCCCACATTTCTGTGGTGGAAAGTTCTGGAATCTGCGTGGATCCACAAATTTCCACCCACCCCGCGTTCCCCAAAGTCTTACGAGAAAAATGGTACCTCACTTGTGTGGGTCGGCCTAGTGCCTGCGACAGGAAACGGCGCAAAACACAACGCGGTCACACCTCAATTTCGCAGTGAAAAATGACCTTTTTTTGCAAAGTGCCTAGCTGTAGTTTTTGAACCCTACCTCTGCCGGCACCTAGGGAAACCTAGCAAACCTATACATTTTTGAAAACTAGACACCCAGGGGAATCCAGGATGGGGTGACTTGACTGCCTCCCACCAGGTTCTGTTACCCAGAATCCCTTGCAAACATAACAAAATTGTCAAAAAAACACATTTTCCCCACATTTCTGTGGTGGAAAGTTCTGGAATCTGCGTGGATCCACAAATTTCCACCCACCCCGCGTCCCCCAAAGTCTTACGAGAAAAATGGTACCTCACTTGTGTGGGTCGGCCTAGTGCCTGCGACAGGAAACGGCGCAAAACGCAACGTGGTCACACCTCAATTTCGCAGTGAAAAATGACCCTTTTTTGGCAAAGTGCCTAGCTGTAGTTTTTGAACCCTACCTCTGCCGGCACCTAGGGAAACCTAGCAAACCTATACATTTTTGAAAACTAGACACCCAGGGGAATCCAGGATGGGGTGACTTGACTGCCTCCCACCAGGTTCTGTTACCCAGAATCCCTTGCAAACATAATAAAATTGTCAAAAAAACCACATTTTCCCCACATTTCTGTGGTGGAAAGTTCTGGAATCTGCGTGGATCCACAAATTTCCACCCACCCCGCGTTCCCCAAAGTCTTACAAGAAAAATGGTACCTCACTTGTGTGGGTCGGCCTAGTGCCTGCGACAGGAAACGGCGCAAAACGCAACGCGGTCACACCTCAATTTCGCAGTGAAAAATGACCTTTTTTTTGCAAAGTGCCTAGCTGTAGTTTTTGAACCCTACCTCTGCCGGCACCTAGGGAAACCTAGCAAACCTATACATTTTTGAAAACTAGACACCCAGGGGAATCCAGGATGGGGTGACTTGACTGCCTCCCACCAGGTTCTGTTACCCAGAATCCCTTGCAAACATAAAAAATTGTCAAAAAAACTACATTTTCCCCACATTTCTGTGGTGGAAAGTTCTGGAATCTGCGTGGATCCACAAATTTCCACCCACCCCGCGTTCCCCAAAGTCTAACGAGAAAAATGATACCTCACTTGTGTGGGTCGGCCTAGTGCCTGCGACAGGAAACGGCGCAAAACGCAACGTGGTCACACCTCAATTTCGCAGTGAAAAATGACCCTTTTTTGGCAAAATGCCTAGCTGTAGTTTGTGAACCCTAGCTCTGCCGGCACCTAGGGAAACCTACCAAACACACACATTTCTGAAAAGTAGACACCCAGGGGAATCCAGGAAGGCGTGACTTGACTGCCTCCCACCAGGTTCTGTTACCCAGAATCCCTTGCAAACATAAACAATTGTCAAAAAAAACACATTTTCCCCACATTTCTGTGGTGGAAAGTTCTGGAATCTGCGTGGATCCACAAATTTCCACCCACCCCGCGTTCCCCAAAGTCTTACGAGAAAAATGGTACCTCACTTGTGTGGGTCGGCCTAGTGCCTGCGACAGGAAACGGCGCAAAACGCAACGCGGTCCCACCTCAATTTCGCAGTGAAAAATGACCCTTTTTTGGCAAAGTGCCTAGCTGTAGTTTTTGAACCCTACCTCTGCCGGCACCTAGGGAAACCTAGCAAACCTATACATTTTTGAAAACTAGACACCCAGGGGAATCCAGGATGGGGTGACTTGACTGCCTCCCACCAGGTTCTGTTACCCAGAATCCCTTGCAAACCTAAAAAATTGTCAAAAAAACCACATTTTCCCCACATTTCTGTGGTGGAAAGTTCTGGAATCTGCGTGGATCCACAAATTTCCACCCACCCCGCGTTCCCCAAAGTCTTACGAGAAAAATGGTACCTCACTTGTGTGGGTCGGCCTAGTGCCTGCGACAGGAAACGGCGCAAAACGCAACGCGGTCCCACCTCAATTTCGCAGTGAAAAATTACCCTCTTTTGGCAAAGTGCCTAGCTGTAGTTTTTGAACCCTACCTCTGCCGGCACCTAGGGAAACCTAGCAAACCTATACATTTTTGAAAACTAGACACCCAGGGGAATCCAGGATGGGGTGACTTGACTGCCTCCCACCAGGTTCTGTTACCCAGAATCCCTTGCAAACATAAAAATTGTCAAAAAAACACATTTTCCCCACATTTCTGTGGTGGAAAGTTCTGGAATCTGCGTGGATCCACAAATTTCCACCCACCCGCGTTCCCCAAAGTCTTACGAGAAAAATGGTACCTCACTTGTGTGGGTCGGCCTAGTGCCTGCGACAGGAAACGGCGCAAAACGCAACGCGGTCCCACCTCAATTTCGCAGTGAAAAATGACCCTTTTTTGGCAAAGTGCCTAGCTGTAGTTTTTGAACCCTACCTCTGCCGGCACCTAGGGAAACCTAGCAAGCCTATACATTTTTGAAAACTAGACACCCAGGGGAATCCAGGATGGGGTGACTTGACTGCCTCCCACCAGGTTCTGTTACCCAGAATCCCTTGCAAACATAAAAAATTGTCAAAAAAACACATTTTCCCCACATTTCTGTGGTGGAAAGATCTGGAATCTGCGTGGATCCACAAATTTCCACCCACCCCGCGTTCCCCAAAGTCTTACGAGAAAAATGGTACCTCACTTGTGTGGGTCGGCCTAGTGCCTGCGACAGGAAACGGCGCAAAACGCAACGCGGTCCCACCTCAATTTCGCAGTGAAAAATGACCCTTTTTTGGCAAAGTGCCTAGCTGTAGTTTTTGAACCCTACCTCTGCCGGCACCTAGGGAAACCTAGCAAGCCTATACATTTTTGAAAACTAGACACCCAGGGGAATCCAGGATGGGGTGACTTGACTGCCTCCCACCAGGTTCTGTTACCCAGAATCCCTTGCAAACATAAAAAATTGTCCAAAAAAACACATTTCCCCACATTTCTGTGGTGGAAAGTTCTGGAATCTGCGTGGATCCACAAATTTCCACCCACCCCGCGTCCCCCAAAGTCTTACGAGAAAAATGGTACCTCACTTGTGTGGGTCGGCCTAGTGCCTGCGACAGGAAACGGCGCAAAACGCAACGTGGTCACACCTCAATTTCGCAGTGAAAAATGACCCTTTTTTGGCAAAGTGCCTAGCTGTAGTTTTTGAACCCTACCTCTGCCGGCACCTAGGGAAACCTAGCAAACCTATACATTTTTGAATACTAGACACCCAGGGGAATCCAGGATGGGGTGACTTGACTGCCTCCCACCAGGTTCTGTTACCCAGAATCCCTTGCAAACATAACAAAATTGTCAAAAAAACACATTTTCCCCACATTTCTGTGGTGGAAAGTTCTGGAATCTGCGTGGATCCACAAATTTCCACCCACCCCGCGTTCCCCAAAGTCTTACGAGAAAAATGGTACCTCACTTGTGTGGGTCGGCCTAGTGCCTGCGACAGGAAACGGCGCAAAACACAACGCGGTCACACCTCAATTTCGCAGTGAAAAATGACCCTCTTTTGGCAAAGTGCCTAGCTGTAGTTTTTGAACCCTACCTCTGCCGGCACCTAGGGAAACCTAGCAAACCTATACATTTTTGAAAACTAGACACCCAGGGGAATCCAGGATGGGGTGACTTGACTGCCTCCCACCAGGTTCTGTTACCCAGAATCCCTTGCAAACATAAAAAATTGTCAAAAAAAACAAATTTTCCCCACATTTCTGTGGTGGAAAGTTCTGGAATCTGCGTGGATCCACAAATTTCCACCCACCCCGCGTTCCCCAAAGTCTTACGAGAAAAATGGTACCTCACTTGTGTGGGTCGGCCTAGTGCCTGCGACAGGAAACGGCGCAAAACGCAACGCGGTCCCACCTCAATTTCGCAGTGAAAAATGACCCTTTTTTGGCAAAGTGCCTAGCTGTAGTTTTTGAACCCTACCTCTGCCGGCACCTAGGGAAACCTAGCAAGCCTATACATTTTTGAAAACTAGACACCCAGGGGAATCCAGGATGGGGTGACTTGACTGCCTCCCACCAGGTTCTGTTACCCAGAATCCCTTGCAAACATAAAAAATTGTCAAAAAAACACATTTTCCCCACATTTCTGTGGTGGAAAGATCTGGAATCTGCGTGGATCCACAAATTTCCACCCACCCCGCGTTCCCCAAAGTCTTACGAGAAAAATGGTACCTCACTTTTGTGGGTCGGCCTAGTGCCTGCGACAGGAAACGGCGCAAAACGCAACGCGGTCCCACCTCAATTTCGCAGTGAAAAATGACCCTTTTTTGGCAAAGTGCCTAGCTGTAGTTTTTGAACCCTACCTCTGCCGGCACCTAGGGAAACCTAGCAAGCCTATACATTTTTGAAAACTAGACACCCAGGGGAATCCAGGATGGGGTGACTTGACTGCCTCCCACCAGGTTCTGTTACCCAGAATCCCTTGCAAACATAAAAAATTGTCCAAAAAAACACATTTTCCCCACATTTCTGTGGTGGAAAGTTCTGGAATCTGCGTGGATCCACAAATTTCCACCCACCCCGCGTCCCCCAAAGTCTTACGAGAAAAATGGTACCTCACTTGTGTGGGTCGGCCTAGTGCCTGCGACAGGAAACGGCGCAAAACGCAACGTGGTCACACCTCAATTTCGCAGTGAAAAATGACCCTTTTTTGGCAAAGTGCCTAGCTGTAGTTTTTTAACCCTACCTCTGCCGGCACTTAGGGAAACCTAGCAAACCTATACATTTTTGAATACTAGACACCCAGGGGAATCCAGGATGGGGTGACTTGACTGCCTCCCACCAGGTTCTGTTACCCAGAATCCCTTGCAAACATAACAAAATTGTCAAAAAAAACACATTTTCCCCACATTTCTGTGGTGGAAAGTTCTGGAATCTGCGTGGATCCACAAATTTCCACCCACCCCGCGTTCCCCAAAGTCTTACGAGAAAAATGGTACCTCACTTGTGTGGGTCGGCCTAGTGCCTGCGACAGGAAACGGCGCAAAACACAACGCGGTCACACCTCAATTTCGCAGTGAAAAATGACCTTTTTTTGCAAAGTGCCTAGCTGTAGTTTTTGAACCCTACCTCTGCCGGCACCTAGGGAAACCTAGCAAACCTATACATTTTTGAAAACTAGACACCCAGGGGAATCCAGGATGGGGTGACTTGACTGCCTCCCACCAGGTTCTGTTACCCAGAATCCCTTGCAAACATAACAAAATTGTCAAAAAAACACATTTTCCCCACATTTCTGTGGTGGAAAGTTCTGGAATCTGCGTGGATCCACAAATTTCCACCCACCCCGCGTCCCCCAAAGTCTTACGAGAAAAATGGTACCTCACTTGTGTGGGTCGGCCTAGTGCCTGCGACAGGAAACGGCGCAAAACGCAACGTGGTCACACCTCAATTTCGCAGTGAAAAATGACCCTTTTTTGGCAAAGTGCCTAGCTGTAGTTTTTGAACCCTACCTCTGCCGGCACCTAGGGAAACCTAGCAAACCTATACATTTTTGAAAACTAGACACCCAGGGGAATCCAGGATGGGGTGACTTGACTGCCTCCCACCAGGTTCTGTTACCCAGAATCCCTTGCAAACATAATAAAATTGTCAAAAAAACCACATTTTCCCCACATTTCTGTGGTGGAAAGTTCTGGAATCTGCGTGGATCCACAAATTTCCACCCACCCCGCGTTCCCCAAAGTCTTACGAGAAAAATGGTACCTCACTTGTGTGGGTCGGCCTAGTGCCTGCGACAGGAAACGGCGCAAAACGCAACGCGGTCACACCTCAATTTCGCAGTGAAAAATGACCTTTTTTTGGCAAAGTGCCTAGCTGTAGTTTTTGAACCCTACCTCTGCCGGCACCTAGGGAAACCTAGCAAACCTATACATTTTTGAAAACTAGACACCCAGGGGAATCCAGGATGGGGTGACTTGACTGCCTCCCACCAGGTTCTGTTACCCAGAATCCCTTGCAAACATAAAAATTGTCAAAAAAACCACATTTTCCCCACATTTCTGTGGTGGAAAGTTCTGGAATCTGCGTGGATCCACAAATTTCCACCCACCCCGCGTTCCCCAAAGTCTAACGAGAAAAATGGTACCTCACTTGTGTGGGTCGGCCTAGTGCCTGCGACAGGAAACGGCGCAAAACGCAACGTGGTCACACCTCAATTTCGCAGTGAAAAATGACCCTTTTTTGGCAAAATGCCTAGCTGTAGTTTGTGAACCCTAGCTCTGCCGGCACCTAGGGAAACCTACCAAACACACACATTTCTGAAAAGTACACACCCAGGGGCTTCCAGGAGGTATGGCTTGCGTGGATCCCCCAACGTTTCCTTACCCAGAATCCCTTGCAAACCTCAATTTTAGCTGAAAAAATCACTTTTTCCACACATTTGTGTGTGTGGAAAGTGTGGCATCACTGGCCTCACACAAATTTCCTACCACCCAGCGATCCCCCAGGTCTCCCGATAAAAATGGTGCCTCACTTGTGTGGGAGGCCCAAGTACCCGCGACAGGCAAGGGCCCACAACGTAGTGAGGCGACCTCAAAATTGCCTATCTCAAAACCACCTGGTTTTGCAAGAGAGTCACCTGAGTTTTGGCCCGTGCTCGGCGGCCATCTAGGGAAACCTACCAAACCCACACATTTCTGAAAAGTAGACACCCAGGGGCTTCCAGGGAGGTATGGCTTGCGTGGATCCCCCAACGTTTCCTTACCCAGAATCCCTTGCAAACCTCAATTTTAGCTGAAAAAATCACTTTTTCACACATTTGTGTGTGGGAAAGTGTGGCATCACTGGCCTCACACAAATTTCCTACCACCCAGCGTTCCCCAGGTCTCCCGATACAAATGGTGCCTCACTTGTGTGGGAGGCACAAGTACTCGCGACAGGCAAGGGCCCACAACGTAGTGAGGCGACCTCAAAATTGCCTATCTCAAAACCACCTGGTTTTGCAAGGGGGGTCACCTGGGTTTTTGGACCCGTGCTCGGCGGCCATCTAGGGAAACCTAGCAAACCCACACATTTCTGAAAAGTAGACACCCGGGGGCTTCCAGGAGGTATGGCTTGCGTGGATCCCCCAACGTTTCCTTACCCAGAATCCCTTGCAAACCTCAATTTTAGCTGAAAAATCACTTTTTCACACATTTGTGTGTGGGAAAGTGTGGCATCACTGGCCTCACACAAATTTCCTACCACCCAGCGTTCCCCAGGTCTCCCGATAAAAATGGTGCCTCACTTGTGTGGGAGGCCCAAGTACTCGCGACAGGCAAGGGCCCACAACGTAGTGAGGCGACCTCAAAATTGCCTATCTCAAAACCACCTGGTTTTGCAAGAGGTCACCTGGGTTTTGGCCCTGTGCTCGGCGGCCATCTAGGAAACCTACCAAACCCACACATTTCTGAAAAGTAGACACCCAGGGGCTTCCAGGGAGGTATGGCTTGCGTGGATCCCCCAACGTTTCCTTACCCAGAATCCCTTGCAAACCTCAATTTTAGCTGAAAAAATCACTTTTTTCACACATTTGTGTGTGGGAAAGTGTGGCATCACTGGCCTCACACAAATTTCCTACCACCCAGCGTTCCCCAGGTCTCCCGATAAAAATGGTGCCTCACTTGTGTGGGAGGCCCAAGTACTGCGACAGGCAAGGGCCCACAACGTAGTGAGGCGACCTCAAAATTGCCTATCTCAAAACCACCTGGTTTTGCAGAAGTCACCTGGGTTTTGACCCCGTGCTCGGCGGCCATCTAGGAAACCTACCAAACCCACACATTTCTGAAAAGTAGACACCCGGGGGCTTCCAGGGAGGTATGGCTTGCGTGGATCCCCCAACGTTTCCTTACCCAGAATCCCTTGCAAACCTCAATTTTAGCTGAAAAAATCACTTTTTCACACATTTGTGTGTGGGAAAGTGTGGCATCACTGGCCTCACACAAATTTCCTACCACCAGCGTTCCCCCAGGTCTCCCGATAAAAATGGTGCCTCACTTGTGTGGGAGGCCCAAGTACTCGCGACAGGCAAGGGCCCACAACGTAGTGAGGCGACCTCAAAATTGCCTATCTCAAAACCACCTGGTTTTGCAAGGGGGTCACCTGGGTTTTGGCCCCGTGCTCGGCGGCCATCTAGGAAACCTACCAAACCCACACATTTCTGAAAAGTAGACACCGGGAGCTTCCAGGGAGGTATGGCTTGCGTGGATCCCCAACGTTTCCTTACCCAGAATCCCTTGCAAACCTCAATTTTAGCTGAAAAAATCACTTTTTCACACATTTGTGTGTGGGAAAGTGTGGCATCACTGGCCTCACACAAATTTCCTACCACCCAGCGTTCCCCCAGGTCTCCCGATAAAAATGGTGCCTCACTTGTGTGGGAGGCCCAAGTACTCGCGACAAGCAGGGCTCACAACGTAGTGAGGCGACCTCAAAATTGCCTATCTCAAAACCACCTGGTTTTGCAAGGGAGTCACCTGGGTTTTGGCCCCGTGCTCGGCGGCCATCTAGGAAACCTACCAAACCCACACATTTCTGAAAAGTAGACACCCGGGGCTTCCAGGGAGGTATGGCTTGCGTGGATCCCCCAACGTTTCCTACCCAGAATCCCTTGCAAACCTCAATTTTAGCTGAAAAAATCACTTTTTCACACATTTGTGTGTGGAAAGTGTGGCATCACTGGCCTCACACAAATTTCCTACCACCCAGCGTTCCCCAGGTCTCCCGATAAAAATGGTGCCTCACTTGTGTGGGAGGCCCAAGTACCAGCGACAGGCAAGGGCCCAAAACATTTTTTGATAGGCAATGTTGATGTTGCCTCAAAACGTTTTGTGTCCTTGCCTGTCGCTGGGTACTTGGGCCTCCCACACAAGTGAGGCACCATTTTTATCGGGAGACCTGGGGAACGCTGGGTGGTAGGAAATTTGTGTGAGGCCAGTGATGCCACACTTTCCCACACACAAATGTGTGAAAAAGTGATTTTTTCAGCTAAAATTGAGGTTTGCAAGGGATTCTGGGTAAGGAAACGTTGGGGGATCCACGCAAGCCATACCTCCCTGGAAGCCCCCGGGTGTCTACTTTTCAGAAATGTGTGGGTTTGGTAGGTTTCCTAGATGGCCGCCGAGCACGGGCCAAAACCCAGGTGACTCCCCTTGCAAAACCAGGTGGTTTTGAGATAGGCAATTTTGAGGTCGCCTCACTACGTTGTGGGCCCTTGCCTGTCGCGGGTACTTGGGCCTCCCACACAAGTGAGGCACCATTTTTATCGGGAGACCTGGGGGAACGCTGGGTGGTAGGAAATTTGTGTGAGGCCAGTGATGCCACACTTTCCCACACACAAATGTGTGAAAAAGTGATTTTTTCAGCTAAAATTGAGGTTTGCAAGGGATTCTGGGTAAGGAAACGTTGGGGGATCCACGCAAGCCATACCTCCCTGGAAGCCCCCGGGTGTCTACTTTTCAGAAATGTGTGGGTTTGGTAGGTTTCCTAGATGGCCGCCGAGCACGGGCCAAAACCCAGGTGACTCCCTTGCAAAACCAGGTGGTTTTGTGAAAGGCCATTTTGAGGTCGCCTCAATACGTTGTGGGCCCTTGCCTGTCGCGGGTACTTGGGCCTCCCACACAAGTGAGGCACCATTTTTATCGGGAGACCTGGGGAACGCTGGGTGGTAGGAAATTTGTGTGAGGCCAGTGATGCCACACTTTCCCACACAAAATGTGTGAAAAAGTGATTTTTTCAGCTAAAAGTGAGGTTTGCAGGGATTCTGGGTAAGGAAACGTTGGGGGATCCACGCAAGCCATACCTCCCTGGAAGCCCCCGGGTGTCTACTTTTCAGAAATGTGTGGGTTTGGTAGGTTTCCTAGATGGCCGCCGAGCACGGGGCCAAAACCCAGGTGACTCCTTGCAAAACCAGGTGGTTTTGTGAAAGGCCATTTTGAGGTCGCCTCAATACGTTGTGGGCCCTTGCCTGTCGCGGGTACTTGGGCCTCCCACACAAGTGAGGCACCATTTTTATCGGGAGACCTGGGGGAACGCTGGTGGTAGGAAATTTGTGTGAGGCCAGTGATGCCACACTTTCCCACACAAAAATGTGTGAAAAAGTGATTTTTTCAGCTAAAAGTGAGGTTTGCAGGGGATTCTGGGTAAGGAAACATTGGGGGATCCACGCAAGCCATACCTCCCTGGAAGCCCCCGGGTGTCTACTGTTCAGAAATGTGTGGGTTTGGTAGGTTTCCTAGATGGCCGCCGAGCACGGGCCAAAACCCAGGTGACTCCCTTGCAAAACCAGGTGGTTTTGTGAAAGGCCATTTTGAGGTCGCCTCAATACGTTGTGGGCCCTTGCCTGTCGCGGGTACTTGGGCCTCCCACACCAGTGAGGCACCATTTTTATCGGGAGACCTGGGGTAACGCTGGGTGGTAGGAAATTTGTGTGAGGCCAGTGATGCCACACTTTCCCACACAAAAATGTGTGAAAAAGTGATTTTTTCAGCTAAAAGTGAGGTTTGCAGGGGATTCTGGGTAAGGAAACGTTGGGGGATCCACGCAAGCCATACCTCCCTGGAAGCCCCCGGGTGTCTACTTTTCAGAAATGTGTGGGTTTGGTAGGTTTCCTAGATGGCCGCCGAGCACGGGGCCAAAACCCAGGTGACTCCTTGCAAAACCAGGTGGTTTTGTGAAAGGCCATTTTGAGGTCGCCTCAATACGTTGTGGGCCCTTGCCTGTCGCGGGTACTTGGGCCTCCCACACCAGTGAGGCACCATTTTTATCGGGAGACCTGGGGGAATGCTGGGTGGTAGGAAATTTGTGTGAGGCCAGTGATGCCACACTTTCCCACACAAAAATGTGTGAAAAAGTGATTTTTTCACCTAAAAGTGAGGTTTGCAGGGGATTCTGGGTAAGGAAACGTTGGGGGATCCACACAAGCCATACCTCCCTGGAAGCCCCCGGGTGTCTACTTTTCAGAAATGTGTGGGTTTGGTAGGTTTCCCTATGTGGCCGCCGAGCCCCGGGCCAAAAACCCAGGTGACCCCCTTGCAAAACCAGGTCATAATGAGATAATGTGTTGTTTATTTCTGCAGCGTGAAAATGTTGGCACAATATTGCAAGGAAAATGTGACAGACATTTTGAGGTTTGCAGGACATTGTGGGTACCATAACTTGTTGGGATCCACAAGAGAGATATCACCATGTACTCCCATGGGTGTTTCGTTTACGACAATATCTACAGTTGGTAGGTTATTCTTAGACGGAATGTACACCTTGGCAGACAGACTAAAAAGACAAAGATTACTGCACAGCCATCTATTCCTCAAGCACACACACACATACTGGTTGTATTTGGCACGAGGGCAAGTGATGGTTCAGTATATACAATTTTATTAACAAGAGATTTCACAAAAATGAAATGCACTGTCAATAATTGAAAGGACAAAAACGGAACCAGTGACTCGCAGCTCGTGAGCTGTAAAGCCACGTCAAGGCCCCAACCGCTTTACAGGCCATTCACACACCTTTCATACGTGATACACACAAGACCATTCACACCCCAGGCACGAAACAAACACATTACAACATTCACAAAAAGGGACAAGGTACACCCTGCTTGAGAAAGACAAAAAAAAATATTACTGCACAGCCATCTAATCCTCAAGCACACACACACATACTGGTTGGATTTGGCACGAGGGTGAGTGATGGTTCAGTATATACAATTGTATTAACAAGTGATTTCACAAAAATGAAATGCACTGTTAATAATTGAAAGGACGAGAAACTGAACCATTGACTCACAGCTCGTGAGCTGTAAAGCCACGACAAGGCACCAACCTCTTTACAGGCCATTCATACACCTTTCATACGTGTGACAAATACAAAACCATTCACACCACCAGCCGCGGGCCCATCACATTACAACACTCACACCAGCAGACAGCGCCATTCAAGGGCCCATCACTTTCACACGCCCACATTCCTAACACAGCAACCACACAACCTGATGGATTGCGTGGAGTGTCGCTCGGCTAGCAGTGTGTGTAGTGACCAGCAGCAAGTCACTACTCACACACTGCCAGCCGAGCGCCACTCCACGCACACCGCCAGCCAAGCACCAGCCTACACACACCACCATCACATTTAGGATTTTTTTATACAAAAAAGAAAACACAAACAAATTGCAAATAGATACAAATCTACTAACACAAAATCAGAAACATTGCACTAATGCCAACCTTGAAACAGAACAACAATTCTTAAACATTACAGACCAGGCAGTTCACTTTACCACTCATGGTTGCTCCCAATAATTCTTTTGCTTGTGGTACGCTCTATAACAAGCAGGCACACACAGCCCAGGGTTAGAAGGACACTCAGGGCAGTACATACGAGTCTCCTTCCGCGTACCTCTTCGCCAACAGACTCTACATCTCCTAGTGGGAAAGTCTTTTGAGAGTGTAGGAGGAATGTGATCAGGAAAGTGGCGCTCTTTCAATCGAGCCACATCCTCCACCACTCCAACTCTAGGAACACTTGCCTGTTCCACAACAACAAGGCTGCCTATGACAGACTCCTGAAACTGAACAAAAGTCAACTTTGACGCAGGAGAACACTCCTTGAACACAACAAAAGCATTGAAAGTTGCTAAATTGAAGAGATGGATGGCCAACTTCTTATACCAAATGTAAGACTTACGAATAGCAGTGTAAGGTTCCAACCTCTGATCTACTCTATCAACACCACCCATGTGCTTATTGTAGTCTAAAATGCACACAGGTTTGCGCACTTCAGCAATCTGACCCCAAACAGCCACAGGTGAAGTACTCTCATCATGGATGGTAGTCAGCATGTACACATCCCTCCTGTCCACAAATTTCACAGCTAGCAGTTCCTCACTACGCAAGGCACTGCACTGTCCCCTCTGAAGTTTTTTGCAAACAAGCTCTTTTGGATAACCTTTACGGTTAGAGCGGATTGTGCCACAAGCAAAAGTGTCCACTTTGAACAATTCCTTAAACAATTGCACAGCAGTGTAGAAGTTATCAATGTACAAATGGTGGCCTCTGTTAAACAATCCTCTAGCAAGTTCCCACACAATTTTCTCTGAAACTCCTACTAAAGTGGACGGACAACCAGGGGGTCAATAGTGGAATCCCTACCAGTGTACACACGCAAATTAAAAACATATCCTGTCCTACTCTCAGACAACATATACAGCTTAATTCCATAGCGTGCCCTCTTGCTAGGAATGTACTGCCTAAAACCAAACGGCCCTTGAACAGCACCAAAGACTCATCAATAGATATTTCTTTCCCTGGAGTATAGATCTCTGAAAATCGATCTACAAAGTGATCAAGAACAGGCCGAATCTTAAAAAGACGGTCACATTCAGGGTGATCTCGTGGCAACGCCAAAATATTATCAACAAAATGCAGCATCCGAAGCAAAAGTAAATACCGATCACGAGTCATAACTGCAGGAAATATGGCCGTTGCCATCAAGGGACTGGTAGACCAATATGAACTCATGGACGGCTTCCTTATCAAACCCATCAAAAAAGTCAAACCCAAAAACTTCTTCATCTCTTCCAGATTTGTGGGACTCCACCGGGTAGCTCTAGAATGGGGCCTAAGTCTGGCACTGTTGTCCCTCAAAAACTGTTCAGCATACAAATTAGTCTGCTCAACAATCTCACCCAAAAATACATCATCCATAAACAACTGAAAATACTGTATAGGCAAATAATGTTCACAATCCACTCTACACCCTGCATAACCACTAAAGGCAGGCAACACCGGCTGCACCATGTTTGGATCAACCCAGAGTCCAGCACTTCCAGTAGGAAGCCTAGCAGCCCCAGGCTGCAATCCAGATGCCTCTTGCACCATCGGCACAGTAGTATCCTCCTCTAAATCAGGCACTTCATCTGCACTGAGAGTACCTTCATCATCCGATGATTCCATGTGGAGAGAAAACTCACTGCCTGAATCTTCCCCTCCCTCCTCTCTCTCAGACGCACTGTCAGTCTCATAATCCTGCTCAGAGGAAGATTCAAGAAGCAAACCAACCACCTGCTGAGCAGTAATTCTACGGCTAGCCATAATGCTTACTAATAAAGGTTACTTGTCAAACAAGTCAACAACAACAAACCCTTTGTAAAAAAAAAGAAATAAACAAAATGTAGCTTTATCACAAAGACCTATATACTCCAACACTATACCACTCACGTGACAGAAGCAGCTAGACTCACCACCACCTACTCTGCACAGACACAGTAAGGATGAACAATATCCCACTAAAAAGAAGAAGAAAAAAATTACACATAAGACAATGCAAAACATCGCAAAGAATTTCATGCTCTGAACACTAACAAATATGCTGCCATTATGGCACCACTTACAAAAAATTCATTCATGCATGACAATAATACTCATTTGGAGTACACACAACAAAAATATTTTTCTTACCAAATAAATGCAATTACGCAAAACTGCAGAACCACAACTGCCGAAACCGCAAACAGGAATCAAAAGCTTTACACTAGAATAAAAAGGAGGAAAAAAACATTACAATCACATATGCAAATAATGCACCAGTCCACACACAATCCACCAGCCAAGCTAAGGGGTAGGTGGGCCTAACAGTATAAATAAAATATTCACACCCGTAAAAGGGGAGCAACCCTTGCCCTTTTGGCCACTCCCCAACACAAAAATTAAAAAAAACCCTGGTGCCTAGTGGGCATTCCTGCTGCACGATCACATGATCGTGCAGCAGGAATGCACAAAGAGGCATCGGGGGAAAGGAAAACCATTTCCTTTCCCTCGATGCCTCTTTGATACAAACCCCCCCTCCCCGAGCCAAACCTCACCTGATTTCCCCGACGCGCTGGAAGCAAATGGCTTCCAGCGCGTCGGGAAGAAAGGGAAACCCTCAATGATGTCAGCGCGCTGACGTCATTGATGGGGCGGGGGGAGGCAGGGGAAGCCCTTCCCCTGCCTCCCCCAAAAAAAACCTAACGATCAGATTCTCACGGGGGAGCGCCAGCGCTTCCCCGTGGGTGGTCTTATGACGAGCTGGACTCGTCACGAGCACTGTGTGCCATGACGAGTCCAGCTCGTCATAAGCACCGAAGGGGATAAAGGGTCAGAGCAGGATCTCAGCGGCAGACGAGGAGAAGGAACCTCCTGGTCACAGGAACTACACGAGCATTGCGCTCGAGAAATTCAAGGATGCAAAGACCTCCATCAAGGATTACAGCTAACTTTTCAGGGTGTAAATGGAGAGAAGGCACATCTGCCCTGCATATTTATCCACGAAGATGCCACCGTTTTGTGCAATACCTCTACTCAACTGGAGTACTTTCTACTGGCTAATCAGTAAGTGCTACCTCGTTGGGTAAATGTATAGTGCCTTTCCTACACTACAGCTGCGTAAAGGACCAGAAGAATTGTCTCCAGTGACCTGTGTGTCTGTAACTTTGCCACCGCGCCGAAAGCGCCAGGATCCTTTGAGTAAGCTGTCCATCATAGTGGGGAAAGGGCGGGCATACGTTGCATACCGCTAGTGTATGTGTGGCGGGGCCAAACGAGCGGGGCTTCTAGGCCCGTTCACATGCCTCTTGTTTATAAAGGGTCAGAGCAGGATCTCAGTGGCAGACGAGGAGAAGGAACCTCATGGTCACAGGAACTACACGAGCATTGCGCTCGAGAAATTCAAGGATGCAAAGACCTCCATCAAGGATTACAGCTAACTTTTCAGGGTGTAAATGGAGAGAAGGCACATCTCCACGCTCACGAATTCTACACGAGAATTGCGCTCGAGAAAATGAAGGATGCAAAGACCTCCATCAAGGATTACAGCTAACTTGTCAGGGTGTAAATGGAGAGAAGGCACATCTGCCCTGCATATTTATCCACGAAGATGCCACCGTTTTGTGCAATACCTCTACTCAACTGGAGTGCTTTCTACTGGCTAATCAGTAAGTGCTACCTCGTTGGGTAAATGTATAGTGCCTTTCCTACACTACAGCTGCGTAAAGGACCAGAAGAATTGTCTCCAGTGACCTGTGTGTCTGTAACTTTGCCACCGCGCCGAAAGCGCCGGGGTCCTTTGAGTAAGCTGTCCATCATAGTGGGGAAAGGGCGGGCATACGTTGCATACCGCTAGTGTATGTGTGGCGGGGCTTCTAGGCCCGTTCACATGCCTCTTGTTTATAAAGGGTCAGAGCAGGATCTCAGCGGCAGACGAGGAGAAGGAACCTCATGGTCACAGGAACTACACGAGCATTGCGCTCGAGAAATTCAAGGATGCAAAGACCTCCATCAAGGATTACAGCTAACTTTTCAGGGTGTAAATGGAGAGAAGGCACATCTCTACGCTCACGAATTCTACACGAGAATTGCGCTCGAGAAAATGAAGGATGCAAAGACCTCCATCAAGGATTACAGCTAACTTGTCAGGGTGTAAATGGAGAGAAGGCACATCTGCCCTGCATATTTATCCACGAAGATGCCACCGTTTTGTGCAATACCTCTACTCAACTGGAGTGCTTTCTACTGGCTAATCAGTAAGTGCTACCTCGTTGGGTAAATGTATAGTGCCTTTCCTACACTACAGCTGCGTAAAGGACCAGAAGAATTGTCTCCAGTGACCTGTGTGTCTGTAACTTTGCCACCGCGCCGAAAGCACCGGGGTCCTTTGAGTAAGCTGTCCATCATAGTGGGGAAAGGGCGGGCATACGTTGCATACCGCTAGTGTATGTGTGGCGGGGCTTCTAGGCCCGTTCACATGCCTCTTGTTTATAAAGGGTCAGAGCAGGATCTCAGCGGCAGACGAGGAGAAGGAACCTCATGGTCACAGGAACTACACGAGCATTGCGCTCGAGAAATTCAAGGATGCAAAGACCTCCATCAAGGATTACAGCTAACTTTTCAGGGTGTAAATGGAGAGAAGGCACATCTCCACGCTCACGAATTCTACACGAGAATTGCGCTCGAGAAAATGAAGGATGCAAAGACCTCCATCAAGGATTACAGCTAACTTGTCAGGGTGTAAATGGAGAGAAGGCACATCTGCCCTGCATATTTATCCACGAAGATGCCACCGTTTTGTGCAATACCTCTACTCAACTGGAGTGCTTTCTACTGGCTAATCAGTAAGTGCTACCTCGTTGGGTAAATGTATAGTGCCTTTCCTACACTACAGCTGCGTAAAGGACCAGAAGAATTGTCTCCAGTGACCTGTGTGTCTGTAACTTTGCCACCGCGCCGAAAGCGCCGGGGTCCTTTGAGTAAGCTGTCCATCATAGTGGGGAAAGGGCGGGCATACGTTGCATACCGCTAGTGTATGTGTGGCGGGGCTTCTAGGCCCGTTCACATGCCTCTTGTTTATAAAGGGTCAGAGCAGGATCTCAGCGGCAGACGAGGAGAAGGAACCTCATGGTCACAGGAACTACACGAGCATTGCGCTCGACAAATTCAAGGATGCAAAGACCTCCATCAAGGATTACAGCTAACTTTTCAGGGTGTAAATGGAGAGAAGGCACATCTCCACGCTCACGAATTCTACACGAGAATTGCGCTCGAGAAAATGAAGGATGCAAAGACCTCCATCAAGGATTACAGCTAACTTGTCAGGGTGTAAATGGAGAGAAGGCACATCTGCCCTGCATATTTATCCACGAAGATGCCACCGTTTTGTGCAATACCTCTACTCAACTGGAGTACTTTCTACTGGCTAATCAGTAAGTGCTACCTCGTTGGGTAAATGTATAATGCCTTTCCTACACTACAGCTGCGTAAAGGACCAGAAGAATTGTCTCCAGTGACCTGTGTGTCTGTAACTTTGCCACCGCGCCGAAAGCGCCGGGATCCTTTGAGTAAGCTGTCCATCATAGTAGGGAAAGGGCGGGCATACGTTGCATACCGCTAGTGTATGTGTGGCGGGGCCAAACGAGCGGGGCTTCTAGGCCCGTTCACATGCCTCTTGTTTATAAAGGGTCAGAGCAGGATCGCAGCGGCAGACGAGGAGAAGGAACCTCCTGGTCACAGGAACTACATGAGGATTGCGCTCGAGAAAATCAAGGGTGCAGAGACCTCCATCAAGGATTACAGCTAACTTTACAGGGTGGCAATGGAGAGAAGGCACATCTCCACACTAACAATGGCGCCCTCGTGGGCATTCCTGCTGCACGATCACATGATCGTGCAGCAGGAATGCACAAAAGAGGCATCGGGGGAAAGGAAAACCCTTTCCTTTCCCTCGATGTCTCTTTCAGAATCAAACCCCCTCCCCGAGCCAAAACTCACCTTATTTCCCGACGCGCTGGAAGCAAATGGCTTCCAGCGCGTCGGGAAGAAAGGGAAACCCTCAACGATGTCAGTGCGCCTCGCGCGCTGACGTCATTGATGGGGGCGGGGGCGGGGGAGGCAGGGGAAGTCCTTCCCTGCCTCCTAAAAAACCCCGACGATCGGATTCCCACGGGGGAGCGCCAGCGCTTCCCCGTGGGTGGTCTTATGACGAGCTGGACTCGTCATGAGCACACGAGCACTGTGTGCCATGACGAGTCCAGCTCGTCATAAGCATGGAAGGGGTTAAAGAGACACTTGGGAATGATTGTAAACTTTGAGCCAGTATCGACCATGAGAGACACATCACGACCATCGATAGAGAAAATAGCTTTGGGCCTATTTTTCCTCTTGTCATCATCAATTTGGGAATCCTTTGACTCAATGACTAAAATGTTATCACCATCGAATTCTGGATCGTTCTCAACAACATGTACAGTAGAAACACTGGGATTAAACCTACTCCTACATACACGAGCATAGTGACCAATGCGACCGCACTTAAGACATTCCTGCTTGGAAGCAAAACAAAATTTAGAGTCAGAAGCATGTGCATTACTGCCACACCTGCTACATGTTCTATTGTTGGAAAGTTTGTGCACAACTGCAGTGGGCTTGGAGTTGTAGGGTCTTTTACAAACTTTGCCTTATTCTTGATGGCCGCAATGTTACTATGTTCATCGTCATCATGACGTGTGTCACGATGATCTTGTGGTGAGATTTCATTAACCTCTGAATTGAGATTCCTTTTCTCCAATTCTTTCATGCATCCTTCGGATTGCTCGACCACTTTGGCTAAGTCAATGGCAGTTTTAAGATTGGGGTTTTTGCCGCCCACAAACGCTCCTGGATTTTTTTATTGTTGCACTGTACAATGAGTTGATCTCTAATCAGCTCATCTGTCATCGCTCCAAAGTTGCACTTTATAGACATCTCTCTTAATCTTGAGACGAAGTCATCAATAGACTCACCTGTCTTTTGATGTTGCGTATAGAATTTGTACCTGTTCATAACTAAGTTTTCTTCTTTGGAATACCTGACTTCTAGTCTGCACACAGCTTCTTTGAATTCATCAGGGATGGGTTGGCCACTGGCTTGGAGAGCTTGTGGGAGAAAACGGAAAACAAGTTGTCCCTCTTTGCCTAGTGTGCTCAAAAGGAGAGCTTTCTTTCTTTTTGCTGAAAAATCTTGCCCTTTTAGTACGTCTAGATAGTTCTCAAACATGAGGATCCAGTCCTCCCACGGAATGCTAGGTTGACCAGGCTGTGCTAGGAATATAGGAGGTAAAACGGCTGAAAACTGAGATGGATCCATAGTTCAATACAGTAATATGGAGTGTGAATAACTCAGTATAAGCAAGTGTGTAAGACTAGAAGGTGGAAAGAAAAAGAATTAAAAAAACAGCGTGTGAGTAGATTTAAAGTAACCAAAATCACACGACGATATACTGAAAGCGTGTATATCGCTGTAGAAAACTTAGTCAAAAGGGATATACCACTAGCGTGTATATCGCTGCAGGTAACGTATATAACACTCAGTTAATTAAAATACCTTAATGCTGATGGGCATGCTGCCAAGTGAATGTACCAGTTTGCCATGAGAAGCGTGGATGTGATCCTGTGTAAAGGAAACACATTGTAGTGAGATTGAAGGCTTTGCTTGACTCAGAACAGCCTTTTTATTGCGCGCTGGTAACCAGGACAACCCTGAAGTAAACGCCTTGCCTCTTAGAGCGTTCTCTCGCTGCGGGGAAAATGAGCTTCTATGACGTTGCACCACGCTGGTAACCAGAGCAACACAGACGCTGGTGGCGTGCCTTTAAGTACGCGCTGCCGCTGGCGCAAGCGTAAATTCTAAGACGTCATCACAACAAGGATGACTGAGAAGAGGAAGGATCTCTCCGCTGGGAGACAACGGGAAAGAGTCTGTGGGCCGCTGCTGACACGCAGATGCCTGGCGCCGTCACTCCGGGTTGCCTCGACTGACCTCCCCTCTCGCAGACACGCCGATGACAAGTCTTTTCGCTCTAGGTTGCGCCTGACCTCCCCTCTCGCAGGCACACCGAAGTAAAGTCCAGTCGCTCTGAGCCGCCTCAGGAACCAACCACCGTGATGTCACACGAGTGACACAATCTCCACGACTGCACTTACAGCCTGCTTCTCAAACGCATGCTAAGTGCTGGGAAGTTATTTGTTACTCACTGTGCTGTCCGCTCTCGCCTTGCTCCGTTTTCACCCTGCTTTGTTTCCGCTCTGCTCCTTTTGAAGTCGGATGGAAGGGGATGATGTGCACGCTGGGTTCCTTGAATCCTGGATCGTCGCCAAAATGTGGTAAATAACTGGGTCCAGACGTGGTGAGTAAACTGTGGATCTTTATTTGGAGACAGGGGAAACGGCGAGAGCGGACTCTTCCAAGCAGAAGACAGGATCTAACTGCTTTGGAACAGAACGCAGACTCAAGGGAAACATAGAATGAGAATGTAATAACATTCTTAGTAGTGTGACAACTATTCTAAACCATGGCGTGTATTACACAAAGCATATATGTTTGTATTGGTGACTATGCGGTAAGCAGTTTATATTTATATTAAGGGTAATTAAAAAAGGGGGTTGGTGGGGTCTCCCCCCAAAAAGTAAACCTGAAATCGACATAAATGTAATTTAAAAAAAAAAATATATATATTTAGTTTACAATAGCGTTTTAAGATTTATTGTATAATTTTTGAACAGTAGATGGCAGTGTTGGACTGTGACTGGATTTTTTTGTAACTGTAAGCGTGGTAAAAGTGTGCGTGGTAGTGGATTGCGTTGTAAAGGTATTTCAGATGTGAGTGAATGTAAATGTGTGGTAGTAGTATGCGCTTTAAAATTTGTGCTGTAAAAACGTGCGTGGTAAAGTAATGCATGGAAATGTCATACAACCCTCTAGTCATAATTTAAGACATCTTTGTAAAATCCTTCCTATTTTATCAGAAATTTCACAACCTTCCTACTGTTACACCATGCAAAGCTATTTCCTACTATACTGCTCATGAGGACTCCACTTACAGTCAGTTTGAGCAATAGTACTAATTCATAGGTACTCTAATACAATTGCTGCCCAGTCAAAGGCTTGTAAAGAAGAGTAACAAATGGGCAGAGCAGAGGTGATGGGGCCAACTTATTTTTGGAAACACACTGAGCACCCAGTAAACCCCATTAGACTTTGACCCTCAGGCTAGAGAGCCAGAGGAGATCATGGGTTACTCAGGTAAGTGGTGTGGGTAGAAACTCAAAACTTTAGAAAGTACATAATAGCACCTTCTAAATCAGTGGCCAGCCAAAGTGTTTGCTTTTAAAAAGAAAACATACTTTAATTCACACAACTAAATACTAAATATAAAATTATTTTTGAATTAGAGAATTCTTTTAAGAGGGTTGCACGGTTTTCAAAATATATTTAAGCTCCTTTCTGCTATGTTTGACCCAAAGTTCACAAGGTATTTGTCATGGGGTTACATAACAACCAAGAGAGCATCAAATAGATCTTTTTTGTATTGACCCTTTGGTAGTGAGAAATACTAACTCAGTGAGCTGGAATGGGTTGGAAACTCAGAACTTTGCAAACTGTAAAAATAATTAAAAAGTATGTAAATTCGTACTCTACTAAATACTAAACTTAAAATTACAAATGTAATTACTGTTTTTGTAAGAAGGTTAAACCTCTTAATTAGGGATTTCAATGTTAAAAACGTAAAGCTTCTTATGGTGTTTGTCACGGTGTTGCTCGGATATGAATTTACCTTAAATAACTGAAAAGAAAAGAGGCGTTTGGCTAAACAGAAACAAGTTGGTTTAATTAAACACTGCGGCCGGCAGAGCCTGGACAGAATGGGTCTGCTCAAAATCTCTCAATACACTTAGGGGTCGATTCCGATTCGGGCCGGAAAAAGCACCGACCGACTCGGAGCCGGAATTTATTCCGACCGACACGTACCTGTGGCGCCCGACACGCCAAGTACGATGCAAGGCGTGCAAAATCCGACCGACACGTACCGAACCCAAGCCGAACGACCGAGCCGCACGGAAAACAGCAATCCGGCCGGAAAAACACGCGAATCGAACCGACCGACACGCACCCGGGAACAAATCCAACCGAAACGTACACGCGAACTCCAAACCGCTAAGTACGATGCAAGGCGCGAAAACCACGACCGAGTCGTACGGAGGACAAGCCGTACGACCGACACGCATACAAAACCGAGCCGAAGTAACACAAAACACCGCGACCGACGCGTACGCAGCATAGAAAACTGCACAAACACAGCGTGAACGAAACGGAGAACACCGTACGAGACAAATGCAGGGTCCGACTCGGTCACAAGAACGTTTCCAACATGCACAGACAGTACAAAGGAAAAATTACACAAAAAAGGCGAAACAAGCAATTACAAAGCCAATAAATACTGGGGGGGTGGGGACAGAGAACAAAGACACACCCACAACTCCACCCATATAAAGGACACAAATCCCAACCATGATCCTTTGCAAATGCCATTCTACTGCCAGCACCCAACAGACAGCAACCACACACCCACAGCTCATCCCTCACACAAGCCACACACCATCAGCACACCAACAAATACCTACCTCACATACACCCAGCAAAACACACACTCACACACCCTCACCTGCACACCAACACACACATCACTCACCATCACCACCCATCACCATGCCCCCCAAGAAGAATCACAAGTTCCTAGATTGTGAATTGGAAGTCATGGTAGACGAGATCCTCAGGGTAGAGCCACAGCTGTTTGGCACACTGGTCCAACAGACCCCCATCTCCCAGAAAACCAAGATGTGGGAGAGGATCATCAACAGGGTGAACGCACAATCACCATGTCTGCGCACAAAGACCGACATCCAGAACAGGTGGTATGACGTGCGCAGGAGGGTACGGGACCTGCTCAAGAAAGACTACCTCCTGAGCCAATACACCGGCAGTGGCCCTCCTGCCAAGCCAGTATACCTCAGGCCCTGGGAGGAGAAGGTGCGGGCCATCCTTCCGCCAGTGAGCGTATATGGACTAGAGAACATCCCAGAGCCTGGTGAGTACACAACAAATGTACACAATATTCTGCCACAATACACACACACATCACTGTCAAGGGGAGAGTCAAACCATGCACTCATAGCAATTACACAGCAACCAGAACAGAATCATCCCAAAATGTGTATGTCAGTCAGATAAACACAACACATGCCATCTCAAAGTTACATTTAACCGTGTCATCACATGTACAAACACAACTACAACTACAGCTAGGCAGTGGCACAAATAGAACTAACAAACACATCCAGACATGTAGCCACCACTACAACACCAACACACAGTGAAGACCACTGAAAGGAAGGAATTCTGTGTATGCTGGGCAAGTCAGTGTAGCCAATAGCATCATGGGAGTCGTAGTCACACATATTGCCCCCCACAACTGTCCCATCAACACCACCATGAACCATGCGCACATCACAGGGAGTGGAAAAGGACTCACAAGATGACTGACACTGGCTACTGCTGTGGGAGCACAAGGCCCTGCTGGCAACTGTGCAACAACCAACAGCAGGACACCACTGACTGACATCCTGAGAGACAACTTCCACTCCCTGCAATGGAAGCACGTTCCATGGTGGGATATCTGGCTGGCTGGGTGGGAAGGAGGACTCGCAGCACTGACCATAGTCACAAGCACCTCCCCTCACACACACCCTCAACACATACTCCACATAACCCACCTGGGAGAATGCAATGCCACACATCCTAACTCAAGATCCCACAAAGAACCTCCACCCTGGGTTATGTCTTGTGAAGCACAGGGACACTCTTGGGACTTTCAGCCAAACAACTGCCAGGACAACACTCCCAGCCATCCTGTCAGCACAGGCAGCCCACCCCACAGGGAAGCAGAGTCAAAAGGAAGGAAGGATGGGCATGCTGGGAAGGGGGTGGAGGCAATAGCATGATGGGAGTCGTAGTCACAGCTCTACATCCCCCACCACATGGCCCAGCAAGCTCACACTCACGCATGCACATCCCACAGAGAGTGGAAAGGCCCATCAAAGATGTCTGACACTGTTGCTGTGTCGTGGGGATCACAAGGGCATGCTGGGAACTGCACACCAACCAACAGCAGGATACCACTGTCAGCCATCTTGCCATTGCTCTCACACTCACACCCACTGAACTCCCCACAAAAGCAAGTAAGTATGGGAATGCTGGGAAGTGGGGTGGAGGCAATAGCATGATGGGAGTCATAGTCACAGACATAGCTCACCCCCACAACTGTCCCATCAACACCACCCTGAACCATGCTCACATCACAGGGAGTGGAGAAGGACTCACAAGATGGCTGACACTGGCTACTGCTGTGGGAGCACAAGGCCCTGCTGGGAACTGTGCACCAACAAACAGCAGGACACCACTGACTGACATCCTGAGAGACAACTTCCACTCCCTGCAATGGAAGCACGTTCCATGGTGGGATATCTGGCTGGCTGGGTGGGAAGGAGGACTTGCAGCACTGACCATAGTCACAAGCACCTCCCCTCACACCCCCTCAACACAAACTCCACAGAACCCACCTGGGAGAATGCAATGCCTCACATCCTAACTCAAGATCCCACAAAGAACCACCACCCTGGGTTATGTTGTGTGAAGCACAGGGACACTCTTGGGACTTTTAGCCAAACAACTGCCAGGACAACACTCCCAGCCATCCTGTCAGCACAGCCAGCCCACCCCACAGGGAAGCAGAGTCAAAGGAAGGAAGCATGGGCATGCTGGGAAGGGGGTGGAGGCAATAGCATGATGGGAGTAGTAGTCACAGATATTGCTCAGCCTCACAACTGGCCCATCAACACCACCCTGAACCATGCTCACATCACAGGGAGTGGATAAGGACACACAAGATGGCTGACACTGGCTACTGCTGTGGGGAGCACAAGGGCATGCTGGGAACTGCACACCAACCAACAGCAGGACACCACTGTCAGCCATCTTGCCATTGCCCTCACACCCACACACACTGAACTCCCCACAAAAGCAAGTAAGTATGGGAATGCTGGGAAGTGGGGTGGAGGCAATAGCATGATGGGAGTCACAGTCACAGACATAGCTCACCCCCACAACTGTCCCATCAACACCACCCTGAACCATGCTCACATCACAGGGAGTGGAGAAGGACTCACAAGATGGCTGACACTGGCTACTGCTGTGGGGAGCACAAGGCCCTGCTGGGAACTGTGCACCAACAAACAGCAGGACACCACTGACTGACATCCTGAGAGACAACTTCCACTCCCTGCAATGGAAGCACGTCCCATGGTGGGATATCTGGCTGGCTGGGTGGGAAGGAGGACTTGCAGCACTGACCATAGTCACAAGCACCTCCCCTCACACCCCCTCAACACAAACTCCACAGAACCCACCTGGGAGAATGCAATGCCTCACATCCTAACTCAAGATCCCACAAAGAACCACCACCCTGGGTTATGTTGTGTGAAGCACAGGGACACTCTTGGGACTTTTAGCCAAACAACTGCCAGGACAACACTCCCAGCCATCCTGTCAGCACAGGCAGCCACACCCCACAGGGAAGCAGAGTCAAAAGGAAGGAAGCATGGGCATGCTGGGAAGGGGGTGGAGGCAATAGCATGATGGGAGTAGTAGTCACAGATATTGCTCAGCCTCACAACTGGCCCATCAACACCACCCTGAACCATGCTCACATCACAGGGAGTGGAGAAGGACTCACAAGATGGCTGACACTGGCTACTGCTGTGGGGAGCACAAGGCCCTGCTGGCAACTGTGCACCAACAAACAGCAGGACACCACTGACTGACATCCTGAGAGACAACTTCCACTCCCTGCAATGCAAGCACAGTCCATGGTGGGATAACTGACTGGCTGGGTGGGAAGGAGGGCCGGCTGTCAACCAAATACAACCAATGCAGACCATGTTCACACCCCAACAAATACATAGTAATGCCCAAATAATGCAGGACAATGTGCCACACCAATATCAACCCCTGACTGTGACGACTTAGGACAATGCAATGTACAGGCCCGCACCCAGAGGCACAGTCACAACTGTCAGGTGTGTCAACCATTGATGCCTGCAGAAACATAACATACATTGTGTGTGTCTCCCAAAAACAGGTGATGATGGGGACACAGCAGCAGACGCTGAGGAGTCCCAGTCCCAGGCTCAAGAGGATGCGGAGCTCACTGGTGTCGTACAGCCTCTGCCCTCCTCGGACGAAGAAGACCAACCTGGCACATCCGGTGCAAGTCTACATGCAGCACCAGCAGGACCACCAGCTGCAGCACCAGCAGGACCACCAGCTGCACCCCCTGCACCCACCCCTCCAACGACTGTCACCACAAATACCATCCCCGCCGACATGGACAGAACAAGGAGCAACACCAGCACAGGGACCCTGGACCAACGTGGGGCCATGGACACCACCACCACCACCACCCCCAAGGTGGACCAGGGTCATCTGTGCGTGCCACTGCACGCACTGCACATGTCGGCAGGGGTGGTGGGAGGGGTGGGAGACAGAGGTCGCTGCTTGCAGAGGTTGCTGGTGTGCATGATGACCCACAACTGGTACGCATAGCTGATGCGTACCAGTCCAGCACCGGAGATCTCAGCCAGGTAGTGGGGCTCCTCAGAGACATGAAACAGCAGCAGGCTGCCCATCATGCCCGCTTGGACGCACACATGTCCCGCGTGGACTCACACATGTCCCGCGTGGAGTCCAAGTGGGACGCACTGCATGAGATGACGGCGGTGCACAGGGACATTTTACAATGCCTCCGCCAGATGAACAGCAACCAGTCCACACCTCCCTGTGTGCCAACAACATCTGGTGCTGAACAAACTGCAACTGCCACAGGGAGGGAGGATGACTCTGGCGGAGAGTCCCCTGCACCGCAGCAGCCTGTACTTGAGGGGCCCCCCCAAAGAAGAGGGGTCGTCCGAGGAGGGGCAAGTGAGAGGCCGATGGCCAAGCGCAACTCCCAGGAAGCCTGAACCTGTTCTGGATGTTCACCTTTGTGCACAGACTGTTCACCCTGTTGACGGCAACACAACTCCCACACATTGCATGGGGAGTACAAGTTGGACCAATGTCTCAGACAACTGTGGCCCCGATACCGGGGATTTTGTCTACCAGGACTTTCAATTCACCTAGGAACTTCTGATTGCAAGATATATGTACAGCACTACCCATCCTATGCACTATTCACACAAATGTATCACAATAAACACACTAATACACCATACTTGCCTCTGTTGTGATTCCAACGTGGGTGCTGTTATGGGGATGATGAACTGCAAAATTACACTGTGTATGCGAACTGCAACAGCAAGTACAACACAGGCATGTGAGTAAAGGCAACGTGACACATATTAGGGAGACACACCACCAGGGCTACACAACACATACACACCTAGGCCATCTGACTCATTGCCTACACTGATGTTGCCAGGGAAGACGGTGCAATGCACAGACACCACACCTATTCCCAGTTGTAGTCAAGTAGCCCACAGGTGCAGTGAGCAAATGGCAGTCAAATGTGTGACCACAGACAACGCACATCACAAAGTGAAGCACAGGTTTATTACACAGTTGCAACATGTCGTAACCACTACAGATGCAAGGTAATCCCACCTGGCAGCGGGCACACAGTCAACAACTGTAGAAGGAAGGAAGTCCATGGGTGTGGCGCACATCACCTGTAGGGACACAACAGCTACCACCCTGGAAGTACAATCACGTCGTCGGTGGACACAGTTGACCAAACGAATCTGAAAGTACCCTGTGAAGGACAGAAATGACACACAGTCAAAAGCAATGGAGAACAGGACAGAACAGCAAAACTCATGCACAATACATGTTACAAGATACCCACCCAGAACCAAGTTAGCATGTCAACACTGTTGGGGAGTACAGACCACCTGTAAGCACACATCGCTACACACATCCAGTCAAGTAGCCCATGGACACACTCCAACAGCACCAGAGCACCACCTACACATATCATGCCAACTCACATCATTGACATGACACCTCAGGATACTCACATTCAGCTAAAGAAGTTGGTGATTAGCTGTGTGCGGACATCACCCTCATCATCATCATCATCATCACTGGCATCGTGGTCCAGGCCAGGATCCTCCACAGGTGGCGGATGTTGGTCATTGTCATCCTGGATGAGAGGCAACTCCTTCCGCACTGCCAGGTTGTGGAGCATGCAGCAGACGATGATAATCTTGCACACTTTCGCAGGGGCATATGGGAGGGACCCTCCGGTCTTGTCCAGGCAGCGGAAGCGGCTCTTCAGGAGACCAAATGTCCGCTCAATCACTCTCCTGGTCCGACCATGTGCCTCATTGTAGCGCATCTGGGCTGGTGTCACAGGGTTCCTGAGGGGTGTCAGCAACCACAGCATGTTGGGGTATCCCGAGTCACCTACGGACAGACAAGTGCACATTAGCTGACTTGGAAAAGTGGGCGGAATACTACAGATCAGATCACACACAATGGCACAAAGTCAGTACACACCGACAAGCCAGGCACGCTGGTTCTGCATCTGTGCCATCATCCTGGGGATGCGACTACTCCTCATCACAAAGGCATCGTGTGCTGAACCAGGGAAACGGGCACACACGTGTGTGATGGTCATATCTGCAAGACACACCACCAGTGCATTGACCGAGTGGTAGTGCTTGCGGTTCCTGTAGGCCTGCTCCTGGGCCTGTGGTGGTACCAAAGCCACATGTGTCCCATCAATGGAGCCAATGACATGCGGCATCCTCCCCAGGGCATAGAAGTCACTCTTCACGTCAGTGAGTCGTTGCAGTCTAGGGAAATAGATGTACCGGTTCAGGAATAGCAACATTGCCGCCAAAACATCGCGGAGCACACGGCTCAACATGGTCTGTGACATCCCACCAGCAGTCGCCACAGTATGTTGGAAGGTACCGGTGGCAAAGAAGTGTAGGGCTGCCATCACCTTCACCTTGGGGGTCAGCGCTGTAGGATACGGCCGGCCAGGCTGCAAATGTGGGGCCAACTGCACTGCCAAATCCTCAATCAGCTGCCTGGTGAAGCGGTACCGTCGGATGCTGTCCCGTTCCACCATCGTTGCCAGGTCTGGGAATGGTCGATGGACAGCAGGAGCCCTGCAGTGCAGAGGAGAAGAAAGCAAGATTGTCAGTCACCCCACATATGCGGCATTGAACACACTCAATATCCCAACATACATCATTATGAGGCACAACTACATGAAGTGTGCAGTTCCGTAAGGACATGTATGGTACATACATGGCCAACATCTGTCATCACGGTTCAACAAGTGGCATCAATAAGTCCCAGGTTGGCCCATTGGATATCATGAGGCCGTGTCACAGTTCCCATCTCCTGCTGCCGTGTCACAATCACCCCCACAGTGACATGTGAGGACAGATGTGCCCCAGGCATCACAGCTCAACGACAGGTACATTCCCAGGGACCCTGTATTGCCACATGGACACTGGCATTACATGGAGTATCATGTATACACCACAGCAAAACAACTATGACCCCCACAGGTAGTGGTCCCACTTGCCACTGCAGGACAGACATGGACGTCTGTGACACACACACGCACAACATCAAAGTCCATGCACACACAACGTGGATGTGGAGACTGTCTCCCATTGTGCACATGAAATCAGAGACATTGTAAACACTACATGCACACAGACTGTGGAGGACCATCACTATTGTGCCACTGGGACACCCTGGCTCAAACATACCGTCCCACATGGGACTCACGGGGTATGTGACATGACATACACATACACCACCGTGAAATGTGACCATGGCACATGCACAGATATGAACAGTTGCACATCACAGTGGTCATGTACACGTAACACCCAGGATCCTGTCCCCATGAACACGTGCACAGCCTGGGGGTGGCTGCCCCCAGGTGACACCCACAGGACAACATGTACACCAACATACACACAATAGGAAATGCAGCCTTACATGCCTTATTATACAGTTTGGACAGGCTGTCGTGTTGTAGGTGTGCCCCTCACTCCCTGGGAGCTATCTGTGGCTGGCATATGTCCATCTGAGACAGGCATGGTGACATATGCCAGTCACTTGTACAGGGATGCGTTGAACAGCAATGGACCGATCGGTGCCCCCGGCCGGCCCATTGCATTCAATGTGTGCGGGTACGCGTTGTACCCCTGTACGCGTTGATCAGCAATGGACCGATCGGTGCCCCCGGCCGGCCCATTGCATTCAATGTGTGCGGGTACGCGTTGTACCCCTGTACGCGTTGATCAGCAATGGACCGATCGGTGCCCCCGGCCGGCCCATTGCATTCAATGTGTGCAGGTACGCGTTGTACCCCTGTACGCGTTGTACCGCAATGGACCGATCGGTGCCCCCGGCCGGCCCATTGCATTCAATGTGTGCAGGTACGCGTTGTACCTCTGTACGCGTTGTACCGCAATGGACCGATCGGTGCCCCCGGCCGGCCCATTGCATTCAATGTGTGCAGGTACGCGTTGTACCCCTGTACGCGTTGATCAGCAATGGACCGATCGGTGCCCCGGCCGGCCCATTGCATTCAATGTGTGCAGGTACGCGTTGTACCCCTGTACGCGTTGTACCGCAATGGACCGATCGGTGCCCCGGCCGGCCAATTGCATTCAATGAGTGCGGGTACGCGTTGTACCCCTGTACGCGTTGTACCGCAATGGACCGATCGGTGCCCCGGCCGGCCCATTGCATTCAATGTGTGCGGGTACGCGTTGTACCCCTGTACGCGTTGTACCGCAATGGACCGATCGGTGCCCCCGGCCGGCCCATTGCATTCAATGTGTGCGGGTACGCGTTGTACCCCTGTGCAGCGTTGTACCGCAATGGACCGATCGGTGCCCCCGGCCGGCCCATTGCATTCAATGTGTGCAGGTACGCGTTGTACCCCTGTACGCGTTGTACCGCAATGGACCGATCGGTGCCCCCGGCCGGCCCATTGCATTCAATGTGTGCAGGTACGCGTTGTACCCCTGTACGCGTTGTACCGCAATGGACCGATCGGTGCCCCCGGCCGGCCCATTGCATTCAATGTGTGCGGGTACGCGTTGTACCCCTGTACGCGTTGTACCAGCAATGGACCGATCGGTGCGCACCCATTGACAATGGCCTAGCCTGGCAACGGACGCGTTTTCGAAATTCGAACGAGTCGGTTGCTGGAAATTCAGTTGGTCACCCACAACAATGTTGCAAAATCATGTATGTCATGAAGTTGAAGATTTGAAGGATGCTGTGGGCGTGAATTGGTGCTGCTATTCCATGGATTGGCCAGATTCAGAAGATGCAAACGACTTGGACCTATCACTTTGGACACAAGGGACAGTATCTGCCTCTCCAGCACATATATATTGCTGGCTGTTCCCCTGAGAGCTCACTTGCCTGCACTACATGCTCCAGGACGACATCTGCCACTGCACTGCTGCTGTCTCTGCCCCTCTGGACCCTGCAATGGCACGTACTGTGGAGAGAGCCCCAGCCTTCAGCCTTGAGGAGAACCAGGCCCTGCTGGACAGCCTACTTCCACAGTACAGCAAGCTGTATGGGACACCAGGGGAGCAGGTGAGTGTTCTGTGCACTGCCTTTCTGAATGTGCATTTTGTCTGACTAGCAAGGCTGAAAGTCTGCACGCCACTGGCTAGCAGGCTCACTGAGTAGTTGTCACCCCCCATAGTGTGTAGTGACATGCACTGGACAGGTATGGTGCAGTGACAGTGCATTTGAACAAGGTTTTACTTCCCATGCAATGATACCATGTAGTGACTTCTGGCAAACTGTCCATGGGCAGCTTTGCACTGCCTGTGTCCATCATGTGCCCCTGTGATTGAGACATGTATATACAACTGTGTCATGCACGGATATGTTGCATGTGTAGTAATGGCCTTTTCACTTTGTCATCCTGACAGGTTAATGCCCATCGGAAGCAGGAGATCTGGAAGGACATCGTCCGGGCTGTCCGGTCCGTGGGGGTCTACAAGCGCCGGATCCGCAACTGCCAGAAGAGGTGGCAGGACCTTCGGGGCTGGACCCGGAGGATTGCACGGGTCCAGCTGAAGCTGTCGCCTCCTCGCAGGAGGGGCGGAACACGGACCCTGACCCCCACATGCTCCAGATCCTGGCGGTGGTGTTTCCAGACCTGGATGGGCAGCTGAAGGCCAGACAGCAGCAAGGAGGGGTGAGTCAAAGACTGCACTGTGAACTCTGTATTACATGCTATGTGCCCTCCTCTGGCCTGGTTCAACTGCCACAGTACAGCAGTCATGTTGTCCAGGAGCCATGTCCCTCTATTGTGCACTGCCCACTCCTCATCTGATACCCAGGTGTGGCCCTTACATTCAGGGAATTGTGTCACTTGGGACTGTGTCCTTGCAGTTTGCTTCACTAAAGGTGGGGGACAGCATCTGTTTCCCTAACTCTGTTGTGGGCATCATGGGTGGGTCCATTGTTCACACAACGCCTGTGTTCGGACATGTAATCTGCGTGTTGCTTTGATATGCGGTCCACTTGCTGAGCTGAGCCACCACATGTGCCTGGGGTATGTGGCACACACCCATGCAGCGGGTGGGAACAATGTTTGGGCCCCAGGAGTGTGCAGATTACGTGTGTCACACATACATAGCCAGCTATCCACTGTCCAGGGCTCATCCCTCATTCATGTGGGGCAGGACAGTCATGCCTACTCCAGGCCATGCAATGCACTCTGTACTCCCACTCCCGTGTATCAGCTGACACATTGTGCGCAGTGATTTGACCCCTCAGGTGTCTGCCTCTGTGTCAGTGTGCTGTGGATTTGTTGCCAGGACTGCTGGGGTGTTTCTCGGTAGGGGCTCAGCATGCCACTGGAGATGTGACCATAGGAGACGATACTTGTGTGTCACATAGGTGTTTGATCAGCTGCCCGTGCAGACTGGGGTATGCGAATGTGAAGTTCAGGCAGCTGTTCCCCATTCACAGCAGATTGTGAGGTGCTCAGGTTCAGAGGGTAGTGTCACAGGTCTCCCATATGTCCAATCGGTATGACCTGGACAGATGAGGGTTAAGATGATGTGTTGTGTGGGGGATGTACATGTGCACTTGTGCAGCTCCAGGACTTGCATTCCCCATGACCTACTATTGTGACACAGTGCAGAGTGTTGTTGTCTGGCTGTCAAGTCATACATCACTGAGACAGTGATGTATGACTTAGCAGT
The DNA here is from genome assembly GCA_963921515.1 of Calotriton arnoldi. Classification (NCBI taxonomy): domain Eukaryota; kingdom Metazoa; phylum Chordata; class Amphibia; order Caudata; family Salamandridae; genus Calotriton; species Calotriton arnoldi. The sequence goes on from CAWUFW010014796.1 coordinate 390,157, forward strand.
CATGCCTCCGCCATGGCATGTGTCTACTTATTGGTGATCCTGCAGGGGAGTGACATGTGCTACATGCACACCATTGTGGCGATGGCTATCAGGACATGGGTGCATCATGGTGTCTGTCGCTGGTATGCATCACATGCATTTCCTATTTGACTCTGGGCGTCCCTTTCATCCGGAAACCTGTACTGACTCAGTGGCAAGAGTTGTGATGTGTGCATGTCCACATGCTACACCGTGTCCTCTGCACTGTCCAACTACTGTGTAGTTGGTGCATGTGTCCACACTGGGGTGTTGCTATCCAACAGACACCAGACAGATGGGTGCAAGGCCATGTGGGATGTGAGTGCCATGGTTGGCATCAGACTGACAATTGGCTTCTCCTGTTCAGTTAGGGCACTTTTAGCAATGTACAACTAATGATGCCAGGGCTTGCTCTGTAATGTGCTGTGCTCACAGTGGTGTGTGCGTTTGGTGCAGGTGACTGATGTCTGTCTGTTTCCCCATTGTTTGCAGATACATCCACGGCCACGGAAGGGGACAGCTCCACGGACCAGGAGGAGCCGGAGAGCCAGACTGGGTCAGCAGCCGAGGAGTGGTCGGAGGGACCCAGTGGCACGGAGGGCGAGGGGAGCCACACCGAGGAGTCCTCAGCACCATCCACCTCAGCTGAGGACCAGAGCAACTCGGAGGATGACTCCCTTATGGAGGCGGGTGTCAGCAGCCACCACACCCCAGCTAGTGTTGCTGTCCCCGCCACCACCAGCACCACCACCGCCCTCCCATCGGCTCCCATTCCCCAGGTCCGTGGAGGCTCCCATGTTCGGGAGCGTGTCTCCTTTGGGCCAGGCACCGCACCCCCTGCCCCTGTGTCCCCTGCTGCCCTGAGTGAGGAGTCTGTGTACCTCCTTCGCCAGCTCCATGTAGGGCAGACAGCCATGCTGAGTGTCCTCCATGCGCACACCGCTCTGTTGACTCAGCTGGTGTCGTTCATGGAGGGCATCTCATCGGGCATGTCTGACCTACAGAGGGGCAATAGGTCCATGGACTCCTCCCTGACGGCAGCAGTGTCCCTCCTCAGACAGTCCCTCACCCCTCCTGCCTCTGCTCCATCCACACTCCCCAGCACCTTACCCGTCCCAAGCACACACACACCGGCACAGGCACACACCAGCACACACACATCCAGCACACAGACACACACGCCACAAACAAAACGCACACGCACGCACAGTCAGGGGACTGAAACCAGACTCACAGGGGATGGGGCCCTGGAACACACACACGCATCCACGAGCACTGCGCAGTCCTCAGTTGCCTCTCCCTCCAAAGCACCCTCCCTTGCCTCACCTGCAACCCCAAAGACCCAGCGGCTCTTCCTCAGTGACCTCGGCCTCTTCCCCTCCGATCCAGCTGATACAGCATTCAGGGGGAAGAGGAAGCCCACCCACACGGAGCAGAGTGCCCCTCGCCCCCGGACACCCTCCCCCAGGCGCAGACAGACTGAGGCCCCCACCCGCAAGTCCCCCGGAGTCGTAAGAGCAAGACCCCGCCGCCGCCCTGCAGCTCAGGCACCAGGTCTCCTTCCTCCATCCCTCAGGCCCCCACTCCACAGGTGCCCCCACCACACCCTGCCCCAGGTTCCCCCACCCACAGATATACCATCCCCAAGAGGATCCGGCCTTCTCCCCCTGCCACTTGCTCTCCCGGCACCACACCCCCGCTGCGCTTGTCTGTGCCACTGATGTGGTGAGGGTGTCCTCCCCCTCTGTCCAGCCCACCTTGCCTGTTCCCCATTCTCCTCCCCTGGTGGTAGGCACTGCAGTGGAGTCCACTACCACCCTGTCTGACTTGGGCACTGCAGTGGCGGACCTGTCCACTCCATCTGCAGGGTCCACTGCAGTCGTGCCGGCACCCACAACATCTGAGTCATGCCCCCCAGTTGTGCCGGCACACACCATGTCAGACACCTCCACTGCAGTTGTCAGTGGCTCTCCAGCACCCACCACCCCTTCCCTGCTTCCTCCTGGTGAGCCCTGATCCTGTCCCTGCGGTGCCTGGCCTGCCCCCCGGTTGCCCCTCCTAGTGGATTGTCCCTGGTTTTGTGCAGGCATGCGTAGGGTGACATCTGCCACTGTCACCCTGTTTGGACTTTGACAATGGACTGGCCATTGGCCTTTGTGTTTTTTCTGGACTTTGTTTTCATTACACACATATGCTGAATAAAGCAACTTTCTGTTCTCTAGTGCTTATGCTTCTGATGTACATGTTGTTGATGATGCTAACCATGCCCTTGCTGCAGTGATGGTGATATTTGGTCTCATGATAATGAAGTGTTACTGTGCAGGAACCCATGTGGTCCAGGGGGAATGTGTCCTATCCTGTGGTGTATCCATGTCATCCATAGCAGCATCTGAGGGTGTCATGTGTTCAGTATTTGGCAATGGGATTTCCTACTTAGATTAGCAATTTCACATCTGTGGCTTCCACCCCTGCACATCTGTTGTGCCTGCCATTGTTCAATTTGTCTACTTCCCTGACCGTGTGGCCATCTCCACTGGACATGCAGGTTTGGGCATCAATGGGGAAGGACTCATCTGTGTTGTCAGTGCAACATTGCTATACAAGTGTGTTGGATCTGTGCTGATGATTTCGTTGGCACTTCCATGACCAGGCTGATGTGACGGGAGCCCTCATTTGGTGCTAATTGTTGATTGTGTGACCAAGTGCTCAGCTGACATGATGGGGCCCTACTGAGGCAACATATGGCACAGCTTTCCTCACACAGGAGTGGAGTCCCCTCATGGCAGTGTGTACTCCTGTGACATTGCCTGCGCCCAAGGTGTGTGTTGTATGTGCATGTCTGTGTGTTCACTTCCGTTTAGCTGTGCATGCTGTGATCCCTAGTGTTGTACCTGTTTGTGATGCTTGCTGAGTTGACCTATGTTCCCCCAAAGTCTTCTCCCTGGGTTCTCTGTGATGTGGGTGCATGGCACATTACTGGTCATCAGGGTGTCACCCATAGGTGTGTTTGCTGTCAGGGCTGAGTTTGTGTGCAGACGCAGATGGGTCACAGTCAGGTTTCCCCTTGGCACTTGTTGTTTGCCCCTGTCATGTGATTTCCAGTTTGTGTTATCTTTCAGTGATTGTGACACGTTGTGTGTGTGACTGCTGGCACTCCTCAGGGTCCGGGCTGCAATGTTGGTTGTTGTCTATGTGTGTTCTTTGTGGGTGACCTTGGCTTCTTCATTGGTGTGTGACTGTGGCTGGGATCCCATTGGTTGGTGTGGTATTGCCGTCATGTCCATGTACAGCGTAGTGTGCAGTGTGTCAGACATTCAGGAGTCTTGTTGAGTGGCCATGTGTGATGTGTTTCTGCACCTTGGTTCCCACCCACCACCCTGGAATAGTCATGGGTGCATGTGCAATGTCACCAGTGCATGTGTGCTTCACTGCTGCACATTGTTGGAGGTCGAGGGGTGTGGTGTTGAGTGTGTGCAGATGAGAGTTGTTGCCCGGCTAGGCCCCTGCCTCCATGTTGGCCTTGGCTTACTGGCCATGCTGATTGATTTGTGCTTGTGTAGGTGTGATGGTAGTTTGTTGCTCAGGACACATGACTGTGGTTCACAGTGTGAACGACATTTAGCTTTGTCATCACAGTGGGATTGTAATGCAGCCCAGGGTCACCACATTGTGGGGGCCCTGGGGGTAGTGCTGTGGTGTGTCTGTGTCTTGCTGTGTCAGTTGCTGTTCCTACGTGCCTGTGTGACATGTGTGATTTGTGCTCCCTCTCATCTGACAATGCCTGCTTGCCCACATAGGGGATTTGGATCCATGAGTTACCTTTGTGTGGCACTGTATGCACATCTGTATGATTGGTATTCAGGTCTCCTCATGTGTTGTGTGGTTGCCTGGGGACACTGGCACCCTCCCCCTCACCTGTTGTGTATGATGTGCAGTGTGGGTCTGCCTGTTTGTGGCATCTGCACCACTGCATTGGCATATCTTGGGTGTGCCATTGGCTGTATGTCGTTTGGTGGGTTTCCCCTGCTGTCCCTGGGACTCCTAGGTCATCGGTCAGCACAATGATCATGGTTTGTGTGTCCCATTGCTGCCATGGTATGGTATCTGTTCACCTCACATCTACAGTCTCCACAGGGTATCTGCATTTGTGTGCCCATTGGTGCAAATATGTGGGTCTGCATTCTGATGGTCACTTCTGTCATTGTGTCATTGATGAATGTTGACAGTGTCAGCCCCCATGGGTGTTGTTTGTCTGCACATGGCCAAAGGTATGTCTTATTTGCACTGCAGTATTTGGCTCCCCAATTTATGTTGCAATGGGACACATGCACTACTTTGCCACTGATGTGTTTTATGTTCTGTGACCAGGAATCATCCATGCAGTTTGGCAGTTGCAGCTCTTTCTTTGTCAACACTTACCTTTTGGTCACTGTGATGATGGGCGTTTGGACCCCATTGCCACAATGTTCAAAATGTGCTTCAGCTATGGACCCCACACTTACCTTTTGGTCACTGTGGTGATGGGGCGTTAGACCCCATTGCCACAATGTTCAAAATGTGCTTCAGCTATGGACCCCACACTCACATTTTGGTCACTGTGATGATGGGGGTTTGGACCCCATTGCCACACTGTTCAAAATGTGCTTCAGCTATGGACCCCACACTTACATTTTGGTCACTGTGATGATGGGGGTTTGGACCCCATTGCCACAATGTTCAAAATGTGCTTCAGCTATGGACCCCACACTTACATTTTGGTCACTGTGATGATGGGGGTTTGGACCCCATTGCCACATTGTTCAAAATGTGCTTCAGCTATGGACCCCACACTTACCTTTTGGTCACTGTGATGATGGGGTTTGGACCCCATTGCCACAATGGTCATGGCCTGCTTGCATTGTGGGGGCCACACACATATATGTGTGGCACATGTGCTAGGGGGTCACATTGTATGTTCAAAGTCATGTTCAGTGTTGTAGGCATTTGACACAGTCTACACACGCTTGTCATGGTGTTGGGGGATGTCTTTTTCTTGCATTCCCTAGGTTGTGGTGTGCTGGTTGTGTCATGCATTGTCCATCCTATGAGTGGGGGTGGTGTTGGTGGTAGGCATCCAGCCCCCCATGGGTAGAGGTGGTAGTAGTGACAGGCATCCAGCCCCCTGGGTAAGGGTGGTAGTAGTGGTAGGCATCCAGCTCCCCTGGGTAAGGGTGGTAGTAGTGGTAGGCATCCAGCCCCCCTGGGTGAGGGTGGTAGTAGTGGTAGGCATCCAGCCCCCCTGGGTAAGGGTGGTAGTGGTGGTAGGCATCTGGCACCCCTGGCTAAGGGTGGTAGTAGTGGTAGGCATCCAGCCCCCTGGGTAAGGGTGGTAGTGGTGGTAGGCATCTGGCACCCCCTGGCTAAGGGTGGTAGTAGTGGTAGGCATCCAGCCCCCTGGGTGAGGGTGGTAGTAGTGGTAGGCATCCAGCCCCCCTGGCTAAGGGTGGTAGTGGTGGTAGGCATCTGGCACCCCCTGGCTAAGGGTGGTAGTAGTGGTAGGCATCCAGCCCCCCTGGGTGAGGGTGGTAGTGGTGGTAGGCATCCAGCCCCCCTGGCTAAGGGTGGTAGTAGTGGTAGGCATCCAGCCCCCTGGGTAGGGTGGTAGTAGTGGTAGGCATCCAGCCCCCTGGGT